>CAIGQV010012203.1:3418-15609 GCA_903798115.1 Danio jaintianensis
GTTTGTCTAATGTTAGTCTAACGTTACTCTGTTCTCCAACATTACTCCAATGTTTGTCTAATGTTAGTCTAACGTTACTCTGTTCCCCAACATTACTCCAATGTTACCCTAATGTTAGTCTAACGTTACTCTGTTCCCCAGCGTTACTCCAATGTTACCCTAATGTTAGTCTACATTACGCTGTTCTTCATCATTACTCCAATGTTTTTCTAGAGGTTATTTACTGAAACCTGAAAATATTGATGGTTTTTTTACTCCAGATAAAACATAATGAAACAGTCTAGTAAAAGTGTGTGTGATTGTGTGTTCAGTTCCGAACTCTGAACACGGTGTCGGAGAGTCTGTTTTCGCTGATCAACGGAGACGACATGTTCGCCACCTTTAAGAACATGCAGCAGAAGAGTTTTGTGGTTTGGCTGTTCAGTCGTCTGTATCTCTACACGTTTGTGTCTCTGTTCATCTACATGGTGCTCAGTCTGTTCATCACACTCATCACAGACACCTACGACACCATCAAGGTCAGACACGCGCATATAAAACAACACACACACTGACACAACGCCAGCACTTCTGTTCCTTTTTACTTAACCAAATAATACAAGTTGAACTCCTGTGTTGAGAATGAAGACGTTACATTTTGAGAAAGAAGATTTCGACAAGATAAACCCCATTAAATTTCAAGAAAAAAAGTTTGTTTCGAGAAGAAATGTGACTTTTTCGGATGTAAAAATTGTGTTCTCAATGTTTTATTGCAACTGTTTTTTTAAACGTTTTTTTTCTTCCTTGACACAACTTCGCTCTTGAAATGTAATGCGTTTGTTCTCAACAATTGATCCTTTTTTTCTTCAAATACAATGGTTTTTTTCCCCCCAAAACATGACTTCATTTTAATCACTTTGTGTTCTCAACATTTTAGTTTTGTTCTTTAAAGTTGTTTCGAGGGAAAAAACTCAATTTTGTAGGACAAAGTCTCAGATGTTGAGAATAAATTTATTAACTTTCAAGAGCAAAGAAAGAAAATGACTTTGTTCTCAAAATTGGATGCATTCTCATCTTTTCATTGCAAATGTTTAGTTTTTTTTCTTTGACTTCATTTCGAGCAATAAAACATTAAATTTGAAGGGAAAATTAAATTCTTAATTCTTGAATTAAATTTCAAGAGCGAAGAAAACAATCTTAATTAAAAAACAAAATGCAATAAAATGTATAGAACCCGTTCAATTTTGAGGATCGTGATGTTTTAAGAAAAAAAAGGTTCAAGACTCATGTTGAAAACAAACACATTACATTTAGAGAATGAAGTCGTTTTGTTTTGAGGAAATTAAACATTGCATTTCAATCAAATGTAGAGAAATTCATTAAATCTCAAAAATAATGTTGTTTTGAGAACTCGTCTTTCAAGAAATAGTTGAACTTTTAATAAACATAATTTGAAGTTTTCTCAAAAGTGAACGCATTTCTCAACATTTCACTCAATTTTTCTTTAAATTTGGAGAATTATGTATAGTTTCAAGAAAAAACGTCTTAAGTTTAGAAGAAAACAGTTGAACAATGTTGAGAATAAACCCATTAAATGTAGAGAGAAAAACATTTTAAGAAAAAAAAAGTTGAAATAAAATGTTGAAGCTCAAATTTCGATAAAGTTGTCAAATGTTAAACACCTTAAATTTCAAGAATATTTGGAATAAAATGTTGAGGACAAACCCATTACATTTCATGAACAAAGTGTGTGTGTGTCTGTCTCCAGCATCAGCAGCTGGATGGAGAGCCGGTGTCGGATCTTCAGGCGTTCGTCCTGCAGTGTAAAGATCTGCCAGACTCTGGAGAGTTCAGTGTGGAGAAAACCAACAGCAGCAGCACAGGAGGAAAACTGATGTGCTGCTGCTCACACAGGTACACACAAATGCTTTTCTTACTGAGTTTTTGTCTTGCTTCTAGTCCAAATATCTAATCATTCGAAGAAGCATTTTCCAAAAAATAGTGTCTTGTTTTAAGGGAAAAAAATATTTGGGCTCATTATTTCTGAAATCAGGACAGTATTTTTACTAGTCTCAAATGCTTCCTGATTTAAAAAATTGTTTTAATATTTGAACTAGAAACAAGACAAAAACTGTCCAAATTAAGTTCGTTTAATGATCAACTAATACTCGCCCATTGAAGTAAGTAAAGTGTTTTTTACCCTTTGAAATTATTTAGCTTTGTTTTAAGGGAAATCGCACTTAAGAAGCATTTTATAGACGAGCAAAAAAAAAAAAAAGTATGAATTTTTAGATATGTGGACTAGAAACAAGACAAAAACCCACACGACACTGAAAACTGCAGTAACAATGGTGAAAATCCAGCTTTCCATCATTGGCAGAAAATAATCTGTTGCACACTGAAAGAGGAATCATTGCTGATTAGTGGGAAACTCAAACACACTGAGCCCAGGGTTCATACACATCTTTACTACTAAAATTCCATGATTTTTCCAAGACTTTCCAGTAAATGTTAATGACCTAATGTTTCATGCAATGTCTACATATACATGATAAAAGAAAAACAATGCATGTTCAAATTTATTACAGCATATCGTAAAACAATCTATTTAGCTTCAGCTTATATTTATATCTATGTAAAGTTGATTTAGATGATGCTTACACCGCACTAATAATGTGAGAGCATGTGATTGGCCAAGGACAGAAAAGAAGAAAATAACCTATATTCAAGAATACAGATATCTGTTTTCCATGACTTTTCCAAAACTTTGTGGGTTTTTCTGTTTTTGCAAAACTTTTCCAGGCCTGAAAATGCCATGTCAAAATTCCATGACTTTTCCAGGTTTTCCATGACCGTATGAACCCTGTGAGCCACTAAACATCTTTGCGCACTCATGTTTTAGTTTTTGTGTTGTCATCGTGTTTTTGTGGGCACACTTTTGCATCTGTGCTCATATTTTTGTGTTTGTATCTGTGCATGTATGTATCTCATATTTGTGTGTGTTGCAGGTCGAGTGATTCTGATGACGACACACACTTCTCTGAATGCTCGTCTTGATGGATCTTCAATCAGAATCTCTTCACGTTCAGCAGAAAGAAATGAAGAGAATGAAGCTGAAAGTGTCCCGGTGTTGAGAAGAGTTTAGTTTGTTTCTCAGTGAATCAACAGAACAATCATGTGTTTATACTTCCATCATCATCATCATCATCATCTGTGCTTGTATACCGTACACACATTTCATTTCTGCATTTATGATGATTCTCTAAATGTTGAAACGGCACATCAAGCGTCTGGAGGATTGTATTGTTTTTCCTGTAAGGCTTTGATTTATTTCTTTAGTTGTGTCTATATTGAGAGTGTATAATAAATTACACAGTGTGCAGCGCATGCTTTTACTTTGAGAATTATAATTATGATTGAGTTTTTGCCATTTTATCTATAATAAAATAAAAATCTAATTTGTCTCTTTGCTTTGTTTTTCTAATGTAAATTAAATACATTTTCTCTTTACTGATGATGATGATAATCATAATACTTAGTGTAATTTTCTTAAGTGTGAATGTTGTCCTAGCAAACAAACAAAATCAAATCATCTAAACCAAAACAAAACATTTTCATCCTAAATGAAGATTTATAGTAACAAAATAAATCATATAGAATATAATAATAAAAACCAAACTTTTTTTCATGTAAAAAAATAAAATAAATTTTCATTCTATTGATGATGATGATCAAAACTTTGACTGTCATTTACTGGTAAAGTGTGAATGTTGTCCTACCAAAGAAACGAAACGTTTTCTTATTAAACGCTGGTCATGAGAATGCAATTACAAATTATTTATTTTATAGCAACTAAATAAATAATATAGAAAATATATGCATGAATAATGATAATCTTCAAACGATCTAAACAATAATCGGACGTTTGCTTAATAAACATTACTCGTGCAAAAACAATTACGAAATTCTTTATTTTATATTAACAAAATATAGTATTATATATGATATAAATGCTAATCTTCAAATGATCTAGAAAAAACCTGAATGTTTTATTAAACGTTGGTCATAAAAAACAATTACTTAATATAAAATAACAAAATGAATAATATATATAATGTAAATATATATATTTTTAAAAAAAATCCAAATGATCTAGAAATAATCTGAACATTTTCATATTAAACACTGGTCATAAACAAAAAAGTATTGATTTGATCCAATTAGTTAAGATTATATATAAACAATATAAATGCTGATCTTCAACTAATCTGAACATTTACTTAAACACTGGTCATAAACAAAAACCAGTAATTACAAAAGTACTGATTTGATATTAACAATATATATCTGTTTATAGGCTTTAGTGTATTGAATGTATAAACTGAAGTAGTGTGTGTGTGTGTGTTCATGTGAACTTCTTGATGAAGCGCAGTTTGAGGTACGCGATGCAGAGGAAGATGAAGGTCATGATTCCCAGAGCCAGATGATTCTGCCATAAACCCCAGGCTGAGGAGTCGATGCCCTGCTCCTGGAGAAACGCCTCGCCAGACGAACACCTGCCAGAAAGCACACACAACTCAAATATTATGCAATCATTCATTAAAATCAACAACTAACTCAATTTCAAGAACAGAAAAACCGTCACATTTCAGGAATAAAGTCGTGTTTTGGGAAAAAGATTAATGTGTTGAGAAGCTGATTTTAGGATAAAAATGTAAAACTTGTTTCCTTTTGAGAAAGTTTTGGAAGAAACTTGTTACGCTCCAAGAAAAAACCGTGCACGTCGTGTTTCGAGGAAAAGAATTTGTTAAATTTCAAGAAAAAAGTTCAACGTTTCGTTTCAGGAAAAAATGCTGAATTTTAAAAGTCTTATTTTGAGAAACAAAATGTTGAGAATAAAGTCGAATTTTGAGAATGAAGTCATGTTTCGAGACTTGTTATTCGAAATATTCGATTTAAAAACGAATGCTGGAGAAAAACTCTAATTTTGAGTAAAGTTGAGCTTTGAAAATAAAAATGTTTCTAGAAAAAAGTTGAGTGAAATTTTAGGTTTATTCTCAAAACATCCATTCAACCTTTTTTCTTGAAATTTAAAGCTTTTTATTCCTAAATGACTTTATTCTTGAATTTCATGAGTTTATTCTCGGCATTTTTACAAATGTTTTTAAACGTTTTTTATTCAAAGCACAACTTTATTCTTGAAATTGAATGCATTTAAAATTAATACGTTTCTTTTTTTTTTTCTCAAAACAACGAATTCATTCTCAAAATAGCAATAAAAATATTCTCGAAATTTGAGTTTATTCGCAACATTTAAAAAAAAAAAAGTTAATATTTTTCTCAAAACACAGTTTTATACTGTCTACGCATAAGTTAAACTTTTTTCTTGAAATTTAACAGGTTGTTTTTCCCTGAAAACACGACTGTTCTCTTAACATTTATTCGGAATACAACTTTATTCAAATTTCGAGAAAAAAATATCTGAAATAAAAATAAACATTAAATTTCAAGAAAAAAAAGTGGAACGTTTGTGTTGAGGATAAACGCATTACAATTTCAGAATAGTCATCGTTTTGAGGGAAAAAAAAAATTGTACATTTCCAGAATTTTTTGTTTCAATTTCATGAACAAAGTTGTGCTTTGAAAAAGTAAGATGCAGGAAAAAAAGCTGAATGCATGTGTTAAAAATAAACATTTCAAGAGTAAAAAGTGTTTTGAGGAAAAAAAGCAAACAATTTCAAGAAAGAGAAGTTGAACGTGTGCCTTCAGAATAAATGTGTAAAATGTCAAGAATAAAGTCATATTCTGAGAACTTCCTTTAAAGGGCAGCTATGACAAAAATCCTCTTTTGTGAGCTGTTTGGACAGAACTGTGTCGGTATAGTGTGTCCACAGTCATATTGGGGTGATATAAAGACAATAAGTCTCTTTTTTTTTTATTTCCTGACATTAAAATAGGATCCAAATCTCTCCCATTTTGAGGCCGACCGCAACTTGATTTGATTGACTTGACGTTGATTGACTTGACGAATTGATTGACAGCTGCGTATTAACATGTCTCCGTAGTAACGCGTATAATCATATCAACAAGACAGGACGTGCGCAAAGCAACCGGGATTAAAAGATCTGTTCAGCTCTCTGTGATCATCAATCATCATCAAATGTGATCAAGAGTGAGTTTCACAATGTTTGTAATGAATTACAGCGATTTACTTCAATTACTTCATCACCACAGCCGCGTGTCAGTACAATTATAAAAGAAGACGCTTCAATCCTGTTTTGTGGACGTTAAATCAGGTTTATTTTGTACATTAACATAACGGATATCCATACAGCAGTGGATATTAATGTGTATCCTGTCATATTTGCCGTGCAAAAACAGTGCAAAGCTAACCGTGCGCGCTGTCTGTGTGTCCGCTGTGTGTGTGTGTGTGTGTGTGTGTGTCTGTGCGTGAACTTTGTAAGGACATTGTGTGTGACTCATCGTTGCAACTCCACAACAAATACATCAAATAATCATTGGGAAAGTTCTTACTGTAGTATTTCCCACAAACGTTACGTGAGATCTGCTTCCTTCATGTCTGTCTGTTATCTGAGGCAGCCGAGGGCGGAGATTGAGGCACACTGACAGGCACGTGGGAACGGTGGGCGGGGAGGACTAGCATTAAAGGCACAGTCCACAAAAACAGCTACAAGATGCTCAGAGCTAAAAACGACAAACTTCTGAAAGGTCTAATCAATAATCTGATGGGTGTTTTGAGCTGAAACTTTACAGACACATTCTGGAGACACGAAAGACTTATAGTAAATCTGGAAAAAGGGGTAAAATAGGTGCCCTTTAAAATCAAATGCTGAGAATAAACTCATTTTCAGAATAAAGTCGTTGTTTGGAAAAAAGCGTTGAAAAAACTTGTTAAAATTAAAAAAAGTTGAACGCTTGTGTTAAAAAAAAACATATTAAACTGAATTTATAACTTCAACTTTTTTTCTTAATTTTTTATAAATGTTTTTTTTTTGACAATTTCAAGTTTATTTTCAACAAGTTTTTTTTTCTCAAAACGACAACTGTGTTATGGAAATTTAGATTTTAGTGACTAAATTTTGAGAATAAAGTTGTTTTAAGAAAAAAAATAATAATTAAATTTCAAGAAAAATTTCAATTTGTGCTCAGAAAAAACATACAACATACGAGTTTTTTTTTTTTAAATAAAATGTTTTCAAGAGTTCACACTTAGCTGATGATTGATAATAAAGCGTGTTTGACATGTTGTCTCGGGACAGAGCCCTGAGCTTATGAGATCCTCGAGCCCTGGGCTCCCTCCTGTTTGCAGGGCGAGAGGGGAGTTTGAGCTCAGGCAGATCTCGAGAACTCCCCTGACTCATTCTGGCTAATAACAGATATAGGATGGCTGAGGAGAGCTGTACTCACTAAGAGACTGGCTACGGTATCAATTTGGTATGTTCAATTTACTTAGGTTGCGTGTTTTTTGGACTGTGGGAGGAAACTGGAGAACCCGGGGAGCTGATGAGCTGATGAGCTGATGCAGGACCAGCTGAGAACAATCATAAGCACATGATCCTCTTGAAATTAGTTTATAAATAAACTTCACAAAGTCGTGTTTTGAGACAAAAAATTGAAGTTGAAATAAACTCATTTAATTGACAAAATAAAGTTGTGTTTTGAGAAATAAAAACTTTACATTTAAATAAAATAAATAAATAAACGACATAAAATGTTTCCTAAATGAATAAAATAAATCAATAATTTCACATTTTGAAAATAGTCATGTTTAGGGGAAAAAAACAAAACAATATTTCAAGAAAAAAAAGTTGAGAAACACTTTAAACTTTGAGAATAAAATATGTTTTTGAAATAATAATATCTATATTATTATTATTAAAATATTCATTCATTCATTCATTTTCTTTTCGGCTTAGTCCCTTTATTAATTTGGGGTCGCCACAGCGGAATGAACCGCCAACTTATCCAGCATATGTTTTACGCAGCGGATGCCCTTCCATCTGCAACCCATCTCTGGGAAACATCCATACACACACTCATTCACACTCATACACTACGGACAATTTATCCAACCCAATTCCCCTATAGCGCATGTGTTTGGACTTGTGGGGGAAACCGGAGCACCCGGAGGAAACCCACGCCAACACGGGGAGAACATGCAAACTCCACACAGAAACGCCAACTGACCCAGCCGAGGCTCGAACCAGCGACCTTCTTGCTGTGAGGCGAACGTGCTACCCACTGCGCCACCGTGACGCCCATTATTAAAATATAATGTATAGAATAAACTAAGTTTGCCAAGAAGGCAGAAGTTTTACACCATATTTACACAATCTTTGTAACTAACATTTGAAAAATACGAAGACGTTGATGAATCTGATCATTTACTAGAAGCGCTTGATGAAGATAAAGACATTTATAACACATTTATAAAGGAGAAGACACTCAGACTCCATTATAACACACACACACATCATAAATACAGAGTGTATTTTTCACTCACACGGGGGCGCTGTTGTTTCTGACGTCACAGAAGGAGAGACCTGTGAACTCGTTTATCTGCAGAGCCTGAGAAACACACACACATTAAACACACACTCCATTAAACTGTTTATACATTTCATTTAAAAAATACCTGCATAATGGGCCAACATTTATATTTCAGTCCATAGAATAACATTAAACAGCAGAGAAAATATTGTCACTACAGATGTGACATAAAATAATAATATTAATAATTGTATCATTGGTGTGTATGAGACTCACAGAGAGGCCGTATCGAGGAATACTGAAGTACTTCAACCAGTTTAACCAGGTAGCAACACTGGGCAGATTCACCAGCAGACCAGAGAAGATCTGGAAACAAACACACACACACACGCAGGCAGGCACACACACACACACACACACACACACACACACACACACGCACGCACACACTTTATTAAAGAATTAATAATAATAATTCAGTAAAGAATTAGTTACGGCCAATAAATTGAGAAATAAATGAAATACATAAAATAAAAAATTTATAATATATTAAATATTAATACCAAAAATAAAAACATTTCCTTTTTGTTGTCCTTTGTTTGTTAGCAGTTTAGCAGTTCTTGTGTCAGCATAAAGTGTGTTTGTGTGTTTGTGTTTCTGACCATCATGAAGACGAAGCTGATGGTCATGAAGATGTTAGCGATGGCTACGACCGTCTGATCAGCAGAGATGGCTAGAGTCATGGAGGTGGCTGTATACGACACCATGATGATGGAGAACAGGAAGATGAAGAAAGCTTCAGGCGTCGCCTTCAGTCCTGCGCACACACACACACACACACACACACACATCATAATTACAGAGAAGCTGTCCTAAAATTATTCAGTCTCACTGTGTAATAATTGAAAAATTCATTCATTCATTCATTTTCTTTTCAGCTTAGTCCCTTTATTAATCCGGGGTCGCCACAGCGGAATGAACCGCCAACTTATCCAGCATATGTTTTACGCAGCGGATGCCCTTCCAGCTGCAACCCATCACTGGGAAAATAATTGGAAAATTGTATCCCAAAAATGTATCGGAATTAGTATTTTTACTAATATCGGTATCAGTATCGTTATCAGCATTGGTATTGTTAGCACTTTTGGTTTCAGTATCTGTGTTTATACTGATATCGGTATTGTATCGCTATTAGAATTTGTATCGGTATGAGTATCCTTATCAGCATTGGTATTTGTATCAGTATTTATACTTATATCGGTATTGTATTGCTATCAGTATCCTTACCAGTATTGGTATCGGTATCAATTTTTGTATTGATATCTGTATTAATACTGATATTGGTATTGTACTGCTATTAGAATTTGTATCGGTATTGATATCGTATTGGTATCAGTATCTTTATTAGTATTGGTATCAGTAGTTGTATTGATATCGGTATTGGTATCTGTATCCTTAGTTGTACTATATCAGTACTTGTTTTGGTATCTGTATTTATACTGATATCGGTATTGTATTGCTTTCCAAATTTGTATCAGTATTGATAGCGCTATCATTATTAGAATTAGTATCAGTATTTGTATTGATATCGGTATCGGTATCAGTATCCTTATTAGTATTGGTATTTGTACTGATATCGGTATTGGTATAATATTAGTATGCTTATTAGCATCGAGATTAGTATTGATATCAGTATTTATATCAATATCGGTTTTGATATTAGTATAGATATAGGTAATGATATCAGTATTCTTATCAAAATTGGCACTGGTATCAGTATTTGTATAGGCATAGGTATTGATATCAGTGTTGATATTGGTATTAGTATCAATATCTGTATTCTTATCTATATTGGTAGTGGTTTTTGTATCAGTATTGATATCATTATTCTCATCATTATCAGCATCTGTATTCTTATCTATATTAGTAGTGGTATTATTATCAGTATTTGTACTGCTATCAGTATTGATATCACTATTAGTATCGGTATTAGAATTAGTATCGGTATCTGTATCTGTGAGTACTATGAAAAAATCTGTGCATCTCTTTCCAAAATTACAGTGTGAATTATTGAATGTGTCTGAATAATGTTGTTTTGACTGTAAGACGGTGATGATGTTATGAATATGGATGGTGTTATTCTCTGACCGATCATAAAGTAAGCCACGCAGCTGAAGATGACCGCTGGAATGGTGCGCAGCGTCAGGATGTCGGACAGGATCTTGGACAGGAAGTAGACAGACACTCTGTAGTATCCGCTGATGTACTCATGTCTGACCAGACAAACACACAACATCTGTCAAACACACTCTACAGATGCACACAAAAAGACTAATTCTGTTTAAATAATAATAATCTTGTTAATCACTTCGTTTAATAATTGTATTATTATTATTATTATTATTTGTAATGTTAGCTGAAATTATTTTTTAGTTTACATTAATACGTTTAATCGATGCTTTTCACCAAGAAAAGAGTTCATTAATTCAGATATTTAACACAGAATCAGTCATTTAGGACGATTAAGAGCCATTAATGCAAGCAAACCTTGTGAAAATCATTCATATTTCTAGTATTTAAATAACTTACACAAAGAGTTTCCTCTCTGCAATGAAGAGTTCAGCTGCTGAAACAGAGCTAAAGCACTGATTAGTGGTGATGAAGAACAGAGCGCCCATCCTGAAACAAACACACATATAAATATATAAATATAACATATATAAATATAAATATATACACAGGCAGTCTCTCACACACACACACACACACACACACACACACACACACACACACACACACACACACACACACACACACACACACACACATATATATATATATATATATTTATACAACAGTTCTGTCTGATTCTCGAATCTGATTGGCTGATAGCCATGCGATATTCTGCAATAACAGCACTCCTACAGCCTCTTCACCTTTGTGTATTACTCCGCCCATACGAGTGGCAAGCAGAGAACACTACAGTTTGACAAATATTTTCAGCTGTTGGGCAACATAATGTACTTTTGAGGCTTTTTCAGGTGACAATGTAGTTGTTTAGATTGCAACTATGCAGTTTATTTATAAGGATAGTGCCTATTTTAAATTTTCATCATTTCGGAGATTCAGCACGTTGGCTGCCATCAGCAAAGCAAATAAATAGACGGTTGTCTGCCACAAGATGGCGACAGAGACCACATAATAATTCCTTAGGGGAGAAAACAGGTAAGTGACATTCTAAGTCGATCTCTCTGTTTTCTGTGTTGTAGTGCTGTATTTATATCATAGCAATCTGCTGGTGTTTGCTTTGCTTTGGCTTTTTCAGGGTTAATTATTGTGATCTCCCGACTGCGACAGAGAAATACTGGGAAATCTCTGTAGACTGATGACATTTCTTGCCGTTCAGCCTTATAATCTTAAAATGTGAGCAAAATCAGCTGTTTTGTCTTCACTTTAGACATTACGCTAGAGAATCACTCAAACACTAGCTCTAAAGTGACGTTGGTGAATGAGCAATGGTTTCTGCTGTTTTGACGTCAGCTGCAGATGTGAATGAATGGCTGAAGAAAGTAGTTCCTCATACAAAAGGGTTTTGAGACTCTCCGTGTTTGATTTTCTTTTTTATACACACGATTATGCCGTCCAACTGTTGTATAAATGCAATATCACATGAGTAGCAGTGCGATATGGCTGTATATCGG
>CAIGQV010012225.1:0-11025 GCA_903798115.1 Danio jaintianensis
GAAAAACTGGATAATTTTGAGCTTTTGTCAGCTAATTTCATCTTCCGGGTTTAAAATAATTTTTGGGGCAGGATCAAAATCGGTGACGTAGTGCCAATCTGCTAGTGGAGTGATGATGCGTCGGTTCTCATTATTATAATTATATTAGTGGAGTTATTTTATCCTATGAGAAGACGCTCCATCTTAATTATTCATGACAGCACGTGCTTTCCGAAGGCAAGGCAGACCTGCCAAGCTGTGAGACCCAATGACTGGGTGAGACCACGTCCACGCACGGCACGGGTCGTATGTGTTTGTTTTCATGATCCACGGGGTTTGTTGCATGTTTTTCCCCGCGATACTTTCAAGGCCAATACAGCAAAGCTGTTGGTTTGCAGCAAGAATTTTTGTCAAGAGAGCTGTACGAGAATTGGAGAATGGCAGACTTTGTCTTTTATCAAGAGACCTGCTGCACTGCTATCCACTGTGTCTGCATTCAGGCCCGGGGATTCAGGAGGAGAGAAGTCCTCCTCATTTATAGTGTTTATATAAACATGATTATCTTTAAAATGATATAACAAATTGTGGTTATGTGTATATGAAATTATGAATAACATATGTAGCAGGACATTAAATTACTTACTGTTTATTTCTTTGCATTTTAACTTTGTAAGCTATAAAATCATGCGTCTCCTCACGGTTTGTGTCTCATTTTCTGAGCCAACTGACAACAGTTGTTCGCTCCCCTCTTTTTCCAAGTAGATATCGCTGCAGCCCGGAGACCTCCAAGTGGGAGGGACTACACCGCAAGTAGGTTGGGTGACCTCCAAGTGGGAGGGAATTAAACCACAAGTAGGTTGGATTTAGGTGGTGTAGGTGGAGCAGATATTAATAAAACACATCAGGTTACTGTGCGGTTGAGTTTAGGGTTGGGGTAGGTGTAGACATTCATAAAGCACAATATTGGACGTGCTTTATGTCATGTACAAGACATTATATAAATAAAAACAGGTTTGTACAGCCCACTTGGAGCTCGAAGGCCCACCCACTTGGAGCTCAAGTCCCACCCACTTGGAGCTCAAGTCCCACCCACTTGGAGCTGGCTCCGACCTCCGTTTATATCCTTCTCTCTTTTTCCCCTGCTCCTCAGGCCACGTCCACTCCTCCCTCTGCCCGCAGAGCTCCACGCCCATCTCTGAGCATTTTTTGAAAAATTTCTGAGGTAGACTTGAACCGAAAGAGAGGGGTTTCATGGCCCTTTAAAGACTGTTGCGAATATAAAAGCTTTTAAATAAACTATGTAGTTTATATGAACAGTGTTTCTGTATCTCTTTTTCTGTTTGCCTTTTTACAGATTTGAAAATAAAAGTAGTTTTCCATGTTAAAATGACCATTGGAATCCTTGAATTTAATTGTGTGTAGTTGTGTTGTTGTTTGTAGTTTTGGTGCATACAGTATATTAGAGTACCAAGGTAATGAAAAAAATGAGTGGTATTGTTACATGCTTGGGGGTGTTGCTCTGTTGTTCCTTCCTCCCCTTTCCGTTTTTATTTGCTGTCTGCTGTTCTTCTAAAATCTAGGTGTTGACTCGCGGAGTTTTCATGAGTGCACCCTTGGGACCCTTGTCTCTTGTCATAGATATTTACATTAGATGTCGCCTACCCTGTTGTTGTCTATTGGAAGGAATGCGTCAATAGAGCCGCCATTTTAGTACAGGGTAGCGCTCCTTTGAAATGAATGCGGGACCCAGGTGCAGTGGAGGACTGTGGCCATCCAGAGCCAGAGATATACACATATATACATATATCTATGATCGGGAGTTTTCTCGGTGGTCAGCATGCAAATATTTTTTTAAATTACGAAATTATAATTTTACATCACTTTTCTACATCGATGGATAAGTGACGGCACGGGCATTGCAGATAAAGAGTGTGTTTGTGTGCATGGAAATGTATTATCCTCTCTCCCTGTTAAATTTGATCTAATCTGTGTCCTGAAACACCCCCCCTCTCCTGCTTTCACTTCTCATTCTAACGGAGGGAGCGATTCGTTTGTGAATGAATCCCCGTTATGAACGACTCGTTCACTTAGCTGACAATAATACAAGTTTCTGGCACCGCGTCTTGTTGTCATATTTCTTTTTCATTGTTTGCTGATTTTATTCAACAGAACTAGCATAAGCTTAGAATTCAGTGCAAGTTGATGCTACTTTGCCTTATGATGAGTGCAGTAAGAGACGGTATTATCATCAATAACGTTACTTGTTGAGCACAAAAGTTTGTAACATACAAAAAACGTAAAAAAAACGAAATCTTACCTATGAAATGTTCTGCCTTTGTGCTTTGTTTTCTTTGTTTGCTCGTTACTACACCCGTAAGCAGTGCTAAAGTCCAGCATCTTCATTGGCACACTGTCTTGACTAGTGCTGTTGAATGACATTTGTCCTGGGAGCACTGTACAAATGTGGCGGCGCTATTGACGCATGCTCAGGGTCCGTATGCGATATCTAGTGTATATATCTATGGTCTCTTGTTACTGCTCTGTCTTTCTGTGTGATAGTTGTGTGCCTGTCCTGTTCCTTGGTTCGCTTTAGTTTTCTTGAGTTGTACATCTATTCAGTACGTCCATGCTAAATCTGCTTAAATCTACTAAAAGGGAAGTGAAAGTGAAGTACGTCACGTGACTTACATTTTTACACACACGTAGTTGATTCTCTGTTAATCCATGAGGGTCAGAAGCGGGTGCTACTCTTTGTATGTTTGTTTTTTTCCAGTGCAGTTTAGTAAGGGGCGTGTGACACCGAAGATGTTTTGTTTTCTATTTTCAGATTTCTCTTTAGTTATGTAGAGGTGGGGAGGGATTAGTTAGCGGGTGTTTAAGTTGTTATTTTCTTTGATTTGGCACCGCTTATTTTCCTTCCCTCTATCAGGTTTGTTTCAATTGATTTGTTTGCTTATTTATTGCATTTATTGTACACATTTGTAAATATACTTTGGGTGACTAAATTATTCTTTTTTTTCCTGTACCTTTATTGTAAGTAAAGCGAACCACTTTTTGCCACGTCCGTTATCTGTGTCGATCCATAGCAGCTAACGTCTCAGGGGAATTACTAAAATACTGGTTTGTCTTAATTATGTTTAGCTCTTTTCATCCTCCGAGCCACACGGGGCGTAACAGGTATTAATAGGGAAACAGTGTTTTAACATGGTAAAAGGTAGTGAGCAAGAAATGAGAGATGTGCAGAATGAGCAATGGTGAAGTTTATATGAGAGGCCAGTAGCAAATGTCCACAAAGAGAAATGCAACCTGCCACATAATCTTCATGTGGTGTGATGTGGTTTGAGGGTTTATCTTAACACAGTATCACACAGTCTAATTGGTAACATTTTTTCTTTCAAAAAAGCATCAATGGAAAATGATTCTTTTTTTATCTGCACGTTTATCTCACGATGTCCGTGAACTTTTTATGTACACGTGTGAGCCACACTGCTCTGCTGATGTCCGTGCACTAAGACAGAAGTCAGTCTGTGTGCATTAATGTTCAGAAGGTACTACTTCATATGCTTGTGTTTTTTTGTGGTTAATTTGAACACCCATTGTACACATTCACACATCCTTTATTTATTTAGCCTGCTAATGACTGGAATAACACAATTAATGGAATAAATTATTTTTGAAATATTTTAATAATAAAATCTTTAATGTCTTAATAATTGGGATGTGACGAACTGGAGATTAATTTTAAATGTGTCTGGACAGTTTAAGTTTTGTTTTAAAATTTAATTGTTCAGATATTTTTATACCAAGCATGAACCCCTTCCCCTCAACTTTGCCACATTTTGAACTCTGAATTAAAATGAAAAAGTAATAATTAATTATTTAACATGAACATTTTCATATATTAATAATAATATCTTTTTAGCTAGCTTTAATGGTTCCATTTTGACAGCTGAGTTAGAACAGTTTTTTTTCTACTCAGCCATGATATTCTTTTAGTATTTAGGCCAGTTTCATAAATAAATTATGTATATCAAATTATCAAACTGAACAAGAGATTCTGCTGGTTCATATAATACACGACTGTAATTTAACATCAATAAAACTGCTCACAAACTGAAAACTCAGAAGTGAAATCTTGTGCTGTTGTGAGACATGATGAAGTGTGATGTTACTGGCTGCAGAATAAGCTTTGCTCATGTTCACACTGTTGTTTGAGGTGGTATTTTTGCGCTTCCTCTGAAAAAGGAGTCAAAACATCTAATGAAGGGAGCAGCTCTTCTTATGCACACAGACACACATGGACAGACACTCCACAGCAGACATGACTCACACTCTGATTCTCACTGGGGTTTTACTTCACATCTCAGGTAAATGGTTATAATTCTTTTAAAAATTGTTTTGTTAAACTATTATATGGCCTGCCCTGTGCTCAATATAAAACTGAACTTTAATTATGTATTATCCTGGTCACAGATTTGCAGTACACTGGCTTATCAAACTTTAATCACTGTTTTGACTAATAATATGCATAAAAACATTGTTTTACAGTATTATGCCAAGTCCTGAAATTGTTATATTTATTCATCAACTATGTTTTGTCCTGTTAAAAATAAGCAATTTTAAGCTTCATATACCAGTTGCCGATAGAGATCACTACTTGAAATGACCCCAGACATGTGTTGTTTGATTAGGTGCTGAAAGCTACATCTGTTGGTCAAGCTGCAAAATAACTGTTCAGCGCGGAGGATCTGTCACCATCCCATGTTATTATGATGAGAAATACACACCGCAGAAGAAATACTGGAATTTGGGAACTGATAATTCTAGTACATTCGCAAACACAACAGAGGAGAATCTGTCAGTAATTGATCATCCTGATCAGAGTCTCTTTACTGTGACTATGAGGAACCTGCAGGACAAACACACTGGACATTATTATTGTGTTGTGCAGACTGGAGAAGATCCACCAATAAAAGACATATACGATCCTTATCTGAAGGTTCAGTCTGGTGAGAGATTTAGTTTGAATCACATTCTAATGTCTAACTATATTACCTCACATTTTTATTCATACAAAAACACATTTAATTCGTTCTCTGTGTTTCAGCTCCTGATGTGTCTGTGATGAGCAGCAGTGTATCTGAACATGAAGGTGACAATGTCAGTATCCAGTGTTTCTACAGTTCTGGATATCAGAATAAAAGCAAACGCTGGTGCAGATATAAAGACAAGAGCTGTTTCACAGAGAAGAAGACTGACACATCCCAGAATTCATCAGTGCAGATCAGTGATGATGGTGTAAGCTCCTTCACTGTGCTGATGACTGGACTGAGACTCTCTGATTCTGGATGGTATTTCTGCTCTGCTGGAGAACAAATCATTCCTGTTCAACTCACTGTAACTGGCAGAACCAGGTACAGTTTTATTCATTAATTGAGATTGCTACTACATTTGAAGTAAAACTACTGAACCGGTTTAATTATTTTTCTTCTTTTGTTCACCGGCACTGATAACAAGAAAATGTTAGTATTTATTCTGTTCTCTATGAAGTGATCTTCCTTTTATAGTAATCTTCATCCACATCATTCACATGTCCTACAAATCATTACAAACCTACTTTTGTACCTGAAGCAGTATGGTTATGTTATACAATTATTATAGTTATTATTTATTATTATTATTATTATTATTATTATTATTGTGTCCCTGAATGGATTATTGGAGTTCTTAAACCTAAACTAAAACTATCCTGATTTCATGAGAAAACATAGATATTTTACATTTTGATGCCCCCTAACCCCAAATGGTGCTAAAATGTACAGATGAGATCTTACATATCCATATGACTTTGCTACTGCATCAAAAATTACAAACTGCCATGAGATTGTGTTGGTCTCAGTTTATATATTGGTCTCAGTTTTGAACTCTAACATTGTCATTTCCTTATTGCTCTGCTTATTTCCGTTTGTCTTCTTTTTTTGTCTGCAGAAGTGAAACAGGAATTAACACGAGTAATAACACTGCAGTTATTGAAGAACAAAGGTACTGTGTATGCCGTATACCTTTTGAAATAACATAAATAAGGTTTAACTTAATTTAAAAACATTTAGGTATAAATGAACTAACAAAGTTTATATGAATAAAGTTTAGCTCAGATGTGCTTTATTACAGATAAATGAAAATATTATAAATGTTTTTTGTTTTTTCAGTATTGATCTCCTGACTGTGTGGCTTCCAGTTTCTGCAGCTCTTCTGCTGTTGTTGGTTCTGGCTGTTGTTTTCATCTGGATTCGGAGACGGAGACCAAGTCAGTCTGACATTTCTATATCATGCCATTTTATCATTCATTTCAATGTTTCTAAATCTAATAGTGTCAAATATTATTTATAACAAAGAGCAAGATGAACAGCAAATCAGACAGAGAAATGACACCATGACCACTAACACAGTAAGTACTTTAATTTAGAAGTTACATAGTTATATATGTATATAAAAATATACAGTGGGAAAAATAGGTATTGAATACGTCACCATTTTTCCTAGAAAACAGGTGCTAAAGGTGCTGCTGACTTGAATTTTTCCCCAGATGTTGGTAACAACCAAAGAAATTCATATATGTAAAGAAAACAAAACTAATTAGTTTACAAATGAAGTTATGTGTAATAAAATGAAATGACACAGGGAAGTATTGAACACATGAAGAAAGGGAGGTGTAGAAAGGCAGTAAAAGCCCAGACAGCAGCTGAAATCTCTCAATAGTTATTCAGTAACCTTCTGCCCTCCGTCATTGTAAATGAATATTCACTGCTTCAGTCCAGCATCTACATTATCAGGATGATGAAGATGAAACCAGGCTGAACATTTCAGCAAGTCAGTAGTTGTGTTTCCATCCAAAAATGCGAATTAACTTTATGCGCAAAACTGGAATATCGCATAAAAGATGTGCGAATAAAGCAGCATTTCCATCCAACAAGTCAAAGAGAACAAAATCGTCACTTCCTGATTAAATGGCACCAAATATCAACAGTAAAAACGGAATTTGCTGAGGTAGGAGAAGCTGCGTGAATCTTTTCTTCATTTAATTCATTTTTTTAATGCGCATAATGGAATTTGTCCGGTAAAAGTGTTTCCATCGTAGTTTATGCGCATCTTTTCTAATCGAATAAAAAGTTTATCCTACTCAGTTATGCGCATACATTTTTTATGCGCATTTTCAAAAGTTATGCGCATCTTAGCGTTTCCATCAACCGATTTTTTATGCGCATATCCACAATGCGCATAAAAATAGGTGGATGGAAACGTAGCTAGTGATCCAAAACACATGCAAGGAAACTCTCAAATGCTTTCAAAGAAAGAAAATCAAGCTGTAGAATGGCCCAGCCAATCACCTGACTTGAATCCAATAGAAAATACAAATTAAAGATCAGATTTGATAGACGAGACCCACAGAACGATCAAAATGTTTATACTCTGTTGTAGTCTTTGAAAAAATCACACCTGAGCAATGCATGTGACTTCATTCGCCATATGAGAGGCGTCTTTAAGCTGCCATCACCAAAAAAGCCTTTTATATAAAGTATTAAATACATTTCAGTAGTTCAGTTCTTTCTCCTTCTGTCATTCTGTTGTTATTACACATAACTCATTTTTCAGATTTTTTTGTTTTGTTTTATTATTATGTTTGTATTGTTTGGGTTTTTACCAAAATCTGGTTCTATTACATGTCAGCAGCTCCTTTAGAAATATGTATTTTTAACTGTATTTTTATTAATATAAATTTTTTAATCAGGGAAACATTACTCTCTTTGTCTCCCTCTTCTGGTGAACATAGAAGTAGTTTTATAGTATCCACCAAGAGATTCAATATTTGGTTGGTCAATGAGCAGTATTTAAATGAGTCATGTGTTCATTCAGTGGATATTTACGATAACCGGACCATAAGAGTCTTTTCATCCTTAATCAGACTTCAGATATATATATTACTTGTTGCTGCGCATGAAACACATATGGCATCATATCAGAATCAGAAGTAGAATTACACAAACTACTAATTGGATTTGATATGGAATCACGAGTTCATGTGTGAATAACGGCGACCTTAATTACTTGTTAGTACATGCTTGTTTAATTAATGTGTTAATTACCACATTAGTTTATCTTTAATTTAACCATCATGAACTCATGATGTGTTAATGTAGAATTATATTGTGACTTTTCTTGGAGAGGCACATCATTACATAACATAACATACGTAACATTATTAACCCATTCTTAACTACTCATGAACCATTATTCACACATGAACTCATGTGACTCATGTTGTAGTTAAAGCTAGTTCATGATTAGCACATGCATTAACTCATAATTAATGAGCATATGCATATGACAATGGTTTCTGTGGGGTTTTGTGACACTACTGTACTTTTAAAGAAATGCACCCTTGGTGAATGTTAAAAGCCGCCATTTTAGTACAGGGTAGCGCACATGTGGAATGAATGTGGGACCAAGGTGCAGTGGAGGACTGGCCATCCGGAGCCAGACATATATAGTTTTCTCGGTGGTCAGCATGCAAATATTTGTTTAAATTACGAAAATTATAATTTTACATCACTTTTCTACATCGATGGATAAGTGTCAGAGTCACAAACGTAAATTTGAGAAACGTAAACGAAAACCCTGGCAGCGCAATCAAAACTGCGTTTATCGAAAGTGAAGCAGAAAGTGAACCGAATTAATAATACATTTGTTTTGAAGACAGTGTTTATTTTTTTGCCATTTGGTTGATTGTTTTGTATTTTTCGAGTGTTTTTTTAATTTGTTAATGTATATTTGTGTTCGTTTTTGGAAAAGTTTTGTGCGTTTTATTTGGCACAAATCTATTTCCATAATTTGAGAACTTAATTTGTAGAATTTTGTACTTAAATATCGCACCAATATTTTATTACTTTACACGATCGCAGATTTATGTAAAATTCCCTACATAATGCGTGTGTCTGTGTGTGTGTGAAATGCAGATCTACTCTAAATCAGAAGATCCTGTGATATACAGCACTATAAATGATGAAAACCCAAATGTAAGTAGACCCTAACTACAACAATCCTGATAATTAAGCAATATTATGAAATGGATAGTCTATATTTATTTACGACCTCTGTCTCTACTGGATCCCAATTAGGACACCAATGATAACATTCCCGAGAGTGGAGGGGTAAGTTTTACAGAAATATTGATGGTTTATTTTCCGTAATTATTTTGCTGACGAGGGAGTCACGGTGGCGCAGTGAGTAGCACGATCGCCTCACAGCAAGAAGGTCGCTGGTTTGAGCCTCGGCTGGGTCAGTTGGCATTTCTGTGTGGAGTTTGCATGTTCTTCCCGTGTTCGTGTGGGTTTCCTCTGGGTGCTCTGGTTTCCCCCACAAGTCCAAAGACATGTATAGGTGAATTGGGTAAGCTAAATTGTCCGTAGTGTATGTGTGTGAATGAGTGTGTATGGATGTTTCCTAGGGATGGGTTGCAGCTGGAAGGGCATCCGCTGCGTAGAACATATGCTGGATAAGTTGGTGGTTCATTCCGCTGTGGCAACCCCTGATTATTAAAGGGACTAAGCCGAAAAGAAAATGAATGAATGAATTTTGCTGACGGAATATTTACACTGATCTTGCACTTCCATCAGTCTCCAGCAGGGGGAGGCCTTTACAGCACTGTGGCGCCACACTAAGAAAAAACACACCACAGACTCTTCTGACCAACAGCAGAAGACTGTCATCAGCTTTAATGGGTTTTATTTTTGCTTTTGTTAATGGGGTGTGAACTTTACTACTGATTTGTTTAATTATTATTTTAAATCCATCAGATTCCTAATACAAAATTTGAAAGATTATTGTAAATAAATTCATAGTGAATATGCCTATTAGGAAAATTGATTGCATTTTAAGGCAAGAACGGGATATTAAATACATAACAAATTGCATCACGGTGGTAGGAAGGTGGTAATGTCAGTGTCCAGTGTTTCTACAGTCATATATACAGGAATACACAGAAACAATGGTGCAGAATTAAAGATAAGAGCTGTTACGTAGTAACATCAGTGCAGATCAGTGATGATGGCGAAAGCTCCTTCACTGTTCTGATGACTGGACTGAGACTCTCTGATTCTGGATGGTATTTCTGCTCTGTTGGAGATCTACAGGTTCCTGTTCAACTCACTGTCACTAAACCTGGACCCAAAGGTAAAATCACAAGCCATAAAAATAATGTCACTCTTAATGCCTGAAAGCTAACCTCATTTTCTTCTCTCATTTCAAACCTTGACTCCTCTTTCTACAACTCCACCATCTGCCTCTGGGACAGACAAGTAGGTGTAAACATTGTTTGACCATTTGGTTCTATACTTACTTTTTCCCCAAACATAAAATAGTGTAAAGCACAGCCATTTGCCAAACACTCCTAAAACACTCCACACAGTAAACAGCAGCTTTATTTTATTTGTATTTAATTGGAAATGTAAATGTGATATGACTAATACAAAATATATTATTATGAAAAGTTGAATTATCAAAGTTATGGGGGGAAAGTCATACTTAAATTAACCTTATTAAAACATAGCTTAGTTTATTGTTTGAATGGCATCATCTGGTAACACTTTAGTTTAGGTCACAATACACGGTAAGAAAGAACAAACCATTAACTAACACTATGAACTTAATAAACTACCAATAAGCTGTTTATTATTAGATAGTAGGGGAGAAGTTGGGTTTAGGTTTTGGGTAGGATTAGGGATGCAGAATAAGATCATACTTTATAACTTCTAAGGAACAGTTAATATCTTACTAATAGGCAGGTAATAAGCCAGTTGTTAATAGCGTGACTTGACCTAAGTGGTAGCCATCATCTTTATCATCAGCAATTCAGAATTTTTTTTTTTTTACAAATGACATTTTTTCATTTGAAGGTAGATAAAGGGGATGGATTGTAACTGTTAACAATTGCGGACTGTTATGCTCCGTACAAGCTACACCTACACCCATATGACTATATTTTTATAT
>CAIGQV010012227.1:0-11831 GCA_903798115.1 Danio jaintianensis
GCCAATTGAAAAATTTAGGTGTGACAAGTCACTAGAAAATGTTGAGTTTGGACAGTAATTGTTTTTTTACAATGCACATATTTTGACATTTTGAGATCCTGAATGGTTTTGTATCATGCTGACATTATTTGTTGGGAATTATTTTTCACGTAGTAGTGTATCAAATACTTCAATATTTTCAATATTCAGACTAAAGTAGTAGTCTTCCTGTATGTCAGAGCTAATGACTGTGATTCTGTGATCTGAATGAGAGCAATATATATGGTGAGTTTTGTGATTGTACTTAAAAATTACCCCCATATTTTAAAAGAAAGGTGATGCTAGCAAGACCCCCGACTGCAACCATGTCTGATCTTTTGCCAGTGTCACAACTCTGATGTGATGTGTGTGCCAAATTTAAAAATATTCTGAGCATTTTAATCAGCTTGAAATTACAAGTGAAGATTTTCATAGTTTCACCTGTTGCCATGGCAACAATATTTTGTATATAAGTATATGAAAATAATCTTAAATCTGCAGTGTTTTGACATTACTATGCCCAGATTTAGAACACATCAGATAAAAGAAAGATGATGACTTTAAAGCATTTTAAAAGTGGCGCATTCCTGCTGACAGATGGTGGCGCTGTAACAGAGACTCCCAATAGTCACATCAATGTGATCAGAATCCTTCAACAAACAAACTACTGAAATTGAATCAAAATCAGTGACTGTATGCAGAGGTTATTACACACTTCCTTCTTCCTATTTTTTTTTATTTTTCAATGCTTCGCCAAAGCCAAATCTTCGAGATATAAACAATATATAAACAATATAAACATATATAAACAAATCTGCTTGCAATTTAGCAATTTTTCAATGTCTTGACTTCATTCTGAGTGATTTTGGTGTTTGTTAAGTGAATTGTGTGGGAGGAGTATATCAAATTCCAGAGCATGCGATTATTTTCGCTGGTCAAAATGATGAGAACTTTTCCAAACTCGTCCAAACTCGTGTGGCAGGCCATTGGCATGATACAATTGTTAGCAAACAGAACTGTTTCAGAGAACACTTTAGACAATCATATACCAGCCTTTTAGAGTTAATGTACTCGTTATTTTTGTTTTTTTATATTATTATTATTTTTTGCTGTGCATATTGTGAGAGTTTGAGAGTCAAAAATCACTGAATACAAGTTCAGCTGAATGATTGAATGTATGGTTTTCATTCTTTCTTAACCACTGGGATTCAATACGTTGTTGCAAAGACATTATTGCTTAGTTTGTGTCACGATATATAGAATTATTGAATGTTGACATATGCATATACTACTGATAAACATTAATTACATGGTTGGAATGCAGGTTAGGTTTAGGGTTAGCTTCATGTAATTACACAATTAAATACATTTAATAGTAAGTACGTAGAACAATAGTACAACCCTCAGTGCTGAGAAACACCCACACACTTTCACATTCACAAACTATGTCCAATTTAGTTTAGCCTATTAACATCTATTGCATGTCTTTGAACTGTGGAGGAAACCCACACAGACACGTGGGTCACAGAAGTGTGGTAAAATAGCAGTGTTTATTTTTTGGAATGAATTGTTTGTTAACCTGGAGAAAAGATTATGTGAAACCCCTTACTGAAATTTGGTCGGAAGAATTTTTTTTTTTTTTTTTCGGAACCGTGTCATAAAAAAACATTAATGCTTTGACTCTTGCTCAAGGTAAAAATAATAAAAGGTTAGCTACAAGGAAAGCAACAATAAGCACATGGAGCTGCAGTCTATCCATTCTGATGGGTGACTGATATGAGCGGAAACCTAAACGGGGGAGCTCTGAGCAATGAGATGAGAGATACATTTCCATCTGTTTAGAAATATTGCTTTGTGAACATGAGCTGAATCAATATGAATTTGCAACCCTTTAACATATTTTTATCTGTTTTGGAAATTGGAAAAAATCAAACAATCTATGGGTGGAAACATGCCCTTAATGTGGACTTGACAGACCACGCCACCTAAAGCTGAAACCACCCCTGCAATGAATATTTCCTATGATCAATGAACATGCTATCACCAATGAAAATTCCTGAAATTATGTAATTACATTGTTTTATGATATTTTCCAAGTAAGGTAAAAAAAAAGCCAGGAAGAGGCAGAGATGCAGCAATAAAAACAATATTGGATTTGATTATTAATGTGCATTATTCTCTCTTTCTGTCTCTTTTAGATGACTCTCTATATGAGTCTCCAGAGCCGTTTCTGACAGATGACTCCAGTGGTGGTTGGGTATTAATGCCCAGTCTGTGGCTCATGCTTCCGTTGCTTTTACATCTGTGTCCCTTATAGCATTATAATCCTCTCAACCTAACTGTGCCCAACCAGCCTGCCCCACAACATCATACACCACTATGATATGTCCTGCACCATCAGTTATGGAGTCCAGCCAACAGACAGCCAACTTCTCACCAAATTTTTGCATATTTATATGGAATTTTACTCAGATTGCAACCCCGCAGGACATTTGCTATCTAGCCCTAATTTTTTATTGCCATTATGTCCCACCTAAATGTCCAAATACGGGCATTCTTACATAGCACTCTTTCTTTAATGACACAAGGTACATTTTTGAATGTGTTCTATTTTCCTGTCTTTATTCCCATCATCCATGTATTAGGAGACAGATGTAAATGACTACCATGTTAATCATACTGTTTGTCTGCCTTAAGCAACTCCCAGAGACTTTACTGTCATTTGAGTTCAGTTTTCAATATTGTGAGATGGTACAAAAAAGTGTATGAGTGTCTGTTCTAATGTTTGTGTGTTATTTGTACTTTTGTGCATACCCATGTTCACATATGAACAGCTGTTGAAAGCAGTTACAGTTCTTTACTAAATGATTGCAATCGTGTTCCATTCCAATCAAAAAATGATACAGTTCTATCTGTAAATCTGCCAAAGACACTAAGAATTTTGTTAAGGGGGAGTGGGGAAAATACTGGCTTTGGTAAGAGACTGCATTCATTCATAGAACATTTAAAGCTTTTAGATTCATTTGTACGAGTCATTCATCATAATATGAGTAAATGATTATACTATTATAATTACATCATATAAAAAAATTTATAAAAAACAAAACAAAAAATGGAAGATAATAAAGCTGTGTTAATTAAACCAGGAACTGCAGTACAAATCTAAGTAAATTATTTCACTGGTGCTGAATCTGGAACAAGTTTGTATGTTTCAAACTGCAAGAATTATTATTATTATTTTTTTTTTGTATTTTGTGACTGTATAACTAACAGAATTAAAACGCAAAATAATTAAAGATGATTTATTCACACACACACAGGGTTCACAAACGTTCAAGGGTTCACAAACTGAATTATGTATGATTTCTCTTATTTTGTTGAAATTCATTTGTTAAAATTGTACAAACGTTTACCTGCCACTATCTATTTTATATATAAGAGGACTAAACCCATTATAGTTTGACAAATGTGTCAGCCTCTCTTTGCCCACTAACAGGAATCTTCTGATGGCTACTTTTTCAGGAGTCTGATAGATGTATGTATGGTAGTTTATTGTGAAATATAATTCATTTTGGGTATAACTAGAGGCAACATCAGTCATTCATTCAGTCATTCATTCTTTTTTATCCGCTTTTCTGGGGCCAGGTCGCGGGGGCAGCAGTCTTAGGAGAGAACCCCAGACTTAGTCCCTCCAGCGTGTCCTGGGTCTTCCCCGAGGTCTCCTCCCGGTGGGACATGCCTAGAATACCTCCCTAGGTAGGCGTCTAGGAGGCATCCGAAACAGATGCTCGAGCCACCTCTGCTGACTTCTCTCGATGTGGAGGAGCAGTGTCTATACTCCGAGCTCCTCCTGGGTGACAGAGCTCCTCACCCAATCTATAAGGGTGTACCCTGCCACCCTGTGAAGGAAACTCATTTCTGCTGCTTGTATCCGAGATCTTGTCCTTTCGGTCATGACCATAGGTGAGGGTAGGAACATAGATTGACCGGTAAATCGAGAGCTTTGCCTTTCGACTCAGCTCCTTTTTTACCACAACGGACCGGTACATCGACCGCATCCTTCCAGAGGCAACATTTGGTCGACATTATCTGTTATTTGCTCCAGAGTAAATACATTTTACTGCAATATCAAGTTTTGAAGCTTATCAAATATTATGCAGAATAGAAACTAGTAACTGATTTACTTAGCACTTTTATATGGTTTGTTAAATGTTATTGTTCTATAAATGCATTTGATATAAACTGCATTAATAATGAATAAAATACTTTGTATTGGCAGTTAATTTTTTATTGTTTTTAAAGGATTTCGTCTTTAAAGGATTCCTTCCGTAACTTGCAGGGCCCTACACACCTTGTGTAGTATGCGTATAGGGCGGATCGCAACTACTTTTTTTTTTTAAGTCAATCTCTTCATTTTGTATTTCTGTATTTATATTATGGCGACGCGGTTGCGCAGTGGGTAGCACGTTCGCCTCACAGCAAGAAGGTCGCTGGTTCGAGCCTCGGCTGGGTCAGTTGGCGTTTCTGTGTGGAGTTTGCATGTTCTCCCCGTGTTCGCGTGGGTTTCCTCCGGGTGCTCCGGTTTCCCCCACAAGTCCAAAGACATGCGCTATAGGTGAATTGGGTAAGCTAAAATTGTCTGTAGTGTATGCGTGTGAATGAGTGTGTATGGATGTTTTCCAGGGATGGGTTGCAGCTGGAAGGGCATCCGCTGCGTGAAACATATGCTGGATAAGTTGGCGGTTCATTCCGCTGTGGCGACCCCAGATTAATAAAGGGACTAAGCCGAAAAGAAAATGAATGAATGAATGTATTTATATTATAGTAATCTAATGTTTGCTTGCTTTGGCTTTTATGGGTTTAATGTTAGTAAATACCCTGATGCGGCAGAGAAATACGTGCAGAACTCTGTAGAAATATATATTTTTTATGCCATTTGTAATGTCTTAATGATAAAAAAGGATCTTGCTCACAGATCAGGATTTTAATGCAAAACAACATAAATCAATAAATAAAGAGTTCTATCTGTTTAGCCTCTATATCTATTGTACTGATTTAGCAATAGTTTAAAATGTCCACTAAGGAAAGCATTTGTGAGGAATTTTATTTCACATTTAACCACTATAGAGACATCCATCAGACTCCAGAATAAGTTTTTATCAGAACGGTGCTCTTGGTGTGCAATGAGAGCACTGAATGGCAGCTGATGTGCTGGAAGGTCTCCCATCTTTCAAATAGACACTATCCTTATAATAAACGGCATATTTGGAAACTAAGCAACTACATTCTTGCCTGTTGCAGGCAGGGTAATACATGGGTGAAGATTTGAGAACCAGAAAGAAATGATGTTATATGTTGTCATATATACACAACTATCATACATTTGTCAAGGAATTCAAGAAACATGATAATGTCTTAACTAGCTTTACATAAATAAAAAATACAGAACTTCTACAGTGCCAAGTAGAAGAGGAATGTTGAAGATATGTTTGTTGTCAGGTTGGCTTTTTAACTCTTTCCTAGTTTGTGTCGCTCTCTAGTTCTCTTTATATCTGCCTCTTTCTCTTGCAATTACTTTTTAATGTGGCTTTTCTATGTGCTACCCCATCATATATAGATCTCCCACACTTGCTCCCTTTTTCCATGCTGAGGAGGGTAACTGAACAAAAGTCCTCCGGACCATTAGTGCACAGTCACTGTGACATCACTGACTTTGGAATAAAGACTGAAGGACCAAGGCCTTGCACTGCAAATCAAATTAACAAGACTCCAAATGAGGGATTACATAGGACTTCTGCTTTTGTGACAGTTTCAAGAAAAAAGAACGAAAATGATAAACTATATGTTAAAATATGTGTGCATTGGATTTGTTTCGTGATTGTAAAAATGTGTCATGAAGATTTCAAGGCAGGTCGGCATGGACTGGAAAGTACGAAAAAAAAAAACTTTTTTTTTTTTTTTTTTAAGTTTGTTAAATTTTTATATAATTTTGTTGTTTTCAATTTTTAAAAAGAGCAGCAAGAAGTATTAAAATGTGATATGAAATTAAAATGTAGACTCGTGGGTATTAGACCAACAATGGTACCAGTTATACAGGTTAATGTTCCTAGACAAGTTCGATCTTGTTATTGTTGTTGTTGTTGTTGTTGTTGTTGTTTCCTGCTTGTCACAATAACAATGCATTCTGGTCCTTTAAGTCTTTATTATTAATTATTTTCTTTAATTGTCATTATGAGATTTTCATTATTTGTTGATCATGTGGATAAAACATTTTAAGTTTCTACAAAATGTTAAATGCTCTGGTAAAGTAAAATGCTCTGGTATGAAGAAAAGTATTTTTTTTTCTTTGTTTTAAATAGAATATTTTTTTTACATATACAGTACATATATTATAATTTATTTTACTCTTATCAGGAAATATGAGTTTGTATGAATTTATACAGCTTATTTTACTATTTAATTTGAGCAAGGCTGCATTAAATTGATCACAATTTTATATTTCAAAAAAATGTTTTCTATTAAAATTCATAATCTTTCAAGAATACTGAAAGTATTTTCTCCAGAAATGTTTTTTCCAGTAGAAATGTTTTCAACATTGATAATGAGAAATGTTACTTGAACACAAGGCCTGAATTATTTCTGATGAATTATGTTGCACTAAATACTAGAGGAAGACTGTGTGCTGAAAATGTAGCTTTTCTTTCATAAGAAAATGATTTCATTTTAAATTTAAATCATGTGAACAAATTTCCAGTTGAGTTGTGTAGACTAGTCTAGAGGATGGCAGCATAAGTGAAATGCTGCGCAGTCAACATACGTTCTCCCTTAACTCAAAGATTTCAGAATTAGTAATTCTGTACAGAAGCTTAACAGACTCTATAATTCAATTCAAGTTTATTTGTATAGCGCTTTTTACAAAAAAAATATTGTTTCAATGCAACTTTACAAAAGGTGCACGTTATTACTATACAATCAAATATAAGGTAATATATATACACATAGTTCCCCTTCATACGGGAACTTCAACGTGCGTCTGTTGAACAGACTATGGGAGTGCGTCAGACGACCAATCACTCTGAAGAGTAAGAAAATGGGCCAATGAAATGCCAAATTGCATTGGCAGAGCTCTGCTCCACAGCTGGCAGCAATGAGCTATCAGCGCTATATAAGCTGCACGCTGTGGAGTGAGCCTCAGAATTTATTTGCTTCAGACCCTCTCACGAGACTGAAGACCTACTCTGCCAACCTGACTAACGAAGTTTCAGTGTTTATCACCAGTGCGGTAGAAGACGCAACAGCGGCGTTTGTTCTGGGTTTTACGTCCCCTGGGCGTTTCACTGGTGTACTAAAAGAGCAGTTTCACACTAAAAGAGCAGAATTCCCTAAGAGAGCACACGATCGAACAACGCGTCTTTTTAAAGATGACGTTCCGACCGTGCATTTCTGGATGCGGTGGTTTCCTCTCCCCGGATGACAGGCATGAGCATTGCGTCACATGTCTGGGGGTCCGGCATGTTGATGCGGTGCTCGCGGACAGTTGCTGCCCTCACTGCGAGGGCTTAACTGTTGCACAGCTAAGGTCGCGGCTCACCCTTGCATTAGGGTGCGTCACCCCTGCTGCTCCCCGCCATGCGGTTAGCACACGGGCAGGCCTGAGGGTTGCAGCGGGGGCTTATCCATCGCCTTCGGGCCCGCGGACCCCTCACTCCTCAGCTGGCTCTGTCCAAGCTTCGAGTGAGTGCGCTGGTCCATCCCCCGGGATGGCCGCGCTCTCATTAGATGACACCGGGGACGTGATGTACATCGCTGCATCGGAGGGCGGGCTAACATGCTCCGATGAAGATCCGGACCCTCTGCCACCCTCCGGGGTGGTCAGTGCGGCCTCGCATCTGGAATCGGACATGTTAGCCGTGTTATTCCGGGCTGCTTCTCCCGTGGGTCTGGAGATGGCTTGTCCCCCAGCACCACGGCCAGACCGCTTAGATGGGTGTTACGTGGGGGCTAGAAGGGCAAGACCCTCCAAACCCCCCGTCCCCTTCTTCCCGGAAGTACACAGTGAGCTCACGCAGGCATGGAGGGCACCTTTCTCTGCCCGGTCCTCGTGCGCTCCCGCTCTCACCACATAGTGGTGATAGTGGAGCAGCCAGGGGTTATGAGGCGATTCCCCAGGTGGAGCGCGCTATCGCGGTCAATCTTTGCCCGCGGGGCGCCTCTACCTGGAGAGGTCCACCCAGACTCCCTTCCAAAGCGTGTAGGTTATCTGAGTCTCTCACGGCCAGAGCCTACACTGCTGCGGGACAGGCTGCATCCGCTCTGCACGCTATGGCCAACTATCAACGCTACCAAGCGGAGAAGTTGGCTGAGCTGCAGGAGGGTGGTTCTTCCCCGGGCTTAATACATGAGCTCCGCACGGCAACCGATTATGCTCTCATGACCACCAAATTGGCTGCTCGTGCCCTGGGGAAGACGATGGCCACATTAGTGGTCCAGGAACGCCACCTCTGGCTAAACCGGGCCGATATGAGAGATGTTGACAAAGCTCGCTTTCTTAACGCTCCCATATCCCAGGCTGGCCTGTTAGGCGACACCATCGGGGACTTTACCCAGGAGTTCTCGGCGGTGAAGGAGCAGTCCCAGGCGATGGGGGAGGTCATCTATCAGCGGGCTCGGAAAACTGCTCTCCCCGCTGCCCCATCCACCTCAGCTGCCCCTCGCCGAGGGCGTCCACCCGCGGCTCCAAAACCTGCTCCACTCCCGCTGCCCGCTCCACCGGCTAAGCGGCAACGCCGAGCCTCCCGTGGAATCGTGACGCCACCGCCCCAGGGCGCCGTTAAGTCCGGTAAACGGACCGCGAAGCGTCCCTGAGACGGGCCATCCGGAGAAGAGGGAACCTGCTCTTTCCTCGGTGGAGGGCCTAGGACACCTACAGTCAGCAAAGACTTTAAAAACACCACTGCTGGCCTCCGGGCCAGTGGTACCCAAATTGTCAAAAAAAGAGCAAATTTCCCTCTCTCCGGATGTGCAAACCCGAGCCCTGCCAGTCTGGGACCCTCCGCCTTCCAGCTCGCAGCGCCGGGCCCCTTCGCCACAGGCTCACGGAGTGCAAGAGGACGGGCTCCTTTCTCTCACTCCAGCCTCATCGCGGGATCCAGGGAGGAAGGTAAGAGACTCTCTCTTATTTTCAGCTCTTCCTCGGGCCGCTCTGCTTCCCAGGGTGAGCACTCCCCTCCCGAGCTGCCCCTCCGTTGGCATGTCATTGATCAGTCCGATGGTGCCATTAGCGCGGGCTCTGCCAGCCTGGTTAGCGCTGCCCAGTTCGTCGCGGTGGCTCATGCGGACGATCAGACTCGGCTATGTGATTCAATTCGCTATCCGCCCTCCCAGGTTCACGGGTGTTCATACTACGAGGGTTTCCCCCAAGAGTGCCCCTGTCTTGCGAGAGGAGATTGCTGTCCTCCTGGCGAAGGATGCAATCGAGCAAGTCCAGCCGAGATGAAATGTGGGTTTTACAGCCCGTACTTCATCGTGCCGAAAAAGAGCGGGGGGTTAAGACCAATCCTAGATCTGCGCAGACTGAACTGTCATTTACACAAAATGCCGTTAAGGATGCTCACGCAGAAGCGCATACTCCAGTGCATCCATCCTCGGGATTGGTTTGCAGCTATAGACCTGAAGGACGCGTATTTTCATGTCTCCATTCTTCCACGCCACCGTCCATTTCTCCGGTTTGCGTTCGAAGGATGAGCATGGCAGTACAAAGTCCTCCCCTTCGGGCTCTCTCTGTCTCCGCGGGTTTTCACCAAGCTTGCGGAGGGTGCCATAGCGCCGCTTCGGCTTGCGGGCATACGTATTCTTAATTATCTCGAGGACTGGCTGATTCTAACCTCGTCTCGCGATCAATTGATTATGCACAGGGACAGGGTGCTTCGGCGCCTCGACCAGTTGGGGCTTCGGGTCAACCGAGAGAAGAGCAAACTTTGCCCAGTGCAGAGGATCTCTTTTCTCGGGCTGGAGCTGGACTCGATCGCTATGGTAGCGCGCCTCTCGGAGGAGCGCGCCAGGCTAGTGCTTTCCTGTCTGAGCACACTCGACAGGAACAAAGTGGTTCCACTGAAATATTTTCAGAGGCTCCTGGGGCATATGGCATCCGCAGCCGCTGTTACGCCGCTCGGTTTGCTTCATATGAGACCACTTCGGCGCTTGCTTCACGATCGAGTTCCCAGACAGGCATGGCGCGCGGGCGCGCACCGGGTGCTTATCACTCCGCTGTGTCGCCGCACCTTCAGTCCTTGGACGGATCTTGCTTTTCTATGGGCCGGGGTGCCCCTAGGGCAAGTATCCAGGCATGTTGTCGTATCGACAGATGCCTCCAGCATGGGCTGGGGGGCCGTGTGCAACGAGCACGCAGCTGCGGGTTCGTGGTTCGGACCCCGTCCGCGTTGGCATATCAACTGTCTAGAGCTGTTTGCAGTGTTTCTTGCTCTCCGCCGCTTTTTACCGGTGTTAAAGCAGAAGCATGTGCCGGTCAGGACGGACAGCATGGCAACGGTAGCTTATATCAACCGTATGGGAGTTGGCGACACCTAACACATTCGCGAGATTCTATAATCTTCGAGTGGAGCCGGTTTCCACCCGATTACTGGGTAACCCCAGTCAATCGGAGGGAAACTAAGCTCCGTGTTAACAAACGCTTGCCGCGTCATGCTCCCTAACCCGGAGATACGTGCACATTTTTTTTTCTACTAGTAAGTTTCCCACTTGGCGAACCCTAGAGAATTCCCCCGAGGCCCCCAGCACCCGACTCAGCGGAGGAGTCAGGCGCTTGGCTCAGTGTGATGTCTGTATGCCCATTTGGTCTACTCACATGCTGAGGTTCGGTGCCAGCTTGGCGCGGTCCCCCCCCTGGGGTGACCCCATGTGCTTATTTCAGCCACAGAGTGTTCCCCCTGACCCGTGTCTTCCCTACCCGTTAACCAGCTTATCATATGTAGTACTCCCCCTCATCAGGCCTAGTCCATATGCTTTATTACCATCAAGTCTCCCCTCTTGGGTAGCAGGTGGCTCCGCAGCATCCTCCCCCGTCAGGGACTGGCACGCTTTACCAACGTACTGTCGTAATTCTAAAATCCCTAGTCTATATTAGCTAGGTAAAAGCACATTTACGACCCCCGATCTAAATTATATTATTCCCATGTAATGGTAATTAAGGGCCTAAGGGACGTTGGAAGGTTGCGCTCCTGGTGATGCTTGTGCGCTCAAGCTATGCTTGGCAAACTTCACATCAGGAGTGTGATGGGCTTAGCTGCAGTGGCGTTTTCCATACAGTCTCCCATAGTCTGTTCAACAGACGCACGTTGAAGTTCCCGTATGAAGGGGAACGTCCTGGTTACGTCCGTAACCCACGTTCCCCGAATAAGGGAACGGAGACGTGCATCTCCACTGCCACAGCAGCTGAGTCTCCAGCTGATTAGCTGAGTGATCGGCTCTTCAGCAGGCAAATTCTGAGGCTCACTCCAGGGCGTGCAGCTTATATAGCGCTGATAGCTCATTGCTGCCAGCTGTGGAGCAGAGCTCTGCCAATGCAATTTGGCATTTCATTGGCCTGTTTTCTTACTCTTCAGAGTGATTGGTCATCTGACGCACTCCCATAGTCTGTTCAACAGACGCACGTCTCCGTTCCCTTATTCGGGGAACGTGGGTTATGGACGTAACCAGGACGTTATCCTGCAATCTTTTTGCATATAGGTGATGTGCTAAAAGGAGAATCCATCCCCCAGCACTGTAGACAACGAACGACTTGTAAACGACCTGAA
>CAIGQV010012255.1:0-10256 GCA_903798115.1 Danio jaintianensis
AAATGGGAATATTCTGTAAATTGAATTTTCGAATGTAAACTGTAAAAAACAGTTGGTTCTATTTTGTTCTTCCTGACCACCAGAGGCAGTGCTTCACACTGGATATCATCCTATCGCAGATGCACAGGTCGATTCTAAAACAAACAAAGTCCCTCATGACCAGGAAGGCTCGGGATCCTCCCCTATTTAACCTCATAACTTCCTACAGTGTGGTGAGATGCTACATTTGCTGGGGTCCCATTTCATTTCCTTTGCATTGTTTTGTAGCTGTTTAGAGACTGTTTGTGCGGTGGTGCTATTGGACTTTGTGTAATTACTCACAGCTGTACAAGACTACAATTAGGAGTGACTGTGCTCTGTTCTGTTCAGTTCTTGTGATTCACAGATTATATGGAGTTTTAAAAAAAGGTTTAGAGAAAAAAAGAGGTTTAGAGAAAAAAAAAATGGTTTCGCTTGGCTAAAAAAAACAAATAAATAAAAAATAAATACAAATTTACTTTCTGTGCCAGTATGGAGAAACCATCTCAAGTATGCACATTGTGCATGAATATTATGCACAAGGATGAATTGCAGAGTTTGGGAAAGGAGGACTTCAAGATTAGCTTTGGTCGAATGCCTGTTAGTTGAGTCGCTACCAACACCAATGCCACACCCACCACGTAAAGTGACATCTAAGTGTTAGCATACGGAGACTGCAGGTGCTGTGTTTAGTAGAAGATCAAAGGATCCATCATCTAAGAATGTGTTAACTTCTGAATTTACCCAAATTAAATCACTTATTATGAATTTACAATCGGGAGAGTAGTTTCTTCAGTTGAAAACCCCACTTTACAGTTATCCATTTCTGAAGAGGATGTTATATCAATGACTGCTTCTCAAAGCCAGCTTTTAGAGGAAGATGAAAGTAAAATTACTGCGGAAAATCAGTCTCAGCTCTCTTTGGACGAATATAATGATACTGGTCATGGATCTGCGGGAAGCTCTGAGTCAGAGCAGGAAGTAGTGAAATGAGCGCTTCAGGTAGCATTGGCCCACCTGTGTCTTGATACAGCCCCATCAGCATGCCGTCTGCCCTCACTATTCCACCATCAAAGGATTATATAGAGAAACTACATAAATGTTGGTCTTAACCAAAATCACTGACCCACCATACGAGTGCAAGAAGGGCCTTGGCTGCAATGCAAGATGCAAATACTTTTGGGCTAGGTCAGATGCCTAAGGTGGATCCTATCATTGCCTCTTTTGTTCTTTCTCCGGATAACGTTGTAAAACCTAATGTCCGCTGCCCGAGGCCTCAGTGCCATATTACAGACGATCTTCTTATACAGGCATATAACACAGCAGCACGTATGGGTCGGATTGGCAACTCTCTCTCTCATCTTGTTTTGGCAATGTCTCAATTTCTACAGTCATCTGAGAGTGATGCTATAGTCCAAGACATTAGTGATGCTACTTTGCACGGCAACAAGTCTGGCGTGCTCAATTGCCTGTCTGAGTCCTCTAGGAAGACTCTGAGAGACCTACCAGTAGTTCCTGTTCAGCTTTTTGCCCGGCAGCACAACAGACATTAGAACGTACTATCCAGGCCAATCAGACCAGACAGCAATATGCAGACCCGAGGAGTAGTGAAACACCAAAATTTCAGACTCCTACAAACCCAGCAGGTGTTCATAGAAGCCAGCCTCAGCACTTGGAATGGTTTGATAGAATAGAACGACCTGTTCAGCAACCTCAGGGACAGGGTCGACAATCTTTTCAGACCCCAAGGGGCAGAGCACCTACCCAGCAGCCTTCCAGGAATGATAGAGGCCAGGGACGCAGGACCTAAAGTTCTGTGGCTGACCATTGGACATTTTTTCTCATCAGCAGCTCAAGTACTGGGAGACAACAGCCTCAGACACTTGGGTTTTAGCAACTTTAATTTAAGGGTACAAGTTGCAGTTACAACAGCGACCTCCCACTTTCAGGGGGGTCAGAATGACTACAGTCTCAGACCCCAACAGTGCAAAAATGCTTTAAAACAAGAAATAGAAAAATTGCTACAGAAAGAGGCCATCGAGCCAGTAAAGTGGTCAGAATGGCTCAGTGAGTTCTATTCAATATATTGTCTATTGTCATTCCATCCAAAAAAGATGGCGGAATAAGACCTATACTGGACCTTTGCTCCCTCAACAAGTTTCTGAAGGTACTACCGTTTCACATGTTGCATGTGACATATGTTCTCCTGTCAGTTAGACAATGGCACTGGTTCACCACAATAGACTTAAAGGATGCTTATTTCCATATTCAGATCAACCCACAGCAAAGACCATTCCTACGCTTTGCATTCTAAGAGCCGGTTTATTAGTTCAGGGTACTTCCGTTCAGACTTTCTCTATCACCAATGGTCTTCACCAGGTGTGTGGCAGCAGCATTTGTTCCAGTGCAGGCCAAAGGATTACAGATATTTCCATATCTGGACGACTGGCTTCTTTACTCTCATTCTCAGGAACAGGTAGTGGTAGATGCTTCTCAGCTGCTTTCCTACATTGCCCGACTGGGCCTGGAAGTGAATTTTAGCAAGAGCCATTTAACTCGACTCAGTCCATAAAGTACTTTGGGATTGTACTGGACTACCAATTGATGATAGCTTCCCCAACAGAGCAGCGGTTGGACTACTACTCTGATATTTTTGAAACCAGACCAAGCTACCATTCAAGTACTTCCTCAGACTCATGGGGCCAGAAGGACTCAGTCATACCATTGGGCCTCCTCTCACTTTGTCTCTTTCAGAAATGGGTGAATAGACTGCACCTAGATCCCAGGAGGCACAGGAACATAACTATAATATAATGTGTGGAGTTTGCATTTTCTCCCTGTGTTCGTGTGGGTTTCCTCCGGGTGATCTAGTTTCCCTCACAGTCCAAAGACATGCAGTATAAGTGTGTGTGTGTGTGTGAATGAATGTGTATGGGTGTTTCCCAGTACTGGGTTGTGGCTGGAAGGGAATCTGCTGCATAAAACATGTGCGGGAATAGTTGGCGGTTCATTCCACTGTAGCGACCTCTGAAATAGAGACTAAGCCAGGAAAATGAGGAAAATTAATGAATAATAACCTTGTGTCCAAATAAGATGGAAAATAGCAATACATTAATTTTCTGGTGGTCTTGCCTTTTGTAGAGTTTAAATGGACATTTATTGTTACTGTAAAAGGTCATAAAATGATTACTTGTTTAAATGAAATATGTTGTTTTCACTGTTTACAATTACTAATTAAATATGTTTGGCAGGTTTTAAAATAACAGGGGAATTAATAATAATCCCAATTTGTAGCTGCAAATAACAAAAAAATAAATAATTTTGACTTAGCCTTTTTTATACAGTAAACTGTCTTTGTATCCTGGGAGCTACAACTACCAACTATGTTTATATATAAAATGACATGAAATGATTTTTTTTGCTTATCAATTTCCACTTCTGGTTGTTTAAGGGATAATATTGCTTGATGGTGAGGAAATTATGGGGCAGTTTTACATTTTGAGTGAACAATCTCTTTGTTCATAGCAAAGCAAACTTAGTTTAGACAGCAACTGATAACATTGAAGCATGAAACCAACCCGAGGGACAGGGCACTGAACAGCAGATGTTCATCATCAGTGCTAAATCATATGGAGTTAACTTGTTAACAAAGGTTAGGCAGCGGGACCACGCCTTACTTTGCCTCCTTAACCAATCACCTACTCCCTAAAATTTATTTAAGGCAGACTAGCCTCTAGCACTGTTCTTTTTGTTCTCTTGAAAAAACTGCATCCAGACATAAGCTACAGGCGATCTGTTCGCGTCCTACTCACTTCAACCGAGAATCAGCTTACAGCAATCCAACTGAACCGCACCTTTCAACGTTTGTGTCCAGCCAGACACACTCCTCGACTTTGCGAGCATCCTCGCTCCAAAACTCCTCATGGAACCATACAACCCAGTCCTCCTACGAGCTTCCGCTTCTCCATCACTGAAACCCTCAAACAGAATCATCCATGCCCATCGTTGATGCCAAAAACCAGCCTTCCCATCTTCTGCATCAGCCGGCGCTCATCTCTCCCTCCCTCTGTCCAGCATACTCCCAAGCCCACTAAGGCTCCATCCATCCACCCATCCTCTCTCTCCCTCTCTCTCTAGCACACTTCTCAGCCCAGTAAGGGTATCTCTCCCTATCTCTCTCTCTCTCTCCAACATACTTAGCCCTCTAAGGCTCCATCTATCCTCCCCCTATCTCTCTCTCTCCCTGTCTCCCTCTCGCCCATCACGGCTCTCTTTCTGTCCTGTACACCTCTCAGCCCATCATGGCTCTCTCTCTCCCATACACCCCTCAGCCTATAATGGCTCTCTCTCTCTCTCTCTCTCCCACACACCTTTCAGCCCATCACGGCTCTCTTTCTCTCCTGTGCACCTCTCAGCCCATCATGGCTCTCTCTCTCTCTCTCTCTCCCATACACCTCTCAGCCCATCACGGCTTTCTTTCTCTCCTGTACAGCTTTCAGCCCATCACGGCTCTCGCTCTCTCTCGTACCCATCTCTGCCCATCTCTGCTTTCTGTCTCTTGTACACCTCTCAGCCCATCACGGCTTTCTCTCTCTACCATACCCATCTCCTCCCATCACAACTCTCCCTCTCCTGTATACCTCTCATCCATCACATTCACAGCTATTTATCTCTTTTGCTCACTCTGCATCCACTACTAAGCTATCGAGCTCTCTTTCTCTCTCCCATTCACCCTGCCGCCACCTCACAGCCGCCTGCGCCCTCTCGCATACTTCTCAGCACATCAGGGCCCTCCTGCTCGCTGCAGTCACTTCTCTCTCTCCCTCTCTCTCTCATACACTTCCTAGCCTATCGGGGCTCTCTCTTTCTCTCTCTCTCTCTCTCTCGCTCATCCAGCAGCCACTTATCAGCCGCCGGGCACTCACTCTCGATCGCCTTGCAGCTACCTCCCAGGCGGTCAGGGTCCTCTGTCTCCCCCTCTCTCTCCCTTCCTCACTCACATTATTCCCAGCCCTCTCTCTCTCGCTCGCTCGCTCATCCAGCAGCCACTTCTCACCCACCGGGCGCTCGCTCTCGCTCACCCTGCAGCTACCTACCAGCCCGTTGGGGCTCTCTTCCTCCCTCTCTCTTCCTTCTTCATTCAGACTCTTCCCAGCCCATCTGGACACTCTCTTGCACATTCCCCAACTGCCAACAACCCCACCACCCACCTTTTTTTCATCTCCCAACCAGTCAGAGTTCCCACTCATCTACCATCCGCCAGGCACCTCAAACTCCCCTTTTTCACCTCTCCATATCTCAATACCCACAGGCTTCGTGGTTATTTCAGAGGACACCGTTTTGCTTCAAACAGCCACAGAGCACTGCACTCAGCCACCAGCACTCTCCGAAACATAACCATAATCATAGCTACCATCCTTGGGGGTTCAAACTTTCTGAAAAAAAACAATCCACTCTACAACACAGCGGCCACGTCGGGCTTCAGGAAATGAGGGAGCTGATGCAGTTGCCAAGAAAGCTTTAAAACAAGCAGTGAATGGACGCCTAATTCCTCTTTCATAGGTCAGACCTTCCAACGATGGTTACGTTCTAGAGGAGAAAGATTCATGGAAGAATAATAAGTCATCAAAAGATCGTTCCCACTTCTTATCCGGCCACTACCAACTCCACCCAGCACACTCTTATCTATATTAACCAGATTAAACTACTTAACAGCTTACCATCCCTACTACAACGACAGGGTTCCAGTTTAACACAAACTTAATAAACACAATTTCAGCCGGCTGAAGAGGATCCCAGACTAACTACTAGGATACGAGATAGACAATCTCAGCTATTATCTAACTTTGGGGGTCCAATCACTCTACCAAAATATTACAGAGACGGTACCCCCACTGTGAGTCTCTGGGCATCATTGTAGGATGCTCGATCAACCTACCTACCTGTTCACTGTTTATCCTCTTACTTCCCTTCCCCTTCATCCCACTGTTCCCTTACTATCCCTTTCATCTCTACATCCCTACAATAAAGTCTAATTCAAAGTATGCTGTGGTCTATGCTGGTGAACACTTAATTAATCCTTTCATTGGCTGCGTTCGAAATCGCTTACTACTCAGTAGGTACTGCATTTGAATTTGAATTTACAACTTGACCGTTAGAAAAGTATGTTCTATATAGTTTGAATGTGAGAAGTATGAATGGAACTCAGATGTACTACATCTGCCATTTTGTCATGATCACATGACCTACCCACGTCAGCTTGGGTCGCTTCACTCGCATTCATAAAATCTCTCGTGGTGCATCATGGGATAGCATAGCTTGCATCAAATGCTCACTTAAGAATAACGCCGGAAATAGTAGGTCATCCGGGTACTTCTCGCATACTGTTTTTCGAATTCTATGAATTCGGACATACTACTTGGCTCGCATACTGTTTTTAGCGTATAGTATGGAAGTGTGCGATTTCGGACGCAGCCATTGTCTCATTAACATTAACTCTGCTGCTGACTAAAGCCGTGGTCACACTGCACTTTTCGCCCCATAGACTTACATTCATACGCACGCGAATGTGACAAACTGGAAACACAAGCTCGTGCGACAAGTTTTGCAGTTCGCTGCGTTGGAAAGTTGGTTTTATCGCATTTTCATTTTGTGTGTAAAAACAAAATTGATGAAAACAAAAATAAATATTTGAAGAAAAAAAAAAAAATTATGTCTGTGAGAAGGTTCAAATTTGGCATAAACAAACCGTTTATTCGTTTTTCTGTTTTGAAAACAAAAACGAGAAAACCAATTATACGCAGGTACACAGACCTAGCTGATGTCCAGGGCTGTTTTTTTTTTTTTGTCCCGGTTCAGCCCTGCCTGTGTATGTAATCACACTTTTGAAGTGAAACAATGCCCTACAGCTGCTTATTTAATTATTGTTGCCAATAAAAAAGGTATGTATTTCATGCATTCCTGGCTCTTGACTGTATTTTGTATAACTTGTATAACTTCTCCTGGACCAGACCATGTTAGAATTAAAGGCATAAGTGCTTATCCGCAATAAAGTAGTCAACAAGCGATCCCTATACCGGTGATTGAATTTGTTAAAATTGTAGCCCTATCCTCTTTACAGGTTAAAAAAATTATGTCTAGGGAAAATTTCAGCACACTTAAAATAGAATTCTGGTTGATAGGTAGGCTACATCCAAATGTCTGTTTACTATTAAGCAATAAAATACACTCCCAGCCGGCACACGCAACCGACCTTCAACATTGAAATATGGTTAAAATAAGGTCAGATGTATTTTTAATGTTAAAACAACGTTGATACAACATTTAATGTTGAATGGTTGAAAAAACAGCCTGCATATGACCAGGCTTCAACGTTTATTCAATTACGCTTGAAAAAAACGTAAGTTGTTGTTTCAAAGTTGAAACAATGTTGAATGATAAATGGTTGAAAAAAGTTACCGAAATCCTTATGTAAATCAACGTTGACATTTTTTTAATCATGATTTGTATGTTGAGTCGATGTCATGGCTTTACCCTATATTCAACTACATTCAGATGCACCACAATATGACATTATTGTGAGTCACCAATCGAATTTGAATCAGTGTTTACGCTTGGTGGTTACCATGGTGGTTACCATGGCGCCTCATTTGAAGTTTGAATCGTAATGGACTCCTGCAGTGCAACGGAATTCAGAGATAAGCACATGTTTTATTTATCCCCTTACTTTTGTTTTACTCACAATTAATCTTAAACATGACTTTTGAGTTGTAGTGTCTCGAATTTAGAAGCATTTAGTACTTTACAATTTGTATTTTCATCTTGTTTGGTGACGCAGCAGCTAAACTCGAGGTAAATGTTACCTGTTACCTGTTTTTAACTGTATTAATTGGCAAATTCAACTAGATAAACTCACATTTTACATCTTGGAATTAGCCTAAAAACCTGGCTTCACATCGCGGCTATGAGAAACACTGTTTAAAATTACTGAGCAACGTTATAATACAATATCTTATTTACCTTTTTTTATACGCAATTGAATTAATTATTACAACGTTAACTGCTGTCGTTTCACTGTTGTTTGTGTGTTTCCTTTTACTTTTAGAGATGTAACTTACTCCAGAGATGCACTAACTTGCACAGCATTGAATGGAAAAGGCTTTGCCTATATGTAAGTTTACTAAGCTACCTTTAAAAATTCTTGGTGTTTTGGTTGGTAATAATCTATTTCTAATTGCCTGTGTTAATAAACCATGTTTGTTTATTGATTGTTATGCTATGTTGTGATATTATATTATTCTTGTGACATTATATTGTGATGTTATGCTATGTGACAATATTGTGGGACAAATATTGATTTAGTTCCAGTTGAGGGCATCAAGAACATACTGATGGCCTAAACCAGTGTCAGCCTACACTGTAAAAAAAACGCCGTTAAATTTACAGAAAAAAACGGCAGCTGTGGTTGGCAGAATTTTTCTATAAAAAATACAGAAGTTTTATAGAACTGTTTAAATTTACGGAAAATAACCGTATTTCATTAACTAATACAATGTTCAGTTCACAAAAATGTCATTAAATGCATTAATGTGTTCATGTGTGATTGCAATCAATAAACAGATTTTCGCTGCATCAGTAACTATCAGATTTTCTTAGTTCATCTTGGACTTGAACACAGACGCTACTATCCTGCACAATGGTGACACAAAAAAAGGTTTTACAGTATTTTGCTTTTTTTTTTTCTCTTGAAAAATACATATTCACATATACATATACATAACCACTTAAATCCCAGAGCAAAATCCTCACTAGTGTTCTCACTACAGAGTGTTGAACACTAAGGCAGTGATGAAGTTAAAGAGATAATTAAGTGTCTAATTAAAGGAGGGATAATGATTGATGAACAACTGTTAACAAACAGAATCACCAAAGTAAAGAAAAATAAGACCAAATAACACAAATTACAGCCAAAACCAAAGATAAAATCAACTGAAAATAAACATAAATTACACAATAAATAATGTATTTATTAAGATCTCAGCAGAGTTCATTAAATGACTCCACAAACATCAGGAGCTTCACTTATTACTGACCTTTGACTTTATTTCTGGCATCACGGTGGCGCAGTGGGTAGCACGATCGCCTCACAGCAAGAAGTTCGCTGGTTCAAGCCTTGGCTGGGTCAGTTGGCATTTCTGTGAGGAGTTTGCATGTTCTCCCCGTGTTCACGTGGGTTTCCTCCGGGTGCTCTGGTTTCCCCCACAGTCCAAAGACATGCTAAATTGCTAAACGACTCCACAAACATCAGGAGCTTCATGCTAAATTGTCTGTAGTGTTTGTGTGTGAATGAGGGTGTGTGGGTGTTTCCCAGTGATGGGTTGCGGTTGGAAGGGCCTCCGCTGCATAAAACATATGCTGGATAAGTTGGTGGTTCATTCCACTCTGGCGAGCCCTGATTAATAAAGGGACTAAGCCGAAAAGAAAATGAATGAATTAATAACTTTACTTCTGTCACATGAACAACAGCTCAATGAAATTTTTGTTGTTCATTTAAAATCAAGGGCGATGCGGTGGCGCAGTGCGTAGCGCTGTCGCCTCACAGCAAGAAGGTTGCTGGTTCGAGCCTCAATGATCTACAGCAGAACTCAAAAACAGACATCAACAATGTCTTTGAATCTCAACATTGGTGACAATCAAAAAATAAAAATCAACCCAGAACAATACATACAATCTACTGAAATATTACCCCCCCCAACAAAATAAAGGCAAAGAAAGAAATTGTAAGAACTTTAATCTGCATAATTTATTCACACTGCAATGCTTGCTGGGAGTTTTGTACTATGCTGGCACCCAGCATGCATTGCGGCATCAATGAATTATGCAGCTTTTTTCTTTTTAGCAACCATGGTTGAGGTTCATATCCTGATACTTAATGTCTGTGTATCTTAAATGTGTTGCTGGAGATCTCACGGTTCTGTGCCTGAAATTCTAATTAATTACTAGGAATTTTCATTAATTCCTTTATAATTGTTTGTTTACCCATTATGGGAAGCTGTAGTATTGTTCCAAATAACATCACATGAAACAAATAAATTTTGTAATTTTTTATAACTTATAAAATACAACTTTTTGTCTGCAACAGTTAAGTACATCAGAATCAGAATCAGAAAGAGCTTTATTGCCAGGTATGTACACACATACGAGGAATTTGTTTTCGTGACAGAGCTTCTACAGTGCAA
>CAIGQV010012288.1:0-10558 GCA_903798115.1 Danio jaintianensis
CTCCAACCCTAATCAAGCACACCTGAACAACCTAATCTAGGTCTTACCATGTATACTTGAAACATCCAGGCAGGTGTGTTGAGGCAAGTTGGAGCTAAACTCAGCAGGACACCGGACCTCCAGGACCGAGATTGGTGACCCCTGGTGTAGTGTGTCCACAGTCATATTGGAGTGGTAGAAACACAATAAGTCTCTTTTTTTTAATTTCCTGACGTTAAAAAAGGATCCAAATCCTTCCCATTTTGAGGCCGACCGCAACTTAACGTAGGAGTGCGGTTTCCGCACCCACCAAATTGATTGACAGCCGCGTATTAACATGTCTCTGTAGTAACTTGTGTAATCATATCCACAAGACAGGATGTGCGCAAAGCAAACAATTTCTTCAGCTCTCTGTGATCAGCAGCACCTCAAGAATGAGTTTTACAAGTTTAAAACGTTTCTAAATCAGTGCATGTTTGTAATAAAGACCGTAAAATCTCTTCGTAATTCTTCACCACAGCCGCATCGTGTCAGTGCAATTATAAAAGAAGACTCTTCAATCCCGGTTCATGGACTTAAATCAGGTTTATTTTCTACATTAACATAACAGATGTCCATATAGCAGTGGATATTAACGTGTATCCTGTCACATTTACAGTGCAAAAACAGTGCAAAGCTAAACGCGTGTGTGTGTGTGTGTGTGTGTGTGTGTATGTGAGGGAGCCCGTGCATGCGTGCAAACTTTGTAACGACATTGTGTGACTTGCTGTAAAAAGGCTTGAATTAACGCCACAACAAATACATCAAATAACCGTGGGTAAATTTCTTAAGGGAGATCTGCTTCATTCTTGTCTGAGACGCAGCAGGAGAAGCTACACCCATCATAGAAATAGTGAGCGATCTCTTTGGCTCTGACGATCATACCACATACGTGGGAAAGGTCGGCGGGGAGAAGCAGCTCATTTACATTAAAGGCACAGGCACCGAAACAGCTATAAAGTCAAAACAGCTCAAATGGCCAATATACACAAAGGTATAATAAATAATCTGATGGGTGTTTTGAGCTGAAACTTTACAGACACATTCTGGAGACACAAAAGACTTATCTTAAATCTTGAAAAAGGGGTAAACTTGGTGCCCTTTAATGCTAAGGACCTTATCGATTTTAGACCAGTTGCCTTGACGTCTGTGCTGTGTAAGTGCATGGAGAGAGTGATTTGGCAGCAACTCTCCCAGGCAATGGCTGGGAAACTGGACCCCTTGCAATTTGCATACAGAGTGGGGCGTGGAGTGGAAGATGCCACCCCACTCTGATAGATAAGGCTGGGAAATATCTGGACGTGGCAGATTCCTGTGTTAGGATCTTATTTATGGATTTCTCCTCTGCCTTTAATACGGTGAATGTAGATATTCTCTTGAAGCGATTGGAAGATTTGCAAGTACACCAAACGCTTATTTTGTGGATCAATAGTTTCTTGCGGGATCGACCACAGCATGTATTAGTTAATGGTAAAAAGTCTGAGAATGTGGTGTGAAATACTGGCCTTCCTCAAGGATGTGTTTTATCACCAATTTTAGTTTCTATTTATATAAGTGATATAACTTGTGACAATGAAAATCTGACACTTATCAATTATGCAGATGATATGGCATTGGTGGGATGTGTAAGGGATACTCAGTTATTGGATAATTATTTAAATTTTGTCAATTTTATCACAAGTTGGACAACAGAGAATTCCTTGCAGCTTAACATTAGTAATAAGTTAGCACTTTACACATTGGGGAATCTCCTCATCCACCACCAGTGTGCAGCATCTACTTAGATGACGCGACGGCAGCCATATTGCGCCAGACTGCACACCACACACCAGCTGATTGGTGGAGAGGAGACAGAGTGATGAAGCCAATTATCTTATGGGGATGGTTAGGAGGCCATGATAGACAGAGGCCAGTGGGCAAATTTGGCCAGGATGCTGGGATTAAACCCCTACTCTATTTTGAAGAACATTCTGGAATTCCTTAACGACCACAGAGAGTCAGGACCTCGGTTTAATGTCGTATCTGAAAGACGGCACTCACTGAGTGGTATAGTGTCCCCTTCACTATACTGGGGCGTTAGGACCCACACAGAGCGCAGGTTAAGCACCCCCTGCTGGTCTCACTAACACCACTTCTGGCAGCAACTCAGCTTTCCCATGTGGTCTCCCATCCAGGCACTGACCGGGCGCAGCCCTGCTTAGCTTCAGTGGGTGACCGTGTGAGAGTTGCAGAGAGCTAGCTGCCGTAAGTAAGATGAAAGAAATGTGTTGTGGCCCTTTGCTAATTAATGGGGAGGAAGTTGAACAGGTGAGTTCTTTTAAATATTTAGGTGTGGAAATTGACTTTCAATTCTCTTTTGATAAACACTCAGAGAATGTTTTTAAAAAGGCTCAGCAGCGGTTGAGTTTGTTGAGAAAACTGAGAAGTTTTGATATTGAAAAGGACATTTTGGCTGCATTTACACTGCAGATCTTGATGTTCAATTCCGATTTTGTGACTGTATCCAATTTTCTTGACGACCCGCTTACATCATCTTTTAAAAGTGACTCGTATCCGGTTGTCTGCATTTACACTGCACACGGCAAAGGCGTAATGACCAGAAAAAAAAAAAAGAGCGGGTGCTGACTGACATCTGATAATAAAAGAGCGCCTTTTTCATTCCTGTATTTAATCTGTTCGCAGGGTTTAATATTTTTTTATTCTTTTTGACAAGTTGTTTTACTATAATTTATGACAGAAAAGTTCTCATTTGGCCATCTTCTTTTAATCTAGGCCTTTTTAAACCAGTAGGCATCTTAATGTAATGCCCATGGCGTGATTTATGCACGTGATGTATGCAAAGCTTTTAGTTTAGCCTATACTGTTTACATGGTGGACGTTGCGCTCTCTCTCTCTCTCTCTTCTCGTTTACATGCATAAATACTTGTGCTACATGACAATATAAAAGCTTTTTTGTCCTTAATATATGAGATTTAAGGTTTGGGACTCTGCTGATGTCTCTTCTGAAATGAAAGCGTCAGAGTTGACGTCATTCGCTATGGTTTTTAATGACGTGCGACTCGCATTGACAGGTGAAAATCCGATCTACCTGCTTACACTGCAGACACGAGGGCACGGATCCGAATCATATCGGACAAATTTCCACATATGTACAAGGCCTGAATCTGATTTGAGTAAGTCGGAATCCGTGTGATTTTTTCCTGCATACACGTACATGGGCCATATCCCATCTGTGCCACATGGGAGAAAAAAATCAAAATTGAGTCACTTTGAACCATGCGGTGTAAACGCAGCCTTTGATTGTCGTATATAAATCACTTATTGAGTCTGTCCTTTTAATATTGTAGCCTGGTTTAACTCCCTCTCTGTTAAAAGCAAACATAAACGTCTAAGATTGGTAAACGTAGCGAGTAAACTAATTGGTGAGAGACAAACACCTCTCACTGATTTATTTATAGCAGCGACAAAAAGAAAAACCTCCACTATTGTGGAAGACTCTTCCCATCCTTTACTTGGTTCCTTTAAGTTACTTCCATCTCGCAGACGGTATAAAGTCCCTTTAGCAGAAAAGGCTAAGTACAAGAAGACATTTATTCCCACTGCCATTGGTTTTTTAAATAATTGTGTAAGTGTATTTATGTTTTGTTGTGAGCCTATTTCTAAAGACAATTTTCTAACCCCTGTGGGATAGACAATAGAAGTTAAGTGAATTGAATTGAATTTAAAGAAATACTTAAGGTAATGTAAAAGTTTTAATATAGTGTCTTAAGTCTATTAGTTTCTCACCTGACGGCAGAATCAGGATGAAGCGTTTGCAGATTTTTACACTCGATTTGATAGTTTTTGTTATGTTGTATGGTTGCTTGCTTGATCTCCTCAGTATCTGTGGATTGAAGAGTTTTTTAGCTGGTCTGATCTGTCCTGTTGGGGGAAATGTTCACAAGCGAATCATTTTCGTAGATGTCTCTGCCAGAGCGTGGAGGATGTTGAACCTGGAAAAGCAAGTGAGAAAAACTAAATCACCTGCTTGAGCCACACGCTGATGAATCCAGCATGTTCAACAATGAAAAATCAGATACGAAATAATAAAAGAGCAACATAATGAAGTTGTAATTTAGTCTTCTGACCTGATTCTGTCTGTTGTTTGACACTCCAGCCTTTTTTCTTGTACTGCAGCACAGAGATAAACATGTAAACACACATTAATATTAAATGATGATTTAACAGGACTCAAAATTGCGACCGTTTTGGTCGCATATGTGCCCGAAATTGTATCCATGTGACCTCAAAATATATTTGGGAGCAAAAATTGTTGCCGTGCGACCGGTTTTCACTGCAAAATGTTCACCACATGCAGGTATTTAGAGACATGCAGAATGCATCTATGCACCAAACAACGCCAAACGCAGAGCTCAGGAATGGTTTAAAACGGTTGTCATGTCAACTTACTACAGTAAACAAATACCCGCAACCACAATACTTGCCCCAGCTTCACGCTCTTCTTATTGGCCAACTGCTCTAGAACAGAACGCGAATGGATTGGTTAATATCGGCTGTCTATCACTCAGTTCAGCTACAGCCATGAAAATGTAAAGGTCTGGATACGAGAGAGTGAAAATAACACTGACAGATTTTGTTTTAAAAACCACCTAAAGTTACTAATAATGGCACATCTTATTAGTGATCATGTGGTGAATGTTAATCCACCATTAACACTTTTCGAAGAGTGGATAAAAGACTTCCGGTGGGTTAAAGTCCGCTATGAAAATGACTAAAGCCATTCACCGTAAAGCCGGTGGGATGGAGTTTTCAGGTAACAGTGTTTGCCACATCTACACATTTTAAGCACGAGATGTTCTAACGTTATTTAATCCTTCATTTAATGGTCACGATGCTGTCAGTCGTGCAACTGCAGCACGAACACCATCGCAAAAGAGCATGCATTCACTGAGATTAAACTAATATTGCAGCTCATTAAAAGACGTTATTGCTATTAAGATGACGTATGTAAATAATAAGTTATATGTCAATATCATCTGTGCAATATCAGACAGCACCCGTGAGAACAGCACAGTTATTATCGCTAGCTCAGTTCATCTCATTCACGTCAAGCAGTGCGTGCAGGGCCGGTGGGCGCATGCACATTTTTGTTTGTGTTTGTTAGTTTTGATTAGTGTTGATTTCAAATGCAGTAAATCTGTTAATATAACATTTGTAGTAATAGTGCTCATAATTTTTGGTGGGTGCGCCTAAATTTTGGCTGGTGCGCCTACATTTTTGAAGTTAGGAGCACCAGTGCTACCAAGCATAAAGGTTAATTTCAAGCCCTGTTTAATGTAAGTTATTTAAACCAAATGTTTCACCTTATGAACAGGAGAATGCAGAGGAGAAGTAAAACTGCACACGTGGCTCCAATCCGTAATGCTGCATACATGGAGGAATCCTGATGTTTTGGAACTGCAGAAATCACACACATGTTGGTTGTAACGTCACAAAAACTTTCACAAGCCAGTGTATTATTCTGTCAGAAAGGACACAAAAACTGAATGAAAATGCCACAGTTTTATCCACTTGAATGAAGCGAAAGAAGATATAGTTCATTATTGATGTATAACTTGAATTTCTGTTCAACTAAAATCATTAGGCTACACTATAATTTCTAAACTTTCATCTAAAAGTACATTATCAATAATCAATGAAAAAAATCTGGCCTGTTTTCCAGTTTGTACACTGAAAAAAAAAAAAAAGATTCAAAGATGATTCCTTAGATTTACTAGATTTGTTAAGTTGGGTGGTTGTAAACAATTTTTTTGGGCTGAATTTAAACAAATTAAGTTGAACATTACTCAATTTTATTTGTTTAAATTCAACACATGTAAATTGCAACAATTTTGCAGACATTGTTTTTTCAGTGTACAAGGCCTGTTTTCAAAATCTAAGTTCAATCAGAGAATCAGTCATGATACTGGACTGTCATTAACTCACGCTGGACATCTAAAGTCACAGGATCAGAGTATTTCTCTCCATGGTAATTTCTGGCTCTACACTTGTACTCTCCACTGTCATCAGAGATGATCTTGGAGATGTTGAAGAATCTACCAGATTTCAGAGATTTATTTCCTTTAAACCAGCTGATTTCTGCAGGAGGGTTTGAGTCACTGCTGCAGCTCAGAGTCACTGAAGACATTATTACAGCAGATCCACTGACGGACACTGAGACGCTCTTTGGAGGATCTGAAAATGGCAAAAATGAAAATTTTCAACAGATATTACAGAATTGTTAAATTTGGAAATTTAAAGTAATGTGTAGATGATCATAAACTCACACTGGACATTTAAAGTCACGGGATCAGAGTATTTCTCTCCATGTTCATTTCTGGCTCTGCACTTGTATTTTCCACTGTCATCAGAGCTGATCTTGGAGATGCTGAAGATTCTTCCAGATTTTTATTTCCTTTATACCAGTTGATTTCTGCAGGAGGGTTTGAGTCGCTGCTGCAGCTCAGAGTCACTGAATCTCCAGACATTATTACAGCAGATCCACTGATGGACACTGAGACACTCCTGGGTGGGTCTAAAAACAAACAAACAACCAACCCCCCCAGTCTCAAACCTTTGACTGATAGTGTATGCTTCTTCATAAATAAATATATGAATAATCTGGTCATTACCTACCACACTGCAGGACAGCTCATCAACTGAACCTGAAGACAAATGAGGAAGAGTCTGCCAGCCTCATTTATAAATGGCACCACGTCATTTCCTTTTCTTTATATATACTTTTTATTATAGTCTATATATGAAATAGGACATAATGTTTCTTTCAGTTTTTTCAAAATCCCATAAAATGTTAATTTATCGAGATGAGATCATACATACAGTTTCCACTTTCCAGTAAAGCGAAGCCTAAAGTATAATACTATTGCATGTAAAGCTGGACTTTGATGACACATATTGTATTAAATACAATTTTTTTTAAAGTTCCTTAAAACTTATGAATATAAATATCCTCAGACATGAAAGAGCCTACACTGATCTGTCCCATTTAGAAATCTGATATATGGGAATATATGCACATTAGATATATGACATACAAGTTCATGTTTGGATTGCACATATACACTCACCGGCCACTTTATTAGGTACACCTTACTAGTACCGGGTTGGACCCCCTTTTGCCTTCAGAACTGCCTTAATCCTTCGTGGCATAGATTCAACAAGGTACTGGAAATATTTCTCAGAGATTTTGGTCCATATTGGCATGATAGCATCATGCAGTTGCTGCAGATTTGTCGGCTGCACATCCATGATGCGAATCTCCCGTTCCACCACATCCCAAAGGTGCTCTATTGGATTGAGATCTGGTGACTGTGGAGGCCATTTGAGTACAGTGAACATGGTGCGTTATCCTGCTGGAAGTAGCCATCAGAAGATGGGTACACTGTGGTCATAAAGGGATGGACATGGTCAGCAACAATACTGAGGTAGGCTGTGGCGTTGACACGATGCTCAATTGGTACTAATGAGCCCAAAGTGTGCCAAGAAAATATCCCCCACACCATTACACCACCACCACCAGCCTGAACCGTTGATACAAGGCAAGATGGATCCATGCTTACATGTTGTTGACGCCAAATTCTGACCCTACCATCCGAATGTGGCAGCAGAAATCGAGACTCATCAGACCAGGCAACGTTTCTCCAATCTTCTATTGTCCAGTTTTGGTGAGCCTGTGTGAATTGTAGCCTCAGTTTCCTGTTCTTAGCTGACAGAAGTGGCACCCGGTGTGGTCTTCTGCTGCTGTAGCCCATCCGCCTCAAGGTTGGACGTGTTGTGCGTTCAGAGATGCTCTTCTGCTGACCTCGGTTGTAACAGCTGGAACCAGTCTGGCCATTCTCCTCTGACCTCTGGCATCAACAAGGCATTTGCGCCCACAGAACTGCCGCTCACTGGATATTTTCTCTTTTTTAGACCATTCTCTGTAAACCCTAGAGATGGTTGTGCGTGAAAATCCCTGTGCAAAATCAGCAGTTTCTGAAATACTCAGACCAGCCCGTCTGTCACCAACAACCATGCCACGTTCAAAGTCATTTAAATCCCCTTTCTTCCCCACTCTGATGCTCGCTTTAAACTGCAGCAAATCGTCTTGACCATGTCTACATGCCTAAATGCATTGAGTTGCTGCCATGTGATTGGCTGATTAGAAATTAGCGTTAACGAGCAATTGGACAGGTGTACCTAATAAAGTGGCCGGTGAGTGTACATAAAATATATATAGATTTTAAAATATTGCAATAATGGCAACATATCAATATGTTTTAAACCTTTGGAAACAAAGATGTACAGGACACAAATATGTACATATATGTTCAAATATATTAGCTAATATTGTATATTCATATATGGGCATATGTCAGATTTCCATGTGGGATTATTTACAGATTCTGTGAAATCCCCAATATAACGATGATGACTCTATGCTTCCTGATGCAGACATGAGTCATATATTAAGTGTCTGCTTTATCTTCAGTGTTTAGAGTTGCATCAGTAGCAATACATGCTTTTATGCATGATGTATGATGCATTTTGCATGATTGCATTTTAAGCTTTTTTTTTTTTAATATATATTTCAAGTTCTATTTCAAAAGTAAAAAATAAAATAAAATCAATACTTTGTGAATTTTGTGTAGAATGAATTTTAATGAAATCTGTTATTAAATGCGAGCACATTATTTTCAGTGCATGTGCGTGTCCAGAAACAGGAAGACAGCTGAGGTTTCGCCTCTCACTCAGACACAGCAGAGGCATTAGGTGTTAGATTTCAGTCAATACAGTCTCATACAAACCTCCAGCCCACACTTCTATTATTGATATTTATATTATTTATATTTATGAATGAGCCTGAAATAATGATTAATCACATGTACATTAAAGGGGTGCTCCACAGTGTATTTTTAAGGCTTGGTTGTGTTCATAAGATGCAAAGCCATGTGTGCTCATGCTTCATTTGTAGAAAATCAGGTTATTTTTTCATATATCTTTAATTATATTCTGCTACTCCGCTAACATAAAAACGTATATCCTAGTTCCTTTGAAAGGCCCGCCCTCAAGAGGCTCTGATTGGTCAGCTAACATAATGTGCTGTGATTTGCGGATCGGCTCCATGGCACGTCCCTACAAGCACGTAGGTAGATTTGTACATCTGTGCACATGTTCAGGTAGATCCACCGTTTGCGCGTGCACATGCGATGCGTTCATGTGCACGAGAGAGAGAGAGCGTGACAGCGGTAAAAACAAATGCTGAATCAAAATTTTTTAAAATCCTGAATCAATATTGGAGTGAGTTTTGCACGCTGGAGGAAGGACGACACCATGGCTGAAGTATTTCTTTTAGACGGGTAATGTTAGGGTTTAACTATTTTAGTCACGCAGAGCTGATGTAGATTGTGTTGTTATGAATGGGTTATATGCACAGAAGTGTTGTTCAGCCACTTAAATCTTCCGGCGAATGATTGATGTGACTATTTTCAGTTTCATAAGGTCCTTTTACAGCATCGATAATGTAGATTTTTATTCAGTTTAACAACAAAACATCAGTAAATAGCGCTATTCCGCCTAGCCTGCTTTACTGAGCTGAAGTTGGTTTATATTCACATTGGTTCATTTCTGAACAATGACAGCCTGTGACGCTCCCTATATTGTTTACCGCTACTCTGAATATTCACTCTGAAATAGCATGTACGTATGGCTCAGTAATAAGTGTAATTCCTGCACGCTGCCGGCCAAACACTAAGCATACAGTAGTGGCTTTAGGACAAAGCGTGTGAGAGAGTGAGACCAGCGATCCTTGCATGCATGAAATATTCCACATTATGACAAGTTTTGCTTGCTACACAACTGAAAACGTGCTAGATATAATACAGTTTTTCGTTAGGAATTGTAGTGTTATAAAGTACTAAAATGTTTTCTAACTGGCGAATGACATGATCTAGTGGGTTGTCTGCTGTCATCTTTAATGTGTGCGTTCGTGATTTCAGGAGGCGTGGCTTTAGACGGTAGGGGAGGGAGATGTGTTTCAAAGATGCTAACGGATAGCATTTAGGCAGATCACCTACTGCACCTTTAAAATATGTAGCTAAGAAATAACTCATTAAAGTTAGTTTTTTGATAGGGCAAGTACATTTTTGTTCTGCTAGGCCATTTTTTTTTATCCTCAGTGTTTAGCCCTATATATAAGTCTGAAATTTCATTCTTCATGGTCTTAAAAAGATTATAAATTTAACTTGGTGTAATGTCAGATATAATGTCACTACCAAATAACTTTTAACAAGAAACATTTTATTAAATAATCTTAAAACACATCAACACATGCACACTGTGTTTATATACTCTAAACAATGCTGTGTTATTTACACACAATACCTACACACAATTTTGGGTAAAATATGGACAAATTCAATAATGTTTTATTTTATTTTTTTAAATGTACTGGCGCCCAACTTTACTGGTAAAGTCTAGAAGGGATACAGCTGCAGATACA
>CAIGQV010012313.1:334-11158 GCA_903798115.1 Danio jaintianensis
CTGGGTGTGTGTGTGTGTGTGTGTGTGTGTGTGTGTGTGTGTGTGTGTGTGTGTGTGTGTGTGTGTGTGTGTGTGTGTGTGTGCGCGTGCGTGTGTGTGTTTTAGGTTGTGTGTGTTGATACCATCAGATGAACTGGAAGAAGTTCTCCGTCGCCTTCAATGTTTTCACCTAAAGTTCCTCCAGGAATACTGAAGACAGATTCAGTGAAGCTCAACAGAGGATTCAGATCTGTACACTTCTAGAGTAGGCTGTTTCCTACTCTACTATGCAGAACATCTTCATATGAATAGTATTAAAGGGATAGTTCACGCAAAAATTAAACATTGTTTTATCCAACTCATTCATTCATTCATTTTCCTTCGGCTTAGTCTCTATTTCAGAGGTCACCACAGCGGAATGAACCGCCAACTATTCCAGCATATGTTTTACACTGCGGATGCCCTTCCAGCTGCAAGCCAGTACTGGGAAACACACTCGTACACACTCGTTCCCACACACACTTATACACTGCAGTCAATTTAGTTCATCAATTCCCCTATAGCGCATGTGTTTGGACTGTGGGGGAATCCGGAGCACCCGGAGGAAACCCACGCCAACACGGGGAGAACATGCAAACTCCACACAGAAATGACAACTGGCCCAGCCGGGACTCGAAACAGTGACCTTCTTGCTGTGAGGCCACAGTGCTAACCACTGAGCCACCGTCCTGCCCCTTTATCTACCTCATCCTCAGACAATCTTTTTTTTTTTAAATCTGTGAAACATAAAAGCAACTTCTGCACGATCCAGAAGTTGCTGCAGACTTTAATATAGGATAACTATGGATTTCTAACTGAAATTGAATATTAAGTAGGGGTCGGGGTTTTATTTGTGTGCTCCGCCTCTCATCTTTCACTCACAGCAAACTTACTGTTGGAGGGGCGTGGCTAAGCATATTTCTCCCAATCAGACTCATCAGAGCGGAAGTAGATGGTCAGATTTTGATTAAAGTCCACATAAACCAGAAGCTGAGACCGTTTTTTAACTCATATTGTGACGCAGTTCCTAGAGAAACAGAATATTAAATGAGAAAACAGTGGGCGTGGCTTGTTGTTTTCTACTGTGAGCTGATTGGATGTTGTAAAGTAGTAATTTCATTCAGAAAAATGGGGAAAAGGGTTTGGGGTAGAGATGCGCGGATCAGCTGAAATGTCACCCGAATCCGTGGCTTCATACTAATCATCCACCCGCCACCCGCCCGCACATATAATTGTATGTGATATATATATCCACACCCGACCCGCACCCGATCGTCACTTTAATAATTCTAATTCTTTGTTTTAAGCATGATGATAGGTCAGCGTGGATCATTCATTATTAACAGCGGATTCAGTGAGCTAATCTGCGCATCCCTTGCCAGAGACAACATGGAAGGGGCGTACTGTATATCAAGGCAGCACAGGTCCACACATGCATCCACGTAACTTCCAGTGGTATGTTTTGCTGTCCTGACGAATGTAAGAACTTAAAGTGCTTGTCTGACTTTGACTTGACCGGCCTTTCGATTTAGCACACACATGATGTTTCATATTTGAGGTACAAGTCTTGTGGCTTTCATATAAAGCGCTTTACAGCCGTTGCATAGCCTATAACATACCCAGCACTTGATTCAACCTCGTTAACCTTTGCTAAAACGCTCCCACGCGCCACTTTTCTTTCCTTCCTTTTGTTTTATTTTTAATTCTCCCTTTTTAAGTTTCTCTCGAATCGGTTTCGCCTCCATTTCTGCTTTAACAAATGTGTTTAAAAAGTACAATGCAAAAATCATTAATAATTAAACTCATCTACCCGCGACCCACCCGCAATTAATCATAATGTATTATTTTATTACCCGACCCGCGGATTATCCGCAGCGCCCGCGGATATAACCGTCATCCGCGCATCACTAGTTTGGGGAGAGTTATTACAACCTAACAGACTCCTCCTCCTCACCATTTCTGTTTGGTGTCAAAACTGACAGCTGGAGGGGCGTGGTTAAGTATGTTAGACCCGCCCAATACCTCAGACAGACCTAATCTGAGAACTGAACTGAAAACAAACAGGAAGTGCATTTCCAGATTTTAATTTCAGATTACAAGGGTAAACTATTATTGTTGTCTTAAAGAGCCCCTATTATGCATTATAAAATGTCATATGTTGGTTTTGGGGGTCTCCAACAACAGGCTGATCTGCATGCAAGGTCAAAAAACACTTTCATTGTCTTATAATATGCATTTATTTTTACCTAATTATCCCAGCGACTCCCATATGATTCGTTCAGCAATTCATTTGTTCCCAAACCCCTCCTTAGCGTGATGCTAATCTGCGCTGATTGGTCTGATGACCCAGTCTATTGTGATTGGTCGACTGCGTTCAGCGTGAGACAGAGAGAAATGCCCAGCACGGCTTATCAACAATTTTGAAGAAGACAGAGTGCAGCGTCTATGTGTGAGCGTACCTGCCAACACTCCTGTTTTTCCCGGGAGTCTCCCGTATTTCAGACCCATCTCCTGCCACCCTCCCGTTTTGTTATTTCTCCCAGAAAACTCCCGTAATTTCACCCTCCTCAGCTTTTTTGGTACAGTCTGTACTATAACACCCCCGGGTCGCCAACTTTGGTATAGTATCCGAACGCAGCGGCCACCCAAAACCCGCTCCATAGTACAGTTACTAACACCACAGTACAGTTATTAACCTGCCCGGCTCGCAACAGTGTTATTCAGACACCTCACCCCTGAACACCCCCACCCCCACCAGTCTCCCGGATTTTTTTGGACAAATGTTGGCAGGTATGTGTGTGAGCCCAATGCAGGAGTGCATTAAAGCAATGCAGTTTAACACCAGCATATTTCTCTATTCTTAACCATAAGTAAAACAGTGACACACATTCAGTATTAATCCACACAGCGGCAAAAGCTGAACTATTTTGAAACTTGACCGCCGCACGTGTGTAGGAACAGCTGACGGTGGCCATAGCAACGACAAACGGCAGTGGATCGAGAGCTCACAAACGCATTTAAATCCGTAAACAAAGCAGCACGCGTCGCGTTTTCAACGTGGCTTTAGACGCGATAAGAGAATATAAAGAGTTAACCAGATACAGTTCAAGAGGTTACAAGTAACAAAACACAATTAAATACATAATTTGCAAGCTAGAGAAACGAGGCAACCATTTTAATCGCACTTTAGTTACTTACACTTGTGAAATGGAGGAAGGAACTGATCCATGAACTGTGTACTGTAACGTTCCTGTCAAGCTCTGGCAAAGTCCCATACATTAATGTCATACGAACATCATACGTCTTTTCTGATCCTTCCTTTAACAAACGGCTGTGTAGATTGCTGAAGCACTCATCAGAAAAATGAGGGGAACACAGCACAAGGCTGGGGCGATAATGCTGAGGTATTTCTGCAAAAATAATCTTCAACCACTGACTCTTCACAGCCTCATCTTTGGGTAGAGAAAGTAAAACTAACTTTCGCTCACACTTCAGAACACAGCGTCTATGCGGCTTGATTCAACCGGGATCTGCTACAGTGTTTGTCTTCCTCTTTTTCTTTCTACAGTGTTTGTGGGCGGGGCCGGGGGTTTCAATTTCCCTGGGTCTGCGCGCGCAACAAATGGGCGGGGCTTGAGTTCCGTATCGACGTCACGCCGGCACGGCTAAAGACTCGTTACCGTGCTGATTCATTGGAACCACTATGAGTCGACTCTTTTATAGATGAATCAATAGTTTTAAACACGGTGCACTTTCAGATTTAAGCCTTAGCTGGATATTTCACTTCACTTAGAGCTGTGGTACACACTGCATGGAAGGTCATTTTCAAAAACCTATAATAGGGGCTCTTTAATGACATGCACAGATGAATTGTTCACCACAAAACTAGCAATGTGAGCTAACCAAATCAACATGGTTAGTTTTGATTTCATGTGGACTTTAAAGATTACCACAACTGTTATTTTTTTCCAGTGCATTAATTGTTAACTTTAAGACTAACAATGTGCGCTAAAATAATAATTGTAGAGATTTTTTATTTCGGGTTTTATTTCTATGGACTTTAACCATAAAAAGTAAACAGTAAAGCAAATGTAGTAGCCGTAAAAACATCTTTATTGCACATCTATTCTAGATTTTCACTGAATACCATGGTAAATTAAATAGAAATATCATAGTATACAGTTGAAGTCAGAATTATTTCCCCCCAAATTTCTGTTTAACGGAGAGCAGATTTTCTTCAGCACATTTCTACACATAATAGTTTTAATAACTCATTTCTAATAACTGATTTCTTTTCTCTTCGCCATGATGACAGCACATAATATTTGACTAGATATTCTTCAAGACACTAGTATTCAGCTTAAAGTGATGTTTAAAGGCTTAACTAGGTTAATTAGGGTAAAGTTAGAGTAATTAGGCAAGTCATTGTATAACAGTGGTTTGTTCTGGAGACAATCCAAAACTAATATTGCTTAAGGGGGCTAATAATATTGACCTTAAAATGGGTTTAAAACAATTAAGAACTGCTTTTATTCTAGCCAAAATAAAACAAATAAGACTTTCTCCAGAAGAAAAAACATTATAGGAAATACTGTGAAAAATTCCTGAATCTGTTCAAGGTCATTTGGGAAATATTGGAACAAGAAAAACTAAAATTAACAGGAGGGCGAATAATTCTGACTGTATATATTTATTTAAATGTCATTTAAATGTTTTATTATTATTTGTCATAAATTTATTTATTTATTTATTTATTTTTATTTATTTATTTCTGTTCAGTTCGCGCGCGGAATACAACGACACAGTGAGTTTGATTCCGATCGTGTTCTTCTTCAGTATGAGTCAGCTCTGAACCGTAACCGTACACAGAGGATGTCGCAGCAGCACGGAGATCGGTGCCGTTTTACCGGAACTCCACCGTGTTTCATGATGAAGTCTGTCGTGTTCAGTGCGTGAATGACCGACAGCCTTTTCCCCGCCGCATCAGTGCAGATCCTCCGGTCAGAACACGTCATACCGGGTACTAAAACGGCAGCAGGATATTCTATTCCACGCGCTCTGGATGTTTCCGTTCAACCGTGATGTGCTGCATCAGGGCGGGATGCGTTTAACGGTCTTGTGTTTCGCGTGTGTGTCGTGTCGGTTGTTCGGTTAACAGAGACGTGAGGAGGAGTTTCCATCCCTCCCCCCGCGCTCGTGTCTCTACCGTGCCTGTTAACGGGGGCTGCACCGGGGGGTCCTGATGGCGGCGGCGGCGGCGCCCGAGCTGGAGGATGTGGACCGGCGGCCCATCAGGAGAGCCCGGTCCAAGAGCGACACACCGTACCTGACTGAAACCAGGCTGTCCTACACACTGCAGACAGGTGAGTGTGTGTGTGTGTGTGTGTGACTTCTTTACTACTGTACTCGGGGAATACCATGGTACTGTCATTGATGACATACTGAATGATTATCATGGCCATTGTGGATGCTAGATGAATCAGCCTAAAGAATACCATGGTAAAAACACATGCTTTTACCATGATCTGTCCAAAAAACAGTGATTAATACTGACATAATCACATTATTAATGACTGTAGCTACTAAAATATTACCACTTGCTAATGCCGTTAATGTAATGTATAGTTAATACTACAGTGTTTTTACTATAGTAAACTAATTTGTTGTGGTAATTGTATTTACTAAAGTAATACAACTATAGTAATATAAACAAAAATGACACAATACTGTAGTTTTCTACAACTATAGGGTATATTATACTACAATACACCACAGTTTACTGTAGTAAAAACTAAAGTATACTACAATGTTACAGGTAATCAATTAAAGTACTTTACTAATACTACATGCATTCAATAACCAACAACAGTAGTATTTACTATAAATTACTATAGTATTTTTTCATACCATATTATTTAAATGCCATGGTACTGTCATTGATGACATACTGAATGATTACCGTGGTTATTGTGGATGCTAGATGAACCAGCCTAAAGAATACCATGGTAAAAACACATGCTTTTACCATTTTATGTCCAAAAAACTGTGATTAATACTGACATAATCACATTATTAAAGACTGTAGCTAAATTAATACCACTTTCTTATGCCGTTAATGTAACTCATGGTAAATACTACAGTGTTTTACTATAGTAAACTGCTTACATTAATCTATTGTGGTAATTGTATTTACTATAGTAATACAACTATAGTAATATAAATAAATGACCCAATACTGTAGTTTTCTACAACTATAGGGTATATTATACTACAATACACCACAGTTTACTGTAGTAAAAACTAAAGTATACTACATTATTACAGTTAATCAGTTAAAATACTCATACTACAATACTACATGCAATAACAGAGCTGTATTTACTATAAATTACTATAGTATTTTTAATACCATATTATTTTTAGCATTTACTCTAAAGTATTTAAAGCATGGTACTGTCATTGATTATTGGTACATGGTACTTAATGATTATTGTGGTCATTGTGGATGCTAGATGAATCAGCCTAAAGAATACCATGGTAAAACACGTGCTTTTACCATGATATGTCCTAAATAACAGCGATTAATACAGACAAAATCACATTATCTACCTAATGACTGTAGCTGCTAAATTATCACCACGTGCAAATGCCATTAATGTAATTTATAGTAAATACTACAGTGTTTTTACTATAGTAAAGTACTTGCATTTAACTGTTGTGGTAAGTCTAGAGCACTAGTAGTAATACAAGAACTACAGTAATATAAACAAATGACCCAATACTGTAGTGTTCTACAACTATACTACAATACACCACAGTTTACTGTAGTAAAAACTACTACTGTTGTGCTTTTACCATGTTATGTCCAAAAAACAGTGATTAATACAGACATAATCTCATTATCTACTTAATGACTGTAGCTACTAAATTATTACCACTTGCTAATGTCGTTAATGTAATTTATAGTAAATACTACAGCGTTTTTACTATAGTAAAGTACTTAAATTAATCTATTGTGGTAATTGTATTTACTAAAGTAATACAACTATAGTAATATAAACAAAAAATGACACAATACAGCAGTCTTCTACAACTATAGGGTATATTATACTACAATACACCACAGTTTACTGTAGTAAAACTAAAGTATACTACATTATTACAGTTAATCAGTTCACTACAGTTAATACTACAGTACTAATACTACATGCATTTAATAACAAAGAGTTGTATACTATACAGTATAATACACTTTACTATAGTATGGTTCAAAAACACTAGTATTTACTATAGTATTTTTTTCATACCATATTAATTTGAGCATTTACCTCCAAAGTATTTAAATGCCATGGTACTGTCATTGATGACATATTGAATGATCATTGTGGGCATTGTGGATGCTAGATAAACCAGCCTAAAGAATACTATGGTAAAAACAAGTGCGTTTACCATGTTATGTCCTAAAAACAACGATTATTACAGACATTATCACATTATTAATGACAGTAGCTACTGAATTATTACCACTTGCAAGTGCTGTTAATGTAATTTATAGTAAATACTACAATGTTTTTACTATAGTAAACTGCTTAAATTAATCTATTGTGGTAATACTATAGTTGCTATATTTATACAATAGCTATAATAATATAAATAAGTGACCCAATACTGTAGGGTATATTATACTACAATACACCACAGTTCACTGTAGTAAAAACTAAAGTATACTACATTATTATTACAGTTAATCAGTTCATTACAGTACTATAGCTACAGTACTATGCATTCAATAAATAGTTGTATAGTATACAATATAATACACTATGCTATAGTATGGTTCAAAAACACTTTAGTATTTACTATAAATTACTATAGTATTTTTTTCATACCATGTTATTTTGAGCATTTACCTCCAAAGTGTTTAAAATTATTTTTATATAACAATAGTACATACTAATAACATAGTATAACAACGGCATGAGCACTGCTGGGTACTGTTTGCATCATGTTTCATGGTACATTGTATATAGAGAAGTAATACTATGGTACTGAGTGATTAGACATGGTAAAGTTTCATACATTAAAAGAAGGTGGCAGAAATGTTTATGATTATGTTTTGCAATGTAAGAGTGTATTTATCTTTGTATTCACGCGGAATTAACCTAGTTAAGCCTTTAAATGTCACTTTAAGCTGAATACTAGCATCTTGAAGAATATCTAGTCAAACATTATGTGCTGTCATCATTCAGGAGGGCTATTAACTCAACTATGCTATGATATTTCTGTATATTTTTACCATGGTATTCAGTAAGGAGGGCTTTTTTTTAGGAAAGCTGCTCCAGAAGTGTGTTTTGAAGATGCAGATGTTTGTTTCTGGAAGGCGAACACACATGCACGCATGCAGGCACGCACACGCACACGCACACACACACACACACACACACACACACACACACACACACACACACACACACACACACACACACACACACACACACACACACACACACACACACACAGTGAGTCATGCGGTTCTTAAAGAGGTTATGGATCATTTTGTGCCCGCAGTAAACACTGATGACAGGACTTTACTATAGTCCATCAGCTGCATCTGTGTTTATTTTAGCTGCAGAATATTCCAGATTCACTTCTGTCTCCTACATCACACTGCAAACACTGTGTTACTTTATTTTAAAGACATAAAGATATGGTCCGGTTTCTCCAACAGTCCAAACACATGCGCTATAGCGGAATTGAATGAACTAAATTGGCCGTAGTGTATGAGTGTGTGTGTGAGAATGAGTGTGTATGGGTGTTTCCCAGTACTGGGTTGCGGCTGGAAGGGCATCAGCTGTGTAAAACATATGCTGGAATAGTTGGCAATTCATTCTGCTGGGGTGAAGGGACTATATATATATGTATATTCCACTGGTGGGAGGCGTGCCTTAGTGTCCCACCAGTGACGATATACAGCCATATCGCACTGCTACTCTCGTGATATTGCATTTATACAACAGTTTGACGGCATAATCATGTATATAAAAAAGAAAATCAAACACGGAGAATCTAAAAACCCTTTTGTATGAGGATCTACTTTCTTCCGCCGTTAATTCACATCTGCAGCTGACGTCAGAACAGCAGAAACCGCTGCTCATTCACTAACGTCACTTTAGAGCTAGTGTTTGAATGATTCTCTAGCGTAATGTCTGAAGTGATGACAAAACAGGCGATTTTGCTGACATTTTAAGATTATGAGGCTGAACGGCATGAAATGCCATTAATCTACAGAGATTTCCCAGTATTTCTCTGTTGCAATCGGGAGATCACAATAATTAACCCTGAAAAAGCAAAGCAAACACTACCAGACTTTGGTATAAATACAGCACTACAACATACAAAAGAGAGAGATCGACTTAGAAAGTCACTTACCTGTTCTATAATGATTTGATCAGCTGTAGTTTAAAATTACTCTGTTTTCCTCCTCTAAGGGATTATTATGCAGTCTCTGTCGCCATCTTGTGGCGGAACGTCAACCGTCTTTGCTCTGCTCAGTGACAGGCTGACGGCCGCCGATGCGCTGAATCTCCGAAATTATAAATATTTAAAATAGGCACTATCCTTATAAATAAACTGCATAGTTACAATCTAAACAACTACATTCTCACCTAAAAAAAAGTCTCAAAAGTACATGATGTTGTCCAACAGCTGCAATATTTGTCAAACTGTAGTGAGTTTATTGATCTGCTGTCACTCTATGTGGGCGGAGTAACACACAAGGGTGAAGAGGCTGTACGAGTGCTGTTATTGCGAATCAGATTCGAGAACCAGACAGAGCTGTTGTATAAAAAAAAAAAAATATATATATATATATATATATATAATCATTCATTCATTTTCTTTTCGACTTAGTCCCTTTATTAATCTGCGGTCGCCACAGCGGAATGAACCGCCAATTTATACATACACTACGGACAATTTAGATTACCCAATTCACCTATAGCGCATGTGTTTGGACTGTGGGGGAAACCGGAGCACCCGGAGGAAACCCACGCCAACACGAGGAGAACATGCAAACTCCACACAGAAACGCCAACTGACCCAGCCGAGGCTCGAACCAGCAACCTTCTTGCTGTGAGGCGACAGCGCTACCCACTGTGCCACCGCATCACCCCATATATATATATATATATATACAAGCATCAATAAAAAAATATAATAAATAATATAGATAAATAAGGCACTAAGCTGAAGGAAAATAAATGAATGAATGAATGAATAAATAATATAACAATATCATAATGTATATAATTGAATGAAATATTTTTCTGGTTTCATTTGAGCTTATTTTAAAATATTTTTATTGCTTATTGCCTACTTTTAAAAAAAGGTATAAAATATATACTTACTCAAATAATAAAAGCTAAATCAAACATTATATTAATATACAAACTCTAACAGAACTTTTAACAATAGTTTCAAGAGAATTACACAGTAAATGTATATAATTCTCCCTTTTTAGCTGAAGTTTGCTCGTTTTGTTGTGAGCTTTATTATTTCTATAATGCTTGTTTTTATTACAGTTCAAGTAATTAGGGCTGCTTTAGTTTAATGTGATTTTTAAAGCAAAACTGACTCTAATATTTGACTCTAATTATTTATTACACTTTATTAATGTTTTAATTGATGTTAAGCCTCAGTGAGTGACGGTTCGTGATGTTGATTGTTGTAGCGTTCACTTGCAGCACTGCTGACGTGTGTTTCTGTGTGTTTGACTGAGCTGATCGATCAATACTGCTGAGGCCAGAC
>CAIGQV010012320.1:0-10972 GCA_903798115.1 Danio jaintianensis
TCTGAGAGAGCAGAATGAGTTCGTCTATTTTGTTGGGTAGAGAGCGGAGATTCGCCAGATGGATGCTAGGCAACGCAGTTCAAAACCCGCGCTTGAGCAGCACCGCGGCTCCGCCGACTACTATGTCCAACAAAACATCACATAAATCCAAGTCTGGAAAAACATTTGGTGGTGTATGTGTCCGAATGTCCAACAATTCGTCTCTGGTGAAACTAATTGTAGAAATGTCACTCAAGATGGGACAAACTAACAAAAACACAAAAACAACAGCAGAGCACGACACCATCGTTGTCGGCACCATCTTGTAATGAGATAGATAGATATCTATCTAATAGATAGATACATAGATAGATAGATAGATCTAGATTAGAAATTAGTTATTAAAAAATGTTGAAAAATATGTTGAAAAAATCTTCTTTCCGTTATACAGAAATTGGGGAACAAATAAACAGGGGGGCTAATAATTCAGGAGGGCTAATCATTCTGACTTCAATTGTATATATATTTGTGATAACCAACGAAACATCATATTAAGAAACTGGCATGAGAATGTATGTAAAGCAAACACACATGAGAAACATTTAAATATTAATAATTGATTATACTATAGTCACTCTGTATACTCTATTTATTATTTACTTAATACTTTAATTTATTTAGCTTTTGTTTTTATATCCATATAAAAATGCTTTTTTTTGCATAATGCATTTTTCTTTTTTTGTTCTGTGTTCTTTTTTTTGTAATAAACTGTAGTTGGCCTTTTCTGCCAGAAAAAAAGTCAGTTGAACCACAAGTTTTAGTTATATATCATCCATTCTTCATTTTTGGTAAGAATTTTCAGTTTAATATTATGAGTTAAACGGTTTAAGATGTAATTTAGGCCATTGTCAAAAATGTTTAGTTCAAGCTATTTTAAAAACAGTTTTTGTTTGAGTAAAAAGTTTGGCTATAGATATCAGTCATTAATGAGAAAACATTAGTTACGTTTAAGTTGTCAGCAAATGTTTTACCAGAACAAGGTACCAAAAATATCAGGAAATACGTTTCTAAAAGATAACAAAAAAATCACTTTTGCTGCTTGTTCAAACTACTTATCTAAAATGAGTTGAAACAACACAATTCTTAAAGGTGCTGTATGACTCTTCTAAATCATAAAAACACCATAATATGTTTGGAGATATTTAAGACACATGCTAAGTGAACACTCTTGTTCCCCTTCATACGGGAACTTCAACGTGCGTCTGGAACAGACTATGGGAGTACGTCAGACGACCAATCACTCTGAAGAGTAAGAAAACGGGCCAATGAAATGCCAAATTGAATTGGCAGAGCTCTGCTCCACAGCTGGCAGCAATGAGCCATCAGCGCTATATAAGCTGCACGCTGTGGAGTGAGCCTCAGAATTTAATTACTTCAGAGCCTCTCACAGAGACTGAAGACACTCTATCTGCCAACCTGATTTCAAAACTGAAACCAGTTTACTCACCAGTGCGGGAGATGACGCGACAGCGGCAGTCGATCTGGGCTTCCTGTCCCCTGGGCGTTTCGCTGGTGTGCACAAAAGAGCAGTTTCCATTAAAAGAGCAGATTCCCTAAGAGAGCAACACAGTCAATCAACACGTCTTTTTCAAGACGCTGTTCTGACTGTGCGTTTCTGGATGCGGTGGTTCCTATCTCCGGATGATGGGCAAAGGTATCGCATCACACGTCTGGGGGTCCAGCATGTCGATGCGGTCCTCGCGGACAGCTCATGCTCTCACTGTGAGAGCATGGCTGTTGCACAGCTAAGATCGCGGCTTCCAAGCCACCCCCATTGCTCCCCGTGAAAGCGGTTAGCACGCGGGCAGATCTGAGGATTACAGTGGGGGTCTATCCGTCGCCTCCGGGCCCGCGGACCCCCCACTCCTCCATAGCACGCTCCATCCAAGCTTCGCTTCCATCCTACGGGGTGCAATGCGTAGTCACGGTTCTCGAATCAGACATGATGGCTGCGCTTCCTGGGCTGCTTCGGTGGTGTGGCTGGAGATGGCTTGTCCCCCAGTCTCACCGCTGGACCGACTAGAGGTGTGGCGTGCGGGCTGATTTAAGATGAATCTTCCAGCTCCCGTCCACTTCTTCCCAGGGGCGCACAGCGAGCGCACGCTGGCATAGAGGGCGTTTTTCTCTGTCCGGTCCTCGTGTGCTTCCGCCTTCACCTCCCCTGATGGCGAGGCGGCCAGTGGGTACGAAGCTATTCCTCAGGTGGTTGGCACCGCCACCTGGAGGGGTAAGCTGAGACCCCCGTCCAAGGCGGGTGGGTTTTCTGTGTCTCTCATGGCCAGAGTCCACACCGTTGCGGGCCATGCCGCTTCTGCCCTGCACCACGGCACCTGCTGTGCTGCACAGGGGCGGTTCTTCCCCAGGCTTATGCGTAAGCACCACACGGTGGTCGACTATGCTCTCATGACCTTCAAGTCGGCCACCCGTGCCCTGGGGAGGACGATGGCCACACAGTGGTCCGGAAATGCCACCCTTGGCTTACCCTGGCAGATATGCGCCGCTCCGACAAAGTACGCTTTCTTGGTGTGCCCATATCCCAGGCAGGCCTACTCGGCGACACTGTCGGGGACTTTACCCAGGAGTCCTCGGTGGTGAGAGATCAGCCGTGCGCGATGGAGCAGGTCATCTCCTGGTGGGCTCGGAAAACTGCTTCCCCACCGGACCCGTCCGCGCTGGCTGTTCTTCGTCGAGAGCGCTCTTCCCGCGGCTCCAAAATGCTCCGTCGTCACAGCCCGTTACACTGGCTAGTGAACGCGCCGAGCCTCGCCGCAGGAAGTTGACGCTCCCGTCATAGGTCGCCGTAAAGTCCGGTAATCGGACTGCGAAGCGAACCTAAGGCGGGCCACTTGGAGAGGAGGAGAACCGTTCTTTCCCCGGTGGAGTGCTGGGGCTCCCCCGCGAAAGGAATGTAGCGATCCGAAAAGAGCGGCTTTTCCTAGCTCTGGGTGTGGAAGCCCAATTGCTGCCAGTATGGGACGCACTGCCTTCCAGCTCTCAGCTTTGGTGCACTTCGCCACAGGCTTTGAGGGCGCCAGAGGATGATCTCCTTTCTCGCACCTCCAGCCGCTCCGCGGGATCCTGGGAGGAAGGTAAGAGACTCTCTCTTATTTTCAGCTCTTCCTCGGGCCGCTCTGCTTCCCGGGGTGAGCACTCCCCTCCCGAGCTGCCCCTCCGTTGGCATGTCATTGATCAGTCCGATGGTGCCATTAGCCCGGGCTCTGCCAGCCTGGTTAGCGCTGCCCAGCCCGTCACGGTGGCTCATGCGGACGATCAGACTCGGCTATGCGATTCAATTTGCTATCCGCCCTCCCAGGTTCACGGGTGTTCATACTACGAGGGTTTCCCCCGAGAGCGCCCCTGTCTTGCGAGAGGAGATTGCTGTCCTCCTGGCGAAGGATGCAATCGAGCAGGTCCCTCCAGCCGAGATGAAGTGTGGGTTTTACAGCCCGTACTTCATCGTGCCGAAGAAGAGCGGTGGGTTATACCAATCCTATCTGCGCGTTTTGATCTGTCATCCGTTCAGGATGCTGATCAGGGTGCTCATGCAGAAACGCATCCCCCAGTGCGTCCGTCCGCAGGATTGGTTGCAGCTATAGACCTGAAGGACGCTCACTCCATGTCTCGCTCTCTCCCTCCTAAAGTGCGACGGGGCCCGAGCATGGCAGTAAATGGTCCTCCCCTTCGGGCTCTCCCTGTTCCATGCGTGGAGGATGCCCTGTGTCTCTTTGACGCACGCGCATCTGCATTTTTGATTATTCTTTGACTGGGTAAATTTTTTTTCAGACCTTGAATTAGTCGATTATGCATAGGGACCTGGTGCTCTGGCACCTCGGTCTGTTGGGGTTTCGCGTCAACTGAGAATGAGCAAGCTCTCCCCCGGGCAGAGCTTCTCTCATCTCGGGTTGGAGCTGGACCCGGTCTCCATCACGGTGCGCTTTTAGCGCGCTGGGCTAGTGCTGCCCTGTCCGTTTAATTCAGCAGTTATAGTGGTTTCACTGAAGTTTTTCAGAGGCTCCTGGGGCATATGACATTTTGTAGCCGCTATCACGCCGCTCAATTGTTCATATGAGACCACTTCAGCGCTGGCTTCGCGATCGGGTCCCCAGATGGGCATGGCGCGCGGAGACGCACCGGGTGTCCATCACTACGCTGTGTCTTCGCACCTTCAGCGCCTGGATGGACCTTGCCTTCTACGGGCCTGGGTGCCCTTAGAACAAGTGTCCAGTTAGGCTGTCATTCGGACGGATGCTTCCAGTACGGGCTGGTGGGCTGTGTATATCGAGCATGCAGCCGCAGGTTTGTAAATCAAACTTCGGTTGCGTTGGCATTTAATTGCCTGGAGTTGTGGGCAGTGTTTCTCGCTCTCCGCCGGTTCCTACCGGTACGGGAGGGGGCACACGTGTTGGTTAGGACGGCCAGCATAGCTGCGATAGCGCACATCAGCCGTTGGCGATGGAGAATGGAGACTCCACCCCGCAGTCCAGCTGTTATGGGCACGCTTCAGAGAGGCCCAGGACATCCTGCCGCTTCTCCCGAGCGGCCCTTCGCCTGCTGCTTTCCCTGCTCTGCACGGATGCGCTGGCTTTCAGCTGGCCCCAGGTTTACGCAATATGTGTTTTCCCCAGTGAGCCTGCGCGCGCAGACTCTGTGCAAGGTCGGGGAGACGAGGTGCGGGTCTCGCTTGTTGCGCCTCCTTGGCCCAACCGGACCCGAGTTTCCAGACTCACACTCCTCGTGATGGCCCTCCCTGACGAATTCCCCGGAAGAAGTACTCCTTTTTCTGGGACGGGCACCCTCTGGCACCCGCGCAGCGTTCTGGAACCCTCATTGAGGGTTTCTAGACAGAGCACGGTAGACTTAGGTGACCTATCAGTAGATGGTTAACACCGTCACTCAGGCTAAAGCACCCTGTATAGGCAAGCCTATGTCCTGTAGTGGAGTCTATTCGTTGTGTGGAGCTCTTCTCTCTGAGAAGAACCCCGGACATGCCAGATTAGTGTTGTGTTTTCTTCCTTTAGGATAACTGGAGCGCAGGCTGTCACCCTCCAGACTGAAGGTTTGGCATGCTGCCATCCCCTTGGCATGCTGCCAGCATAACCTTATCAGCCGGTTCCTCAGAGGTGCGTGGCGCGAGATGGTTAATTCCATCCCCGCCCCCCTCTCTTGCCCTCTCGGGATCTCTCTAACCCCAGCGGTTATGGTTAGGTCCGTTGAGCCACTCGACTCAGTATCTATAAGTTTTCTGTCCATGAAGGCAGCTCTGCTGGTCGTGTTGGTATCAGTCAGGAGGGTTAGGATTCCGGTGGCATTTTCGGTCAGCGAATCGTGCCAGGAATATGGACTGGCCTACTCTCACGTTTACCTGAGACCCCGGTTCAGCTTGTGCCAAGGTTCCTACCACCCCTTTTTTATATTAAAAGTGGTAGTGAGCCTGCAAGCGCTGTCTGCGGAGGAGGCAGACCCAGCCCTTTTATTGTATGTCCGCGCACTGCGCTTAATGTGACACGTAGAGCATACGTCTTTAAGCAGCTCTTTTCTGTTATGATCGGCAGACGGGAAGTGCCGTATCAAAGCAGAGGTTGGTCCATTTTATAGTTATGCCATTGCCCTCGCCCTATGTGCCAGGGCAAGCTGTGTCCCCCGGGAGAGAGAGCACATTTAAAAAAAAAAAAAAAAAAAGCGGTGCCTCCTTTTCGGCGTGAGTACGCAGCGCCTCTTAACAGATTATGCAGAGCTGCGGGCTGGGCGACACCTAACACATTCACGAGATTTTAAAATCCTCGAGTGGAGGATTACTCCGATTACTGGGTCACTCCGGTCAATCGGGACGAAATTAAACTCGGTGTCAAAAACGCTTGCTGCGCCATGCTCCCTAACCCGGAGATACGTGCGCCTTTTCTATTCTGCTAGTAAGTTTCCCGCTTGGCGAACCCTAGAGAATTCCTCCGAGGCCCCCAGCACCCGACTCAGCGGAGGAGCCGGGTGCCTGGCTCAGTGTGATGTCTGGTATGCCCACTCTTGGTCTACCCACATGCTGAGGTTCGGTGCCAGCTATGCGCGGTCCCCGATGGTGATCCCATATGCTTATTCAGCCACGGAGTGTTCCCCCTGACCAGGCGGACCCGTGTCTTCCCTACCCGATAACCAGCTTATCATATGTAGCACTCCCCCTCCATAGGGCTAGTCCATATGTCCTTATTGCCATCAAGTCTCCCCTCTTGGGTAGCAGGTGGCCTCCGCAGCGTCCTCCCCCTTCGGGGACTGGCACGCTTTCCCAACGTACTGTCGTATTTCTAAAATCCCTAGACTATATTAGCTAGGTAAAAGCACATTTACGACCCCCGATCTAAATTGTAATTATTCCCATGTAATGGTAATTAAGGGCCTAAGGGACGTTGGAAGGTTGCGCTCTTGGTGATGCTTGTGCGCCCACGCTGTGCTTGGCAAACTTCACATCAGGAGCATGACGGGCTTAGCTGCTGTGGTGTTTTCCATACAGTCTCCCATAGTCTGTTCCAGATGCACGTTGAAGTTCCCGTATGAAGGGGAACGTCCTGGTTACGTCCGTAACCCACGTTCCCCGAATAAGGGAATGGAGACGTGCGTCTCCACTGCCACAGCAGCTGAGTCTCCAGCTGATTAGCTGAGTGATCGGCTCTTCAGCAGGCAAATTCTGAGGCTCACTCCACAGCGTGCAGCTTATATAGCGCTGATGGCTCATTGCTGCCAGCTGTGGAGCAGAGCTCTGCCGATTCAATTTGGCATTTCATTGGCCGGTTTTCTTACTCTTCAGAGTGATTGGTCGTCTGACGTACTCCCATAGTCTGTTCCAGACGCACGTCTCCGTTCCCTTATTCGGGGAACGTAGGTTACGGACATAACCAGGACGTTTATCTGAAAAACAATGCTAAAGTCAGATATTCTGCTTTGAAAATATGAGTTACGTGCCAAAACGGCTGTCTTTGTTTTGGTCCCTTTAACCCGCTCAATGCCAGTTTAGTCAATTATATTTCAGCACTCTGGGTTGCCTTGTTGGAAAACAGCGTATTTCATCCATTCAGTCATGAAGGCTTTTAAAGTATGCATCAAAATGCGACCTCCGGTGGACAGTAGCAGACCTGAAATGAGATGCGGATTCAGAGTTCCACATGATGTATTTATTAATTAGCAAATAATATAAATATTACGAGCGTAAACATTAGGTGAGCAGGTTACTTTGTAACCCTGTGTCTAATCAATTTGGCTGTTTCCACCAGACGAAACACGACAGAAATTTAAATACAGCCATTCAGAAGCACAGAATAGTGCACTTACTGCACTCCAACAAAATGGTAAGGTTTATAACCTAATTAATACATATTAAACCTTTTTAACATTCATAAATGTACATGCTAAATCACTGATATTTGTTTGAGTGCACTGATTCACAGTCCTAAAGTTCAATTTCAAAGGTTTATTTTATTTTTAAGATCTGAGGTGAACTATCTGCTGCTGCTTTCAGTAGTATGGCAATAAATGTTATGTAAAATGGCATTCAAACTCGCATTATTAGCATTTAACACTAAATAAAGCACATGAGGTTTACCTGAGGTGATCATTGTCAGTTTATCCTGTTGTTCAGCTGCAAGAAATAGAATATAAATTTCAGGTGTTGGTTAGAACGAAAACTCCTTTTAATATGGAAATATTCCTTCTGTCATGTACCATTGCTTTTATTTAGAACACGACTCAAATCAGCCTTAAATCTGCCTTTAGGCTCGATAGTCAGGCACACTCCTGGTGATGTCAATCTGGCAACCTGCGCTTGCATGTGTTTTGAACCAGGAGTGCAATATCTAGTTCAACCACTGGGTGTCAAACTTACCTACTGCACCTTTAAGGTTTTTTTTGAGACAACTTAATTGTTTTATGTTCAGTTTATGTTCATTTGTAAAATATTAAGTTAACTTAATAGATTTGTGCTGGGATAGCATGAAGGAATTGTGTGGAACCCAGCATTTGTTTTACAGTGTACATACAAATAATCAAAACATATTAGACAAGCATAAGTTACAGTCTTTTGGACTTTTGGGAAATAAGATAAATGAAATCTTCATGAAATGAAGTTTTGTCATAGTGTTATTGCAGCTTGGGGGAAAAGTAGTTTATTTTAATAATGTATATGTTTTATATATTTTTAAATAATTTTCTAATTAATTTCTTTAATTAATTATTATCTTTTAATTATAAAAAATATATAAAATTAAATATTTTTGTTTGTATATGTTGTCAATTGGGGGCGACGCGGTGGCGCAGTGGGTAGCACGTTCGCCTCACAGCAAGAAGGTCGCTGGTTTGAGCCTCGGCTGGGTCAGTTGGCGTTTCTGTGTGGAGTTTGCATGTTCTCCCCGTGTTCGTGTGGGTTTCCTCCGGGTGCTCCGGTTTCCCCCACAAGTCCAAAGACATGTGGTATAGGTGAATTGGGTAAGCTAAAATTGTCCGTAGTGTATGTGTGTGAATGAGTGTGTATGAATGTTTCCCAGTGATGGGTTGCAGCTGGAAGGGCATCCGCTGCATAAAACATATGCTGGATAAGTTGGCGGTTCATCCCGCTGTGGCGACCCCAGATTAATAAAGGGACTAAGCCGAAAAGAAAATGAATGAATGAATGAATGTTGTCAATTATAGTTCTTAGAAAGGATAGTCAAAAATTGGTATCAGCGGTTCAAACTTACTAAAATATCGAAAAATCGGAATCAGACAATAACAAAAAATTGCACACATCACTTTTGGATACAATTCAAATTCAGTGTTATAATAGTATAATAGTCAGTATATGTATTTTTCTATCACTCAGCATCCAGTCAAAAACCAATGTCACTTCAAAAACATCATATTGTTCCTCTGAAATGAATCGTGTTCATCAGAAGACCATCAGTAACATATGTGGGACCCGTACTGATGTGCTGTGACCCAGGAGATGGTGCAGTACAGTTCTGCAGTAGCGTTTGCTGTCTTGTGTTTAACTGTACTGCCATCTGGTGGCTAAATTATGCCTATTATTTATGGAACCTAATCCTAGGAAAACGCATCAGAGCTTCACACGTTAAAATCACACAGACAAAACATTTTCATGAGGGACGAAACTTGTGATCACTTTTTTCATTTTTTTTATTCACATATGATTTTAACATCTGAAGTTCTTGCGATGCTCATGTAATGATTTTTCTGTCAGGGATGTTATTTTGTAATCTATGTTATTCATTTTTAATAGTTAATTCATGTCAGCTCTGGTGCATTCATTAATATAGAGTTGTTGTTTTTTTAATAATCATTTTAATAATGGATTACATCTTGGTATATGCATTAACATTATTTATAAATACTGTAGAATAGTTCTTTTTTCCACCAACCAATGCGTTGAACTAATGTTAATAAATAAAATGTTATTTAATTTTATTTTATTTCCCAGTGATGGGTTGCAGCTGGAAGGGCATCCGCTGCGTAAAACATATGCTGGATAAGTTGGCGGTTCATTCCGCTGTGGCGACCCCGGATTAATAAAGGGACTAAGCCGAAAAGAAAATGAATGAATGAATGAATTTAATTTTATGCAGTGGGTAGCACGTTCACCTCACAGCAAGAAGGTCGCTGGTTCGAGCCTCGGCTGGGTCAGTTGGCGTTTCTGTGTGGAGTTTGCATGTTCTCCCCGTGTTGGCGTGGGTTTCCTCCGGGTGCTCCGGTTTCCCCCACAAGTCCAAAAACATGTGGTGTAGGTGAATTGGATAGGCTAAATTGTCCGTAGTGTATGTGTGTGAATGAGTATGTATGGATGTTTCCCAGTGATGGGTTGCAGCTGGAAGGGCATCCGCTGTGTAAAACATATGCTGGATAAGTTGGCGGTTCATTCCGCTGTGGCGACCCCAGATTAGTAAAGGGACTAAGCCGAAAAGAAAATGAATGAATGAATGAATTTGATCAGGCTTCCACTTGATTTATTTAAAGCTATACAAATTGTAACCTGAAGTTTTAAGTCATTTTAATTGATGTAAGTTGAAGCAACTTGTAAAATTAATTAGATTAAACTTAAGAATTTAAGGCATCTACAAATGTATTACAGTGTAAAGGGATACAGTTGATTATTACTTAAAGAATATATATATATATATAATCTTAATTACAAAAAAATCAAATAGTTAGCAGTGTCTCATATGTCACATACACCACAACTTGGTTACTGCATGTTTTTAAAAAACATTTTTATCAACATTTCTTAAAATTGTATCATCATTTGATCCCTTACTACACCATGGTAAATAATACAGTTTGGATGTTGAATGATGAAAATTACACATTTTTAAACAATCTACATCATCTATTATCATCTACAAAGCTACATATAGAGTACTTAATTCAGTGTTGATTTAATGTTGATTGACTCTACAGCACAAACTTTATAAAGAGGAAGACAGATCTCATAATGAATCGTTCATTCATTCATTCATTTTTTCGTTCATTCGATCAATTGTTCATTCATTTGTTCGGTCGTTCGTTCAGTCATTCATTCGATCATTCATTCATTCACTCATTCATTCATTCGATCATTCATTTGATTATTCATTCATTCATTCGTTCATTCATTCACTCGATCATTCATTCATTCATTCAATTATTCATTCATTCTTTTGTTCATTCATTCGATCATTCATTTGATCATTCATTCATTCGATCAATCGTTCATTCATTCATTTGATCATTCATTCACTCGATCATTCATTTATTTATTCATTCATTCACTCATTCATTCATTCGAACATTCATTAATTCACTCATTCATTCGAGCATTAATTAATTTGATCAATCATTTATTCATTCATTTAATCATTCATTCATTCAATCAATCATTTATTCAGGGGGCAGTCGTGGCCTGGTGGTTAGAGTGTTGGACTCGTGA
>CAIGQV010012337.1:0-10916 GCA_903798115.1 Danio jaintianensis
GTATTGCATTGTATACTGTTATAAGGTGCTGTGTACAAATGCGTATGAAAAAGTATTGCACATGTTTATTGCACAGTAGGGGAATAATTAACTGTTCATGAGGTAGATGGCCTGAGGAAAGAAACTTTTCCTGTGTCTGGCTGTTTTTGTGCTCGGTGTTCTGTAGTTCCGGCCAGACGGTAACAGTTCAAACAGAAAGTGTGCTGGGTGTGAAGGGTCCAGAGTGATTTTGCGAGTCCTTTTACTCACTCTGGAAGAGTACAGTTCTTGAAGTGTAGGAAGGGTAGTGGCAGTGATTCGTTCAGCAGTCCGGACTATTCGCTGTAGCCTACGGAGGTCGGTTTTGGCAGCTGAGCCGAACCAGACGGTGATTGAAGTGCAGAGGATGGATTGGATGACAGCTGAGTAGAACTGTACGAGCAGCTCCTGTGGCAGGTTGAACTTCCTCAGCTGACGAAGGAAGTACAGTCTCTGCTGGGCTTTCTTCACAATAGAGTCTATGTGAATGTCCCACTTCAGATCCTGAGAGATGGTGGTGCCCAGGAACCTGAATGACTCTACTGCAGCCACAGTGCTGTTCATGATGGTGAGTGGGGGAAGTGCAGGGGGGGTTCTCCTAAAGTCCACTATCATCTCCACCGTTTTGAGCGTGTTCAGCTCAAGGTTGTTGCATCTGCACCATAGAGCCAGCCGCTCCACCTCCTGTCTGTATGCAGACTCATCACCGTTCCGGATGAGGCCGATAACAGTAGTGTCGTCAGCAAACTTCAAGAGTTTAATGGAGGGGTCTTTTGCAGTGCAGTCATTGGTATACAGGGAGAAGAGCAGTGGGGAGAGAACACATCCCTGGCGGGCACCGGTGCTGATGGTGCGGCTGTCGGATGTGATTTTGCCCATTCTGACTAGCTGTTGTCTGTCTGTCAGAAAGCTGGTGATCCATTGACAGACAGAGCTAGGAACAGAGAGCTGGGTCAGTTTGTACTCGAGCAATGATGGGACGATGGTGTTAAAGGCAGAACTGAAGTCCACGAACAGAATCCTTGCGTAGTTCCCTGGTTTGTCCAGATGTTGTAGGGTATAATGCAGTCCCATGTTGACTGCATCATCCACAGACCGGTTTGCTCTATAGGCAAACTGCAGGGGGTCCAGCAAAGGTCCAGTGATGTCCTTCAGATATGCTAACACCAGTCTTTCAAATGACTTCATGGCCACAGATGTTAAGGCAACAGGTCTGTAGTCATTGAGTCCTGTGATCTTTGGCTTCTTCTGGATTGGGATGATGGTGGAGCATTTGAAGCAGGATGGAACTTTGCGCTGTTCCAGTGATCTGTTGAAGATCTGTGAGAAAATGGGAGCCAGCTGGTCAGCGCAGGTTCTCAGACAGGCTGGTGAAACACCATCTGGGCCAGGTGCTTTCCTTCTCTTCTGCTTCCTGAAGATCTGACGCACATTATCCTCACTGATCTGAAGTGCAGGGGGGGGGGGGGGAGAGATGGCTGGAGGTGTTGATGGCTGTGTAGAGAGATCGTCAGGGTGGGTGTGGGGTGTCTCAAATCTACAGTAGAACTTATTCAGCTCGTTTGCAAGTTGTTTACTGCCATCAATGCTGGGGGATGGTGTCTTGTAGTTTGTGATGTCTTTCAGGCCTTTCCACACTGATGCCGGGTCGTTGGCAGAAAACTGGTTTTCCAGCTTTTTGGCATAGCTCTTCTTAGCCACACCAATCTCCTTTGTCAGTGTGTTCCTTGCCTGATTGTACAAGACCCTGTCCCCACTCCTGTAGGCATCCTCTTTGGCCTGACGAAGCTGTCTAAGTTTTGGTGTGAACCATGGTTTATCATTGTTAAATGATAAGTAGGTCCTGGTAGGGATGCATAGCTCCTCACAGAAACTGATGTATGATGTTACGGTATCTGTGAGTTCGTCGAGGTCGGTGGCTGCAGCTTCAAAATCACTCCAGTCAGTGCATTCAAAACAGCCTTGTAAGGCCTGTTCTGTGTCGTTGGTCCATCTCTTAACAGTCCTTAATACTGGCTTAGTAGTTTTAAGCTTTTGTCTGTAAGTTGGTATAAGATGAACCAGGCAGTGGTCGGAGAGTCCTAGAGCTGCTCTAGCGACGGAACGATATGCATCCTTTATTGTGGTGTAGCAATGGTCCAAAATATTATTGTCTCTGGTGGGGCATGTAATGTGCTGTTTGAATTTAGGCATCTCATGTGTGAGTTTCGCCTGATTAAAGTCACCGAGAATGATAAAAACAGAGTCCGGGTGTTGTTGTTCTGTCTCTGTGATCAGATCAGCCAGCTGTTGCAGTGCAGTACTCACGTGTGCTTGCGGTGGAATATAAACACCGATGAGAATGAACGAGGAAAACTCCCGCGGCGAGTAGAACGGCTTACAGTTAATGAAAAGCACTTCCACGTCAGGACAGCACATCTTCTTTAACACAGTTACATCCGTACACCACCTTCTGTTGATGTAAAAGCATGTCCCACCACCGCGCGTTTTGCCCGTTGACTCCGTATCACGGTCCGCTCTGTACAGCTGAAAGTCCGGTAGGTGTAACGCGCTGTCCGGAATGGCTTCGTTCAGCCAGGTTCCCGTGAAACACAAAGCAGCAGAGTTGGTAAAGTTCTTGTTTCTGCGTGCGAGCAGAAGTAGTTCGTCCATTTTGTTAGGAAGAGAGCGGAGATTCGCCAGATGGATGCTCGGCAGCGCCGTTCTGAAGCCGCGCTGTCTGAGCCTGACGAGCGCGCCGGCCCGCTTCCCACGCCTGCGCGTCCTGTAGCGTTTCCCTAGTGCAGCTGCTCCGCCGACAACAATGTTCAGCAAAACGCCAGAGAAATCAAAAACCGGTTGGTGATTAATTGGAGTGTACTGCCGAATGTTCAGCAGCTCGTCCCTGGAATAACTGATCTCGTACGATGAACATAAAACAGGACAAACGAACAAAAACAGTGCAAAAACTGGAGAGCTCCACACCGTGGCGGCCATCCGCGGCGCCATCTTATGACGTATCATCAAATATGGTAAAACTCAACTGATTAACTCTAGGGGACTTGTAAAGTGAGCCTGTTTTAAAAAAAAAAAGTGGAGTGTTGCTTTAAGAGCTGCAAGGAGAATCAAGGTAATTGCGGATGGAATACGTTATACTGTACTACTTTGTCAATGTGTCTCAAACGTTTGAGTACAAAGACCGCCATTATAAACCATAATATTGTAATTTGCTAGATTAATGAATAAAGGTGTTAAAAAAAAAACATTATATTTAAAATATATTACTTTTTCTCAATAAATATAACAATGAAAAATAAAAACACAAAGGTATTTATAAAATTATCTGTTTACCTAAAAATACATTTAATAAAAAAACATGTAAATAAACATGGACTTTACTAGAACTATGTTAAGCTGCTTTGACACAATCTATATTGTGAAAAGCGCTATATAAATAAACATGAATTGAATTGAATTGATTAAACATTTAAAAATATATAAATACTTTAAAAAAAGTTTCAAATGGATAAAATATAAAAATATGCCTACTTGTGCTAGATAAATATAACAATAAAAATGTTTTTAAAAGGACCACAAAATCATTATTTGATGTAATAACCCTAATTTTCAATCACAACAAATGCATATCTTTATATATATTTGTTTTAAAAATCAGGGTTATTACATCAAATAGTGTAATTGACCCAGCCTGACCCAGTAATTTGTGGTAAATCTGTTCCAAAATCTGGGGTCAAATAAATTATATTCTAACAAATGTTGAGTTGTTTTAACCTCAGTTTGGACAACCCCCAAATAATTTTTAGATTAAATGTTTTTAACCCAACTTTAACCCGGTTTGTTCATATTTTACTGACATTTGGGTTGAAACAGCCCAGCATTTCATTTTAGTAATTAATGAAAAATGTAAGTAGAATAATAATGACAGAAGGGGGAAAAGGCATAGTAAAATAATCAAACAATCAAAAAGACTGTGTTATTATCCACACATAACATCATCACTTTTTTGATCAGTTAAAGTTGTGTCAAATGTTCAAATTCCAGAAATCACTGGAGACCCGGTAGAAAAATATCAGACAAGCACACGCATCGCCACATCAGTGAGTGTTAAATCACCATTATGATGTGCTGCCCGTATGTGTGCATTCGGCCAGCTGTTGAGAACAACTACCTCATTGAATGCAGTGTAGCGTCAGCACAGCAGGCTGATGTGTTTGACTGCGTTCTGCTGCATTATCACCTTCCCTTAATACCCTCCAAAAGAGATCTTTGCAGTCATGCTTTGCAGCAAATGAAAGTTTATGAATTTTCTGATGGCTGCTTGTAAGGTGTTGTATTGGAAACCTGAAAGACTTTCGCAGTGTTTGTTTTTTGACAAACACACACCATTTGTGCTGTTTCAAATCCTGCGAGATGTTGTTGAGAGGTGTGATATTACTTTTCAAAGTGATCAGACAATTTCCTCTCCTGTAATAATGAATTTATTATCCATTATAATCCATCTATTCTTCAAAAATGTAAATATACAACACATAAAAAGTTTATTTTATTTTAAATAAATACACTCTGAGTTCTTGAGTTTATTTATTAATTTCTTTTCACTATATTTCAAATTACTACATAAAACCTTTCAGGTTCCATAAAATCCCTCTATGTATACTTAAAAAAAATAGCTTGTGATTTATGGGTATTTTATATTAATTTACACTTTTTGAAATTAGTCTCTGCTCTAGAAAAATTAACTACAGTTTAACAAAGTGACTTTTCGTTGACTTTTTTAGTATTTTGAAACAATATTAAGAAATAATATATAGAGTATTAAACATGTACAATAAAAGAAGGTACTGAATGGACTGTAAATGTATCATTTCAAACTCAATATATCAATAAAAACTCAAAATTCACCTTGAAATTAGTTCATTGTTGATCAAAAATATCAAATATGGTTAAAAGGTTAATAAAAATTTAACCACCTAGCAGGGTTAAGCTTTTATCATTTTAGAGATGTAATATTAGATGTATTCAGCAAAAATTGTATTTAAAATCTATGAACATGATTTTTTGATACACTGATATTCATTCTGAAATCTGAATGTGATCTGAAAGTAGTGTTTGACCTTTTTTCAGTGATTTTGTTTTCTTTTTTTTAATGAAACTTACCTACACATTTATTTAGATACAAATAGAATGCCTGAAGCTAGATTTGTTTGTTTGTTTTTAAAGCAGAGTGTTTGTTCTTTCTTTCAGTTTTATTATACTGAATTTTAAGATATTCATTCCATCAACATAAAAAGTGAACAAAAATGTAAAGTCTTAGTTACATAATCAGAAAAAAAAAATCATTAGACTTGCATTGGAAAGTGACCCAAACCATAACTGGTGTCCAGAATATCATAATGACCAGTACTGATCTAGTAAATTAACCATCATACAGCCCCTTAGCAACCATCCAGATTACTCTAGCAACTGCCTAGCGATGTGCTAATAACAATTCATAGCGGTGCCTGAGTACCATAAATTTGCATGACTAAGCCACATTTCTTTCATCATATTTATCTCTCACAGTGATAAAAAAGTCAAAGCAATGCACAATGTTCTGTAATATTTAAATGACATGTTTACATAACCATGCAGGCACATTACAGCTTGTATAGTTGTCATCTATTCATTTGCAGAGACATCCAGACATTGAGTGGTTAATGGAAAAGTGCAATTATCATGTACCTCTTGTGCTCTGAGAAAGAGCAGTCTAGCATGACACAAAAGGCAACACAACACTAATACCCAAGCTCTCTCCTTTGTCTCTAAGAAAACACACTGCAAAAATCGGTCTGATGCTCAGTGAAGTAAAAAAGTGCACAGTCAGCTGATTTGATTTCGTGATGTTTATCATCGTTAAATATTAACAAAGAAAATGTGAAAACAAAAAATCAGGTGGTCAAAGTGTATGTCAAACAATGGGCTGAACTTTTCTGTATCTTTAACCTTGTATGTTTACTCTGTCCTTGAGTAAAATTAAAAAAAGAGGTGAAGAAAGAGGATTGGAGGCTTCACATCAGGCTGACAGATTGACGGATGAACAAAAAGCACTTTTATCTTATTTTGCCAAGGTCTGGCATTCATTCAAGGTCTATTAAGCATAAATAAATGCGGCAGGAATGGACACAGCTCCCCACTCCGCCAGATGAACACATATGATTTACAGGAAATCTATAGCTCCTTGTTTCAGGCCGATTTATTAAGGTGTCAGGACATGAAACTGACTGCCTCAAGTGCTAGACGTTGGTTTGAGAAGATGCTCTGGATTATCATAAATCGAAGGATTGAAAGCTCATAACTGCTGGTACAGATCAAGGATACGAGCCGTGCAGATGCCATATCAATTATAGAAATGCAATAAAACAATCAGGATTTTATGAGGTTAGATTTGCCGCTAGCCACCGACCATCTGGGACAGACATCGCAGGTGAAAGTGTCCCATGTCAGAAATGGTTTTTGTCATTCTTTTGAAAATGTCCTTTTAGCCTGCCCATGATGTGCTTCATTATTTGTTCTCTCATACTTCAGAGGATTTTTCTCCTCAACGGCCATAAATTAAACTTGATCAATGACCTTTTCTGCTTGACTTGTTTGCGACTTGCCACATTCAGCAAAGAGAGCGATAGAAATATTTCATAGGCATCTGCAAAATCACAGCAAATCCCCAAAGCATGTTCTCAGCATAAATGTTAAATTGCGAAACATATATTAATAATATTTTCATAATATTATAACATTATAATTCAAATATTTATAAAATTGATAATCTATTACTAAAATTTATGTTTAGGTTTTTGTATATGCAAACATAATTTCAAAAAATATACTTTATATAATTTATATTTATTTATTATAATTTATTATTCATTCATTCATTCATTCATTTTCCTTCGGCTTAGTCCCTTTATTCATCAGGGGTCGCCACAGCGGAATGAACCGCCAACTTATCCAGTTGCAACCCAGTACTGGGAAACACCCATACACTCTCACATGCACACACATACCCTACGGCCACTGTAGTTTATTCAATTCACCCATACCGCATGTCTTTGGACTGTGGGGGAAACCAGAGCACCCGGAGGAAACCCACGCGAACACGGGGAGAACATGCAAACTCCACACAGAAATGTCAACTGACCCAGCTGGGACTCGAACCAGTGACCTTCTTGCTGTTAGGCGACAGTGCTAACCACTGAGCCACTGTGTCACCCAATAATTTATTATAAATGTTATTAATGTAAATATATAGTTTAAATACATCAAAATACTTGAAGGGACTATGTTGCTCTGTCGAAGAGGAAAGCCCTTGAAATGAATCTTTCACTAAGACAGCAATCCCAAACACACAAGTAAGCAAGCAACAATTTCGTTTCAGGCAAAAAGGTTTTAGATAATGGAGTGGCCAGCTCAATCATCTGAACTTAACCCAATTGAAACTTCAGAGATGCAGTTTCTGAGGCTAAAGTGTACTTTGACTATATATTATAAATATTACACATTGATATATTTGCCACACACACACACACACACACACACACACACACACATATATATATATATATGTTTATTAACATTTATAACATTTCTAGTAAATTATAATAAATACAGGCGACGCGGTGGCGCAGTGGGTAGTACAATCGCCTCACAGCAAGAAGGTCGCTGGTTCGAGCCTCGGCTGGGTCAGTTGGCATTTCTGTGTGGAGTTTGCATGTTCTCCCCGTGTTCGCGTGGGTTTCCTCTGGGTGCTCCGGTTTCCCCCACAAGTCCAAAGACATGCGATACAGGTGAATTGGGTAAGCTAAATTGTCCGTAGTGTATGTGTATGAATGAGTGTGTATGAATGTTTCCCAGTGATGGGTTGCAGCTGGAAGGGCATCCGCTGTGTAAAACATATGCTGGATAAGTTGGCGGTTCATCCCGCTGTGGCGACCCCAGATTAATAAAGGGACTAAGCCGAAAAGAAAATGAATGAATGAATGAATAATAAATACATGTAAAGTATATAAAATAAAAATATGTTTACATATACAAAAATACAAAAACCTAAATATTTGAATATAAAATATTAGTAATACATTATCAGTTTCATAAATATTTTAATTATAATCTTATAATATTATGAAAATTGTATAAATAAATGTTTTGCAGTTTAACATTTATTAGCATTTATGCTGAGGACGTGCTTTTGGAAATTTGCTGTAATTTTGCAGACACCTGTAAAATATTTTCATCGCTCTCTTTGCTGAATGTGGCAAGTCTCAAACAAGTGAAGTAGAAAAGGTCATTGATCAAGTTTAATTTATATATATTTTATATTTTACTTTATATTTTATAAAGAATACAGATTATGCGTATAAACATAGGATTTAATATGTTACATTGTTGTTTTTGTACAGGAATTCCAGGCCTGTAACACCCTTCCCTGTCCGGATCTGAAGAAGACCACACCCTGGACCCCATGGACCCCGGTGAACATCTCAGACAACGGCGGCCACTACGAGCAGCGCTTCAGATATACCTGTAAAGCTCGAGTCCCGGAACCCGGCCTGCTGGAAGTGGGACGACAGCGAATCGAAATGAGGTACTGCTCCAGCGACGGCTCCACGGGCTGCTCCACTGACGGTGAGATCTCATTCTGTCTCCGTTCTTCATTCCTCACTCCGCTCTTTCCTTTTCTCCGCTCTCATCTGGCTCTTTGATAGAGTGAGCCCGCAGTGACTTTGAGGCAAAGCCACTTGATCTATTTGTCCATCAGGAGAAAGACAACATGATGTGCTCTAGAGCTTCTTTCTCCCCTTCTTTTGCTCTTTCTCTCATCTATGTGGGCTCAATACACCAGCTTTTGGAGTGGCGTCTTATTCAACAGAAGTGCTCTTGGCTGCATTCGGCCTCAGATAGACATGAGTAACATGCTAATGAAGAAAGATCAGCTGCTGTGATTTATTTTATTATTTTTTTAATTAAAGGAATAGTTCACCCTAAAATGAAAATTACCCCATCATTTACGTACCCTCAAGCCATCCTCTGTGTATATGACTTTTTTCTGACTTCTATTTTGAAGCTTCCAAAAGTGCTTAAATCTACTGTAAAACTAACCCATATGTCGCTAGGGGGTTAATGCATGTCTTAGTAATCGGATCAATGTGTTAATGTAATAACAGAAATATTTCACATTTTAAATGATAAACTTTAATCACTTAGTTCTGGGGGCGGCCGAATGCACCTTATACACAACTGACGTATACAACATATGGCGTAAGATGGGTAGACACATGTACATGGCATTTCAAGAGTAATATACTGTATAATGTTAAACAGTATTGACAAGCAAACTAGTTTTCTTGTTCGTTATCTTCTGTGGTAAACAAACTGTGTGTTAAGTGGTTTCCATGAGACACATCTATTCCCAGAACTTCTGCTGCAAATGCATGCTGGGTGAATTCGGAGCACAAATAATATGATAATGGGTAAAGATGTTTGCATGGCCAGTGTCATCATATGAAGCATAATCAGGTTAAGAATGTTCGTGAATAAACAAATGTTTCTCAATGACAGAAATGTGGCCTTTAGAACGCTACACGTCTGGGTGTTGAACCACAAGGCTAGATGTACAATTCTAACTCTATACACTGGAAACCTATAGAGTAGATTTGGTTGGGTAATATCTTATGACATTTAATCGACTAAAATTAATTCACATTGCTAAAATATGACAAGTCTGGGTCACACCGAGCTGATCATTGTTGGTAAATTAGATCACTCTGATTGGCTGCTCAGCTACAAATTGGAGTGTAAGAACAAAAACTGACAAAACCAAGCAAATGATGCAAGTCAAGAAGGAACACAAAGAAGCTGGATGTCATTTCATTGCATTTCTTAAATATTTGCAAATTATTTAGATTATCAGACAATATTTCATGAGCAAATCCCTCTGTAGTGAGCAAGAAGTACTGTGAAGATGATGTGTAAAAGCGGCTTTGTTTATGGTTTGTATGTGTGCAGCACTAGTTTCCAGTTTCCCTTTGTGAAATGACAGTACAGACTACTGCCACCTCCAGGTATGGAAAGATACATACCTTCACACAGGCGCAGAGTGTACGTTCTTGTTTCAGTCGGCTTCTTCAGTCTGCATCTTTTTTCTGTATACAGTATAGTTTTTTGACTTCGGCTTTGTGTGTCACGGACGTAAAACTAAAGGGCAATTTAGTCAAAAACCGAAACTAAATCTACCACTACCACTTCCACCTATTTTTATTTATTTAAATGAATTGAGCTACACATCTGTGAACTAGCTGTGGTTTGTATATAAGCTGTTAACTGGCGAGTTATGAGAGGCAAAGTGGCGCCGAGGTATTAGATGAATATGCTGTGAAACCTTGTAAGAGTAAATTGTGTTTGTGGGCAATGTTTATTGACTCTCGTTCTCTACAGTGAAGCTCTGATCTTCAACACACATTTATTAAGAGATGCCAGACACAAAGCTAATGGCTAATGAGTTTTTTAGTGGGTTAATTTTCTTTGTGTTCCATCTCACTCATTTCCATTTCATTTTAATTCTAAACAAATGTCATTTTCGGAAAAAGTATGACGTGTGGGGGGTTTTTTACATTTGAAAGAAATGTTGTCAAACCTACTGCAGCACTACTGTATAGAAAATTGTGTAAGAAATACTGTAAGAAAGCTTTTACAGAAATTTAGGTTTACTATATAAATAGTATGCAAAGGAGAATTCAGCGATTCAACAAGAAAAGGCAATACAAACAAGTTTTGATAAAAAAAAATAAACATCTAAAAATATATATATATATAATTATTATTATTGTTTTATATATATATATATATATATATATATAAATAAAATA
>CAIGQV010012366.1:0-14253 GCA_903798115.1 Danio jaintianensis
CAGTAACTAAGAAGGAAACATTACTGAGATGTTTATTAACCAAAATTATTTAATTCCAAACTACTTAAATTTATTTGATATCTAACTTAATTCATAAATCTGAAACTATTTCTACTAGATGAAACTGGATGACTTAAAGCAAATGAGACCGTGTTGGATTACCAGTGGATTGATATTTACTCTTTTACTCCATAAGAGGGCAGCATACACCTAATTATCATGTCGATTTTCTGGTAAGGTGCATGTAATTTATAATTTTTCTGTTTGTTTGTTTTCTTCTAAACAGAATTAAAACATGACTTTTAGGCGTGTCAATACAATGTGTTCTGTGGCTGCAGAGAACATGACAGAAAACACTATAAATGTTGTAAAATAAGACAGCATTCATTTATTCATTCATCCAAGATGAATAATGGCCAGAGGAGAACTATTTGCCTGGCTGATGTTCACTTAATAAATTACTTTTTAGTTATTTTTAAACTTAATTTAACTAGAACTACACCAGCATTATGTTCTCCTGTCGGCCTGATGTGCTGGAATGCTCCCCAATCTGAAAGATTGTTATTGGTTTTATTCTCTTTTCTTCATCTATGTTAAGCTGTTTTAGCACTATCTACATTGTACAAAAAAGTGATAAAAATTTGACAAACTAAATGAAACCGAGGTCCTGACTCTTTGTGGTCCTTTAAAAAAAAATGCATGTCACTTCTCGTAAAGAGTAGGGGTGTAACCCCGTTCCCCTGGCCTATCACTATCTGTCCTCTCTACCTGTAGCTGGTGCTGTTGTCCTGTGGCTGCTTCATCATCCAGGTGGAGCTGTACACTGCTGGTGTTGGTGCCCCTCACCCCCCTTTGATTGTATATCGCTTTGTGTGTATGGCCATACATGATAAATGCGCTATATAAATGCACATTGCTTACTAACTTAAGTTGTGCTATGTGTTTTAAAGATCTGATGTCAAAATTAACACTGGATTAAAATCTAGATGCTAGATATTCGTGTAGTCGCCTTTTCGTTGGTTTCATAAGTTCACACAGATGTGTGTATTTGGCACGCTGTCCAGGGGCAATCCACAGAGCTCAGAAAGTACTGTACCCCCAAACCCCACACCACAATATAATACTTTTGGAACTGCTGTTAATGCAGCCTTGATACTGAATATCAGCCATTATTTACACCAAGTATAAATAACACGTCAGACTAAACTAATTGAAGTCAAATTAGTGCAAATATCCTTCTTCTTTTTTTTTACATATAGTATAAATAGTATCTATCATTATTTGCACTTACTGCATGTAGCCACTGATATTCATTCAATTATTCATTAATTTTACTTTAAGGGAAACAGATTACATATTATAATGGAAATTACTTGTTTGCAGCATTGCAGCTAAGTAAAGCTCTGAACAGAAGCCATATTGAAAGCAAGTAATTAATGGAAGCTGTGAATTACAAACACTAGTAACATTTGTTCCTTAGCTTCCGTGTTTACGACACATTTTTACAAGGAATTAATGACAACAAGAGCTGATGTTGTGCACAATTACTGTGAACAGGCCACGGAGTAATTAGCGGCCAATAGTGTGGTGCTGTCAGCATTATGAGGTGTGTGACGGAAAGCAGCGTGCAGTGTTTTAGACAGGACTAATGGAGGGTCAACGGCTCCAAACACTGACACAACACACAGCTACTGGCACTCAGACAGCACAAACAAGCATGTTTGCTGCAATAAGCATAATAAACTGCCAGACCTATCACATGATTGAGTAAAAATGCATGTTGGGAAAACTCATTTGTATTTTAATTACTAATTAGAAAATTAGTCTGCTATGAGACATAATATGCAAAAAGAAATCCCTCAATATTCCAATATGATCTGCTTAGTTTTAGAAAAAAAAAAGATAGCACAGATGTGGCCGCGATGCAAATCTGGCTTTCTTGACCTTTCAAATTTGCATACAGGTGAACATCTCCTACACCAGACCAGAGGGTCTGAGGCTCTGCAAGGCGCAGCACCTTCGTCATAGCCATCTAATGTTTTAGCAGTAGTAGTAAAAGGCCACAAACTTGCTACACTCTTGTCAAAATCTTCCCAAAACAAGGCAATTGAGGAGGCATTCAACAAGAAGAGGTAATAGACACAAGAAGTGCTAGTTATACAAAGTAACCTGTTTGTGCTCAGAGAATTTAGTGCTGGAGTAAGAGTGCTAGAGTTTTTGAGAGAGAGACAGAGAAAGTGGATCTACTGGTGGTTTGTCAAGCCCACTCACCTGTGTGAAGCACACTTCATAAATGCACAATGTTTGTGTTGGTTATTGCTTCAGTGAGATGAATGAGTGTGTTTTCTACAGGTGGTTTGTTAAGCCCACTCAACAGTGTAAGGCACACTCAGAATTTATATTATTTTGGGTTGGTGTGTGGTGAGGTGGAGGAGAGAAGAGGGGGTCCTGGTTTTATTCATTGGGTTCAGGTGATCTTGGAAAAGATGGGGTTTTAATTGTCGTTTGAAGGATACCAGTGAATCCGCAGTGTGTGTGGGAATCCTCTATTAATAAACTTCAGCTAGTACAAAATGCAGCTGCCAGAGTTCTTACCAGGTCTGGAAAATATGATCATATCACCCCAATGTTATCCTCCTTACACTGGCTGCCAGTTAAGTTCCGTAATGATTATAAAATATTGCTTCTTACCTATAAAGCTTTAAATAATCTAGCACCTGTTTACCTAACCAACCTTCTGTCTCGCTACAATCCAACCCGCTCTTTAAGATCTCAAAACTCAGGGCTTCTGGTAGTACCTAGAATAGCAAAGTTGAGTAAAGGTGGTCGAGCCTTCTCATTTATGGCTCCTAAACTCTGGAATAGCCTTCCTGATAATGTCCGAGGCTCAGACACACTCTCTCAGTTCAACACTAGATTAAAGACCTATCTTTAGTAAAGCATACACTCAATGCATCGCATAACGGTATGATGCATGAATCTGCTCCACGCAGGTGAGCTGGCTCGACATCACCTGTAGGACACACTCCTCAATACACCAGACATTGTGTTAGAAACTCTCATATGCTTTACATGTTTGTTTCTATGTTTGTTTATTTAACTGCTATTTTCATCTATAACACTCCATTTTTGCAGCTCGTTTAAATACACTATGAACAGCAGCTACGCTAATTATTCTCTTTATTCTCTATTTCCACCTGGGGATACTCATTATGAGGTCCCTAGAGACGTAAAGCGCCATTGATGCGATCCAAGACCTGTGAAGAGATGATCCCAAGGTATCCACAGCTGATGCTGTGGTCGTCATGGAGATATGGAGTGCATGAGACTGATTCCTGAAAGACCACTCGTGGAGCTGCGCTTCAGTGGATTTGCTCTATAGTGTTTGAACTTTCAGCAGTGAAATTTAAACCACACTGAACTAAACTACATTGAACTTCAACTCTGAAACATGAATTGAATTGAATTGAATTGAATTGAATTGAATTGAATGGGAAGATCATTCCATAAGTGTGGAACATTGAATGAAAAGGTTCTGGAAAGTGAACTTAATCCCCCCCAAAAAAATATATATATATAAAAAAAAAGAAAAAAAAAGAAAAAAAAAAATATATATATATTTTTAAATAGTATTTAATTCAAGACTGTTCAAGGCTGTTTGACCAAAACATTCCTGAAGTGCTAGTGCAGAATCTGGCTAGCTCCAGAAATGCAGCCTCCTCATCTGAGAACTCCTCTTCCTCTGGGATAGGCAATATCCTTTCAGTTGTCTCCATGGACAGATCATTATTACTTCTGTGGTCTAGAATCAAGTCCTAATGGTGTCTGCCTTCATGTATTTCTCAATATTTGGGACCCTGCTGATGGAAAGCATCCGTCTTGGTCTCCTGATATTTGTGTGCTGTTCCTGAAATCTTTCAACAGCAGGAAAATAAGGGCCTGGTAATTCTGCATCCCAGATGATGTACAGATGATTCCTCCCACTGTTGACCTCTGCTTCCTGCGGAGCAACAGAACGGATATCCAAACCTCACACAGCCCGATTGTAGATTCCTGTCTGGAAGCCAACCCTTGGGGACAAAGCCTTTTTTGAAGCATGCCTTATTTTAAGATGGGATTCAGAAGTCAGGTCTGATATTATACAACAGTAGATGAACCGGTAACACTTTACAAAACAGGACACATAAATATTGTTAATTAATGTATGGTAACACTTCAGTTTAAGTGCTAAGTAACAATTCACACCGTTTACTTCTTGCTTAATACCTGCCTATTATTAAGATAATAACGGTTTAACTAATCTCACTATCCTAATCCTACCCAATACCTAAACCCAACAACTACCTTACCAACTATTAATAAGCAACTAATTAGTAGTTAGTAATAGTTAATAGTAGCTAATAAGCAGCTTATTAGTAGTAGTAATAAAAATATTAGTTAGTGTTTTGTTAATAGCATGAATTGTACATTAAAATACAGTTGTTCATTGGAAGTTCACTCAGAGTTGACTCAGAGTGCAATAACTAATGCATTAGTAAATGATAAACAATAATTAAGAAATGCAGTACAAATATTGTTTATTGTTTAACTAACATGTCCATTGTTGTAATTTGATTTGTGAAAGGAATTAACAAATAGGTATCAAAAGAATCATGCTTTCCACTACTGTAACCACTGACCCTGGGAGCAAACCAGGGTCCAAACCTTGCAAACAAAACAAAAAAAAGAGAGAGAAGGCAGATGCGAATGGAAAATGCTTATAGAGAGGTCTGGAGGATGCTGAGTGTAGGATGGGAGCTACATTTAGTTTTAAGCATTCAGTAGATGCTTTTATCCAAAGTGACTCGCACCGAGAACACACACCCAGAGCAGTGGGCTGCCAGGGAGCAGATGGTGATTAGTGCCTTGCTCAAGTTGGTCAGCCCAGCAGTGGTGTTGTGGGTGTAGGAGAGTGCTGGTTATTCATTCACACACTTACAATCCCTTTGTCCAAGTCCAAGTACCTCACCCTAAACTCTCTAGGCCAGGGGTCACCAATCTCTGTTCTGGAGAGCCTCTGTCCTGCAGAGTTTAGCTCCAACTTGCCTCAACACACCTGTCTGGAGGTTTCAAGAATACTTAGTAAGACATTGATCAGCTAGTTAATTTGTGTTTAATTAAGGTTTCTAGCTAAGCTCTGGAGGACACCGGCCCTGCAGGTAAAATTTTTGTGACCCCTTGCTCAAGACCAAGTGCCCCAACTGGGCTGACCCATTTTCAACATAACAGCTATAGAAACAAATAAATCATTGTAAACATTGCAAGGAAAATATACTTGTTAATCTAATGCAACAACTGAACTGAGTTTTAATATAGAATTCATCTTAATCTTGATAGAATTAATGAAATATTTTGTTGTAGATATTGTATTTTGTGTGTGTGTGTGTGTGCGTGCGTGCGTGCGTTTGTCTGTGTGGGATTCATCAAAGAATATTTTTATCAGAGAAGTGAGTCAATCAACAAGATTTCTTAACATTTACAGGTTCTTGACTAGGTATTCTTAAAGAAGTTATACTCACATTAATTCCTTACTTCAAAACCCTTGCCTAAATGTGGTCAAAAACATTTACAAAATTAATACCATTCTCTTGTGAGGTCATCTATGGTTTTCCAGTTGTTGTGGTTGCTGGTTGAGAGGGGGAGCTTTACCACATGTTATTAAAGAGGAATCCTCAATCCTGTTCCTGGAGATAACCCTTCCTGCAGAGATCACCTCCAACCCTAATCAAACAACTCAACCAGCTATGTGGGATCTGAAGGAGCACTTGAAAACTACAGACAAGTGTGTTAAGGAAGGCAGATCTCCAGATAACAGGGTTGAGATGCTCGGTCTGAGACTGAGGCTCCATGAATTTTAAACATGGCGCCTTACTTTAAACAGTCCAGGCCATATCATCTGGGTTATCTACCATAACTTTGACTCTTTTCCTGAGTGGGATGCTGTATCATGTTCCTAGTGGCCCTGTTTCCTCAACTCCACCTTCATCTTTTCTAGACCCCTTCCATCCTACAATCATCCCCGGGAAACTGGCGTCCAGATGTGTTTTTCTCATGCTCTTCTGATCTCCCCTTGCAGAATATGATAGTCTGTGGAGCATGTATGAAAGACGGCGTGTTTCTGGTTACTGATGCTGTGTGCAGCTGGAAGCCAACACATTAGCATAGCCAATGGAACATTGTCCTTAAAATGGCTGAACGACTCAAAAGTTTAAGCAGCCAAGTAGTACATTCATCTGTATATATAACCTCATTGAAGCACTTAGTTAAGTTTAATCTGTTGCTTCTAAACACATTTTTAGGAACTGCTGCTGATGTTAGATACACAAGTAGTATAAATGGTGCTTGAATTAAAACATGAATGCTCTCTTAAAATAATAAGCGAACCAACGTCACATGAATAAAGTAAAAGATTATCATTACTTTATTTTAGCTGTTTGTCGTGTGATGTTTTTGGATGGCTCATCTAAAAATTCACTGCACATTACTAGCGCAAACAACACTGAGGCGTTTAAATATTGAGGATAAAGGTCATTGGCTGCTGATAAGCATTCTCAAATATATACATCATGTATATATATATATATATATACATAAAAAAAAATAAATACATATATACATATATTTCTATCCAATCAACACTATATCAACACACACACAAGCTATATAAATAAGCACAACACACAGACAAACACTCTCTCTCTCTCCCTCCTTTTGTGCGTGCGTGCGTGTGTGTGTGTGATTAATCGTGATTAATCTTTTGACAGCACTTGACAGTCTTGACTTTGGGTTCATCTGGAAGAAACCTCTGACTATATTTCATGCGTTATTTCATTAGATGTGTTATGTTTAGAGAAAGAGCCCAATTTGACTCACTTTCTAATCAATTCTAGCCACGAATGGCTTCCAAATCCAAATTCTGATACCTGACACTGAGCAGGTTTTTGCTTCCTCACCAGGAGATATTTGACCTGCATGGAAATAAGGACTGGCCACCATGTTGACACACCCTAGAGTGAGGTCCTGTCATAACACATTAGCGCTTCACGCCTCTGGATTGGGCATTCAGGAGAATTGTACATGTCAGTCATGTCGTGTGATTGGATGTTTGTATAATGAAGTCCTACTCCGGTGGCCTGGTCACGCTCTAACAATGACCGAGGCCCGACGAGGTTTAAAAAACACAAACCATGGAGCTGGAATGTGTCTGCAGTCCCAGAGGGCTTCTGGAGCTGCTGCAGGACTGTGCACTGTTGTGCTCTTTAATTACTCTGAGCCTACAGTTCCAGCCCCTTCCACAGTAATAAGACTACATTTCAAGTCAAAATAAGAATATGAACCTCTGTTTTCTTTGCTCTAATTAGGCCTTGATTGATATTGTCAGCACAGGACGAGGCCAACCAGCAGACCGGTGATAAAATGGAGTTGAAAATTGGCTTTGAAATCAGCTAACGTGCAATTTGAGTTTGAATACTGAATATAGATTTTTACAGGAGATCTGAACATTATCTTGATGATTTTCTTTTACCTTTTTTATTTTTTTCACACCTGAGATGAAATGAAATTTAATGCTCAAGAAATATTTCTCATAGCAAATGACTTAAACTATAAAGGAACAAGTGCTTGATTTTTGAGCTGTGCAAAAGGAAAACAGTGTTCAGCCTCATATAAGACACTCCACCATACACTGCAAATAATAACCATCATGTATGAATAATACATTAACCGATTTAAGTCACCACAGCGGAATGAACCGCCAACTTATCCAGCATATGTTTTACACAGCGGACGCCCTTCCAGCTGCAACCCATCACTGGGAAACATCCATACACACTCATTCACACACATACACTACAGACAATTTAGCCTACCCAATTTACCTATAGCGCATGTCTTTGGAATTGTGGGGGAAACCGGAGCACCCGGAGGAAACCCATGTGATTACGGGGAGAACATGCAAAGTCCACACAGAAATGCCAACTGACCCAGCCGGGGTTCGAACCAGTGACGTTCTTGCTGTGAGGCGATTGTGCTACCCACTGCACCACCGTGGTGCCCTAGAAACAAGTCAGATGAAGATAATTATACTTGGTAAGACTTCTTGAAATTAGAAAACTTACCTAGGCTTTAGTAAAGAAAATAAACCCTTAAAGTGTATTTATTATAATTATCTTCAAACTAGCTTGTTGCTATTTAAAGTGTGCCTTTCTTATTTTGTGTAAAAAGGTCTTAAAACTTTACTAAACAGGAGAATTCCTCTTTGTTTCAGAATTGTCATTATATATTCTGTCTTAAAATGAGCCAAACATTTACACTTAAGACAAGATTATTGTAAGAACTAAATCAGGATCACACATGCATGCATATAGTTTTTCTGACAGTAGTTACCATGCAAACGTATTACTCCACATAAAGGTCAATGCAAACGTGAGAACAGAGGTGGATTACCAGGACAGAATACTCGTCGCACTTTCTGTGAAGGTGTATAATTCACCTCAATCATGTCTTCTGCGTCAACACTCAGTTGTAGTGTCCACATGACCACACTGTACCCAGAGTTTCGGAAAATCTTCACCCTGGCTGGAGTTTGCAGAAAGTTTCGGTTTCAGTCACCTGAAAAGAACAAACAAACTACGTTTTCATAAAGACGAATGGCTAAACTGCATAGAAAACAATGGTGGTTTCAAAAATATTCTTGTGGGCAGGGCCTAAGTAATAAATAAATAAATAAATAATAATCTTAAAACAATCATAATAATCTTACACAGTCTGATCTTGCATAGTATTTTATTTTAAGAACAAGATCAATAAGATTTTCTGGATAGAAATATGATTGTAAATCTTGACTAGATAAGGAGTTTTGTGAACACGTGGAGAAATTCAGGAACAGGAGGTGTGCTGTAACACTGGGCTGAACACACACACACACACACACACACACACACACTGCAATCATAAGGCTCAGCTGCCATTAACACTGGTAAATATGATGGTTTCCACAATGCTGAAAGCAGACTGAAAGTAAACAAACAATAACACGCACCAGTCTTGCCAAAAAGGCTGTTTTTAAAGCTCTTATTTCTCTTGTCAACACTCTTAATGAATTAAACTGTCAGTGTTAATAGTGCTGGTGTAACTCCGTTTTAAAGGCAGTGGGTCTGGGGTTGTGTTTGCCGTTTACTTCTTTATTATGATCTCCACTGAACCACCACCTCTGCAGGTCGACACTTCTATCCAGAACACCTAGTTTCCCCATAATATCCGTGTCTGCCACTGGTCAGTAATTGCAAGTAATTCAAGCAGCTACCACAACGGCCTGTAGTTTGCTTAGTTAAAATGATGAATGTGCTGTGCCGTAGGCTCAACAGGAGTATTGTTCTCAAGAAATGACGCAGGTTGCACACATTTGTGCTTTTTGACTGTTCTCTTTAGTTACCAGAAACAGAATTACTCTGTGCATGCATTAAATTCAAGAGCAAAATTCTTTAATTAAATAATGTACATGCTTTATCATTGTAAGGTGTCATATTGTTTTGTCTTTTATTTTGTAGTTTAGTCTTGTCTTCCTATTTCCTGCTTTGTTTCCCACCATGCGCATTTTACTCATACTCTGAAAACATTAAACACTTTGGAACATAAGTTTATTCATTCATTCATTCATTTTCTTTTCGGCTTAGTCCCTTTATTAATCTGGGGTCGCCACAGCGGAATGAACCACCAACTTATCCAGCATATGTTTTACGCAGCGGATGCCCTTCCAGCTGCAACCCATCACTGGGAAACATCCACACACACTCATTCACACACATACACTACGGACAATTTAGCGTACCCAATTCACCTATACCACATGTGTTTGGACTTGTGGGGGAAACCGGAGCACCCGGAGGAAACCCACGCCAACACGGGGAGAACATGCAAACTCCACAGAGAAAAGCCAACTGACCCAGCCGAGGCTCGAACCAGCGACCTTCTTGCTGTGAGGCGATCGTGCTACCCACTGTGCCACCGTGCAGCCCCACATATGTTTATATGTTTTATTCATTTTAATTGATTGAAAGTATATTGCTATGGAAATAAAAAAAAATTTACCATTCAATTATCATTATTGTGATAAAACATTAGTGTTATGTTACAATAAAACTAATTTGATGTTTCCAATCTTTCTCCAGCTCTCTATCAAAATGTCACAGATCTCTGCTTAGTGTAATTTGTAATGCACTTAAAAATGAAGCAAAACCACTTTATGGGAGTCGAGGCGACATCTGTCATAACGTGTGTGTTGACAAGATTTCAGTGAACGCGACCGAGCCACAGAAAGAATAGATGTGCTCTGCAGAGAATACTTGTGACCCCTGTAAATGCTGCAACGGCCTCCAGCAAGCTTTTCCTGTCAGAAATTAATCTCAAGGGTGCAGGAAAACCCTGGGGTCAGCCTCCAGGGTAAAGCAATGAATTCATTAGCTGTGGTTTCTCTGGCCTGGTGTCCAGTATACTGAGTACTAATGAACAACTGAAACACTGAAACAAGCCCTAACTGTTGAGCTTTCCTTTGAATTAATTGTTTTCCAGTTGTGGATTGTAAGTTGTGACTTGAAGCATGACTACTGGTCATTCTTCCACTGCAGCATCTGATGTCCCATTATTTTAAGCTTTCTAAGAGGCACATCTGACAACAGGACTTAGGCAGGGGTTTAGTAAATCAAGTCTACTTGCATGGTCCCAGCGTGAATTTTTGAGTTGCTGTTTTCAAGAGTATCTTTCAAAGTGATTGCCAGACACTATAGAGCAGGGGTCCCCAAACTCCTGGAGGGCTAGTGTCCTCCATAGTTTAGCTCAAACCCCTATCAGACACACCTGAGCCAGGTAAGCACGCTCTTACTAGGCTTGCTAGAAACGTCCTGGCAGGTGTAGGAGCCAATGTTTAAAAATGTCCAGTATTAAATTAATGCACCCGCGTGTATATCTGTGCCTACACTACAGTGTTCAAGTCACATTGAATTGTTAATGAACTAATTAAGTAATTAAGATGTCAGCAGAAGATTATTGAACAACTTCACAAACATATTACTAACCTGATTGACTCTAATAGTGACATGCTTCATTCTGCTCTCATCTATGGCTCCTAGCATGCACTGCGGCTAGAAATGCCTCACCATTGTTGAGATTCATATGCTGATTCTTGACGTCTGTGTGTTTAGGGGGATTCAGGCTTTCATGTGTTTTTATAGCACTGCTTTGTCTCATTCTGTAGAACCACTGGATTACCATTATTAGTAAAATGAAGTAAACACTACAATAATATGAGATTAATGTCCCTGAAGAGATAATTGAATAAAACTATTAATTGGTGATTGGTAATTTGATCAAATTTCTTCTCGTGGCAATATTATAGCAACCTAGAAAATTAAACATCAAGAGTCAAATAGCACTATACTTCTTACTGAAGTATTTTCCATAACTAATGCATAGTTGTTGTCTCTGGAGGGCCAATGCAGTGAAGAGTTTAACTCTCACCTACCTCTGGTTTTCTAATGATAATGAAAACTTTAGCTGTTTTTGTAACTTGCATCTTTGTGTTCACCTGTAACAGCATCATCAACAGCCAAAGTTCAGTTCCAATACTAAAGACTGCAAGAACAGAGGACGCGCGAAAGAACCCTGATGTGTTCTTGATATCGAGGATGAATCAAATGCAGAATTGTTGAGTACAGCACTCGCTCTCAAAGTCCCAGAAGTCACTGCTGCTAAATAAAAGAGGCAGGCAGCATTTTATATTCACTATTAATTTCTGATCAGCAATATAAGCTGTTTAGCTCAGGAGTTTCCCTAAATGAGAATATAAACATTCACATAAAAAAAAAGTTTTAGTTTATTGTGCAAATAACCTTTGTAAGGCTTTTGTACATTATATTAAAGGGAAATACCAGTAAATCATAGGTTTCCATTAAGAAAATGAAGCTGCTGTGGAGGAGAAGCTGGAGATTCCCCCCTCTGTTGAGCAACCTTTTATCTAGTTTCAGTGATTTGATCAAGATTTTTCCCGTGTGCATTGTGTAAACCACCTAAAGTAATACTAGTCAAGTGTGAAATTAAAGTATGGGTGGGTGTTGTATAGATTCTGTAAACTGTAGACTAGGGAGTTAGGTGAAATATAATTATTTTCTCTTCTTTATGGGTGAGAAACAGACTGTTTTTTTTATTGGTCGGAGCAGAGGTAATTTAGTTAGCTAATACTAAAAAGGTCATTTTGCTTTTTATTGTTGCTTTGGTGTTGCCTTCTCTTTAAGTAATTACGTATTTCAAAGCAAAAGAAGATTATTTTGCTAATCCCATTGGCAGATTAGCTTGTTTTAAGGAAAAATTTAACTTTGACTCATTATTTCTGAAAACAGGACAATAGTTTTGCTTGTCTAGAAAATGTTTTTAGACATTTGATCTAGAAACAAGACAAAAGCTCTAAGAAAAAATGATTTTTTTTGCAGTGTGTTGATTATTAATTGTGTTGCTTATGTAATTTAAATCACAAAAAGCACCACCACTTAAACACCACCACTAATAGATATCAATAGTTTGAAACGCACAGAAGAGATGATAGATTGAATGAACTCAGACTCAGGAGGATTAATTATTTGAACAGTGCACTTTGCAGTGTGCACTGTAGAGGGTGTCAGTGTGCTGGATGTCCAGCATCTCCTCAGACATCATGGGAATGGAAATTCTCTCCAGTGGCTGGCTTGAAAACTAACATCAGTGCGTGAGTCTGCCCTCTGATCCTGCCTCTCTCTCACACCCCTGCTCTCAGACGGCAAAACACACAGAGATTAAACAGGCCCTGGTGGCAAACTTTGACCCTCGCCATTCTGAACGATGTTGTGGTCAGAAAATGTCAGTACACATGTTGTAACCTTCCTCAAAATGTCTGGCAGGAAGAATCCAGACCTGGGGTCTCACTTATAAGCGTGGTGTACGCACAAAACAGCAGTGGAAACGTGTACACCACGTCCCACACAAAACATGTGATATAAGTTGTGAACTAAAATATTTTCAGTAAAACATATACACAATGCATCACATAACTGTAGGATATCGTTAAATTCAACTCTTCAAATGGATTCTTTCACATTACATTAATATCTGTTGTGCAAATAAATTATGAACAGCAGCTACACTAATTATTTTCTTTGTTCTCTATTTTCACCTGGGGAAGCCCATCCCGAGGCCTGAGACCACTCGATCAGATCTAAGACCTGTGAAGAGGTGATGTCAACCCTACGAGGACCTGAAGAGATAATGCCAGCCCTACAAGGAACTGATGACATGACGCGAACCCTAGGAGGACTTGAAGAAATTATGCCAACCCTAAGAGGACCTGAAGAGGTGATGCCAACCCTAAGAGAAACTAAAAAGATGATGCCAACCCTAAGATGACCTGAAGAGATGCTAAAAGGAGAGAAATCTATGTGACCTACATCAGAAAGACATTTCCTTTCTAAAACACAATGGAAAGATGATACATGACCAATTCAGCATTCTTCAGAGACATTTGTAACTCCTAATATATCTTCTTTGTAAATGTAGGTCTCTGCAGCGCCAAAGACAACATCACAGCACCCAAACACAGAGCCGAGACTCAGATGAGCATCTGTCTGCTAGTTTAGTGTGCAAAAACACCTTAATGTCAAATGTAAAGTTTGTAAACTTATTGGAGCTTTTTATAGCAATGTATACAATACATGACATTGTCAAAGCAGATTTACAGTAGTAATGTCAGTTTCAGAAGATCAAGATTTTGGGGAAAAAACCCTTACCCTATTTACTTCAGCATGAAGGTTATTTATATTGTTTACTGTTGTTCAGTAATCTACATTATGTGTCCTTTTAATAATAGAATACTGTATGTACTGCATGGTAAATTAAAAAATGCTTGTTGTTAAATGTAAATGTACACTAGTTAGCATGAGTGGTATATTTGCGGGTTAATGGTGGCCATGTCAGAATGGCGGCTCTGAGCAAACAGTGTTTACTCTGGTAATAATGTCAGCTTGACTTACATCTCTGCAGACGTCTGTGAACCATTCATCACTCATTAATCATCCAGATCATGTGTTTTTGCACAGCCTCACTGACACATACTGACTGTTATTACAGTGTCAGGGGAAAAAATGGTGTGTGTGTGTGTGTGTGTGTGTGTGTGTGTGTGTGTGTGTGTGTGTG
>CAIGQV010012366.1:17067-37604 GCA_903798115.1 Danio jaintianensis
AAATAAATAAATAAATAAATAAATAAATAAATAAATAAATAAATAAATAATTTGATTTGAATGTTTAGAAACCAATTTTTGACAGGTTCCCATTTCATAATTTTCAAAGTCATCAGATCATCGTTGTTGTTCTCACACTACATGATTATCTGACTGCTGTGTTCACACTGTATGATGGGTCAGAGACAGGAGGATATACACTGCAGGAGTACAACAGAGACGATCACAGGCAATTTTATCTCTTTTGCAAACACACGCGAGAAGTGTTAAGGAAATCATCTTTTCTTGTCTTAAAAGGATCACATTAGAGATTAAAGTTGAGAGTGGAGGTTACTACAATTCTTTGTAGTATATTTTCTCAGTCTGAGTGCGAAATGATTTGACCCTGGGCATCTGCTTTCAAAGATTCCCAAATTGTGGAAGGTGGTTACATTTATCTTGAAAAAGATATCCAATTGGGGATTTAATAAATCACAAAATTGCTGATCAGAAAGCAGCAGAGAATTCAATCTACAACTTTCAGAACTAAAAATCTTAGCCTGAAACTGAAGAGAAAGTTCAAGCGGACCATATATATTAATACTTTCATTTTTTTTTACAAAAAGCAGCTACTTCAACCAATTCCTCTGTTTCTTTGTTGTAAAAGCCCCTTAAGTAGGTCAGAGGTGTGGGTCATGGTGCACTGGTCCACCTTCCTCCAACACGCTAAACAAAGCTGCTAGGTAAAGAGATGTTGTTTAAAGTCTGTCATTTAGTCTGCACTTGCTCACGTTGCTCTTAGATCTTGCACTCCTAAGAGACTTTAGACCATCTTGTTTTTTCTCAGAGACCTGTTGATGGACGTCTGATGGAGTTTCCAGCTCCGGTCTGGCTGTCCATCTGTAAGAGCCATCACACCGGCGCTGCTGTGCCACTTACCATAAATATGAGTTATAAGACTTTCTTTAGCGTGAGCCATGGGCCCTGCGAGAGGACACCGGGTTTTGGAGCACACAATATAATAACTGAAGACTAATAATTTATCCACATAATGTGCTTCTGGATTTACAGAGACTCACTGACTACTGCTATACAGCTGAAAGGGAAAGTTTCCCCAAAAATGAAAATTTCCTGTTAATCTTCTCACTCACAGGTCATCCAAGATGCAGTTGCCTTTCTTTATTCAGCAGAACATTAACGAAGATTTTGAACTGAATCCGTGGTTGTTGGCGATTCATAAAATGGCAGCCTGCTCAAAGAGCTCTCGGCGCAAACATTATTTACAATTCTACTGAAGAAAGAAAGTCTTCTACACCTTGGATGACCTGTGGGTGAGTAGGTTAACAGGACATTTTTGTTTTTGGGTGAACTATCCCTTGAAGCAAAAGCAAATATGACCATCATGAGTTTTTTTTTTTTTTTTTTCCAGAAGCTTGGCACCTCTGAAACAGTGTTTAATCTTTAACTCCAGAAGATTTGCTAATGTGTCATTTTGTGGCATATGCATTGAAAGGTATAAAGGTAAACCTAAAGTGCAGTTATCCTGTAAGTGATGGTTAGTGTGCGGACGAGGAAGCTCATAATGGACTCCAACTTCAGAAGAGAAAACTGATGAATCCTGAACACTGTAAACCAGGGGTCCATCACCATCCCAGTACCAGGTCATGATAAAGTGCAAGAACACAAAATTAGTCCATATGAGATCCCACTTTATTGTGAGTTTCCCTTTTAAGAAATAATATTCATATCCATGCACATCGCAGACCAGACACCGGAAGTGCAGCACTACTCCACTACTAGAATTCAACATTTTTGTTTATTTCCTGGGATGTACGAACCAGATATGAACACCTGACCCCAATTGGCATCTGTTTACATTGCTTTGAAACATTTTGTAGTGCCTGTCTTTATTAAGATTCAGCAACTACAGCACGAGTGGGAAACAAACATCTCTCTTTATTATGCAGAGTTGTATTAGTATGTTTTAGTTTGTTGTTGCATGCATTTGTGATATAGATGTAATTTCACAAACATACTTGACAACACCTACCAACCAAAATATAAATATGGACACAGGTCTGTGCTAGGAATAAGCTTGCAGACTCCTGCTGTAAAACACAGAACCTTCAGCAGTTGTTCCAGAAAGCGAGAGCTGATTACTACTTTCCCTTACTTTATTCTTTGTGGTGTCATGGTCCACTTCATCTCTGGACTATTTGCTCCTTTATCTTGGCACGGCATCCCCAGAATCCCTTACCTGCCTTTTAGGCATTATTAACTCTAAGAGGGCAGGCTTGTGTGGGTCAGGCAAACTGAAGGAGAAATAAAAAGGGTCTTTCTCTAAGTCCAAACTCCTGGCCAACTCTAGAGCGAACGCTTGACAGGGAAAGATGGTAATGGCTTTTTCTTTAGTGAATGAACAGAGCGGTTTTAAATGGCCTCAAGCAAACAGTGGACTGACTCTGACTGACTTCAGTGTGTAGTGTAAGTGCGTGTCATGTCCCACTTACCTGTAATTCAGCTGTGGTCATCTAGTAATAAAACAAAATGAGCTGTAAGTAAAGGAATATTCTTATTTCTGGCGTTGTATTATGAAAATGGAAAGCATACAGTGGCTATTTTAGCCGAAGTAAGCCAACAATACAGTGAGATATTTCAATAATGTTTAATTAATTAGGTAGATCACTTTCACACTTTATATAATACAAGCAAACATATGTGGTTCAGATGTCCATATTGGGTCTGTAACACTGTACATAAATTTATACTGTTCCCATTCATGTCAGTTCATCTCTGTATGTGACAAATTCGAATTTGAATGTCATCTAAGGCTAATTGATTATTTCATAGGCTACAAATTAAAGTTATTATAATATGCTTATCTCTAAAAATGCTGTGTAAACTACAACATCATTAATCAATGTCTAATGTTAATCATATTAATCATATATATGCAAAACAAATTTTATATGCTTTATTTGAGGTGTACAGGAGAGCCAGTATGCGTATAACTTTTATATGTATTTGGCTAAAATCTGTCAGTTCGTGCCACTAAAATTAATTGAATTGTGTTAGTAATTGTGTTAGAACCTATTCATTACAGCAACATGTTGTTGCTCACATGCTTAGCGCTTCATCTATAATAATACTTTCATTTTTCCAACAAAAATGCTTTTGCTTCTTGCAATTCCTCTGCTTCTTTGTTGTCAAAGCCCATAAGTAGGTCATAAGTGTGGGTGTCCTCAGCACTGCACACCTCACCTCACATCTCAGACAAGCCTGCACAAGCATTTAGCAAATGATGTAGTTGGACAAATCAGAGAGTCTGAGTAAAACAAGAATGATTATGGAAGAACATCTTGCTCAACAAGTCAACCTTATTCTGAGAGGATGAAATTCTTCAGCTCTTAAAAAATTTCAGCCTTGGTTTCTTAAAAGTGCTGCCATCCTGTACTGTCTCTGATAAGAGATTTGGGAAAGGGGTACATTTACGCTTCAGGTGCAGCATATCACAATATATGCAAATCCAGAATCTCAAGAGGTAAAAGTAGTGCTTTGACTTACAATAAGGCAAATTTAATTAAGCATCTTCAGAAACATCATAAAAAAAAGCTGAAGGAGTTCTCGCAAATCAAAAGAAAAAAGATGTGTCAAACCTTACAGATATGTTTCAGAGGCAGGAAAATGTTGAAATCAGAGCCTCACAGCAATAAAGATTGCAGAAACTGTGTTTTGATGCTCATTCGTGCATCTGTCAGTTGATGACCAGCCTCTCTCTGTTGTCGAAAACACTGATTTCCATCGTCTCATGGAACATATAAAACTGCAATAAAGTTTGCCATCTAGAAAATACACTTCTGAGACCACTTTGCCTAAACTGTAAACGACATGCAGTCCTTCACAACAGAGATTTGGAGCTCCGATGTGTGCCCCATGTCCCTTTTAGGTTTAGCAGCACATTAGCTGAATGCTAATTTTCAAATCCAGACGCTGCCAGGCATGCAGAAATGCCCTAATTAAAGAGGCTGAGAAAAGAAGCACTGAAGAGAGACACTACTGCCTCATATCCAGCAGAGAGGATTTTGCATGTATAGAGAAGTGGGTCAAGCATAAATACAGGCAAGTGCATGGTCATGATGATGTTTCAATGATGTTCTTGAGGAGGAATTACTCTTCAAATACAAACATATGTGACAGAGCAAATTATCCCTCTGTCTGAAAACCCACTCCATTTGTGTGCAGTGAAAACACTTCATTTCTCTGCCATAGCTGCTCCTGCATTAGCCTTTCTCTACTTCCTGTATCAGTGTTAAGACTGAAAACATTCCAGAGGAAAGAAGGATCTGACCAACAGCAGAGAGAGCTGAAATGCTCATTTGACAGGTATAGATTTATTAAGCATTCAGTTAGTGTTAGTGGAACGGTTCTGTTCTGGGAAAGCAGATCTGAGCAGTTTTGAACACGCCAACGCAGATCTCAGAAGAGAAGCTAGTGAAGCTGAAGTTCTTGAGAGTGAGAAAATGTTGAGAGCAGCAGAGAGCGTCAGAAAGGTTTACTTTTTTTGTAACAAATGTTAAGCGAAAAACGGCAGGAGACAACCAATCGCTGTGGAAAGTAGGCAAGGCAAGATGCTGACGTATGTTTCAGAGTTTGCAGAACTCGATTACATTTGCATAAACTCTTATAAATATGTAAGAGTATCCTTCACACTTTCAGTTATCCATGTATGCTTGTGTGTTTATTCACTGATCATTTATTCAACGCAGCCGTTAAGCAATGCACGTGTAATAAAAGTGTAGACGCAGTCTTTCTGACGTGCTCCAGAGCAGTGTCGCTGTAGTGTTTCTGCTTTACTAAAGCTATCTCTTTAACACCGGTCTTATACTGTCAGGTGTTGCACTGAACACATCAGCTCTAAAGCTGTAATTAATTTGATTGTTTGGTGAACGGCAGCTCATCCCACAAGCCCTGCTGTGTTAGGAGCTGTTGTGTTAAGAGACGTGTGTCGTGTTCAGAGAAGGTGATGGATAAGCAGGCTGTCAGGATGAATAATGAGCAGGGCAGTAGGTCTCGCTGTGGGTGTTAATAATCACTGGAAACAGAAGCGTCTGACAGCACATTCACAGCTCGCAGATGATCCGAACATAAACGCCTCTGTTGGCATGTTGTTTCTCATGTCTTGTCACTAACACAAAACTGTCTTAACTCAAAAGAAAGACTACTTTTAGATAGATGAACAGATGTTGAGAATAAAAAAGTTATTGTAATTGTTTACTCACATGCCATTTCAAAAGAGTTACAGTGTGGCACAATGTTCACATTGCGTTGGGATAAAAGCGTATGGTTATGAACGTATATTCACTAGCTGCAGATGATCTGAAGTTCCGGGATGAGTCTGTGTTATTCAGCAGTTATTATCTGGGAATAACATGCCTCAGAGTGTCTGATCGATGAGAATTGCAGAAAGTAGACTGAAAATACACTTTCTTTTTTGTCTGTACGTATGTCTGTACGGAGAGGTCAGCTTTCTGTTTTTCACGTGATGGTAATTTGCAGGCCAGACTTCTCCAAGCTTGAACTTTGCAATGCAGTGATATACGGAAGGTGTCGCACGAGCTTGCGTTTCCGGTCAGGCACATTCACATGCGTATGAATGGAAGTCAATGGAGCCAAAGCGCAGTGTGTCTTAATGCTGGTGTGATTTGGCTTCTGTTTTTCCAGCTGTTTTGTGTCTCTGAGCATGTCTGTCTGTGACCACTCCGTGCTGACAGAATGTCTCAGAGTTATAGATTGTACTTCTGTCACCTAATACTGAACATAATCTGACCCGTCCTCTGTCCTGATATAACACTAGATCATCAATCATACTGTGTGTATCACTGGAGCTCATGCAAGCAAACCGAATTCATTTGTTGACCTCCTGTGAGGCAGAAGGACCAAAAAGGGCACTACAAATTGGGGGAAAGTTCCTTCTGTTTATATTTTTCACCATTTTCTCCTTGGCATTCTATTAATGTAAGTTGATAGAAACAGAATACACACATCAAATAAAAAAACATTTATGATGACTATAACTAAACATTAAGTTTGACAGAAAACAGAGAACCACAGAGTTCAGTGTGCTAAATTCACCTTTCATTGAATAAAACAAATGTCAGAAACAATCAAGTGATGCTAATATACTGTCTCACATGTTGTTTTAAACCAGCAGCAGCATTCTAGTGTAAAAATCCAAAAACATTAAGGCCAATAAAGTAAGATAATAACATTTTAGAGATAAAATTGGAATCCTTTTGCCTTTGATGTCACTCCAGAGCACAAATGTCTTGTGGACAGTACCCAGTAAAGTTTGTAAAGTTTTGTTGTGGGATGGAATAGAATAGCATTGATAATTAAGTATCCTATGGAGAAAAAACAGTACGTTTATTTACACACAACTGAGCTTGCATTGTAGCAGACCGTGATCCTCTGAATGTGTGTGATAACCGAGGCCTGTGTTTTCTTTCTGTGGTTGTTCCTCTACCTGTATAAACCTGTCATGATCCACGATTCCCACATTCAGCCGGTCTGATGAGCTGATAATGGAGCGAGTTTTGGCAGGAATCTGTGCTTTCCCTGCTCTGAATTCAGTACATGCACACATTACACGAGAGCTCAAGCCTAAAGGACTGACATTTTCACAGAATACAGTATATAATATTATAAAGCAAAGCAAGTATCATTACTTTACCCCTCCTGCTGTCTATAATTCTGAATACACTGTTACGCTTTTCAAGTCCAAAATTAGCTGCCTTCACTGAAGCTCTAAAATAAAGCAGATCAATTTATCATGCAGATTTAACCTCATCTTGATCACAAACTCAGTATTTCAGCAGTGTTCACTCAGTGGACAACACCCTAACCCTAACCCTTCATGAAAATAGAAAATTATTCTTTTTTTATGTTGGGGTCATTTAAAAGTCACCAAACCTCAACATTAAAAAAAACCCCATTGTTTAGCTGTTTTTTTCTGCTGTTAAAATGGTGCCCGGGTCATTTTTGACCTGTCGGTCAACTGGAGGGTTAAAGAGACACAGACTAACAGAAATGTGTTGTGTGATGATATAATCCAATAATATTTCATTTTTAACTGAAAACGCCTATGGAGGCCCTCGATATATTTACATATTTCTTTGGAAGGTCAACACTGGGATTCAGCAGTCAGATATTTCCTAACGCAGTGCTTCTCAACCTGTTTTACTTTAATTTCCTATCTGAATCAATTTCAAGCTTCACAGAAGCACTGCTAAATTTATGAATTATAGAAATATATTTGAATTAATTTGAAGTCATCAAGTTAATTGCAGTCCCCCAGAAGGATCGCTGAGGCCCCCTAGTGGACTGAACACCATCATGAACAGACCGTGTGTACGACTGCAATGGGCTTTGCAGGATTTCTACAGACATACAGACATGAACCGCCAACTTATCCAGCATATGTTTCACACAGTGGATGAGTTTTACATGCAATAAACACATATCAATGTACAAAAAATATATCAATGATAGAATTACATGCATACCATTAATAATGGTCACACTTTACAATAAGGTTTCATTAGTTAATGCTAGTTAATGCATTTACTAGCATAAACTAATACAGCATTTATTAATTGAATTAAATAAACATTTACTAATGCATTATTAACATCCAAATTCATACTTGTTAACATTAGTTAATGCACTGTGAGATAACATTAACAATGAATGACTTCATTTTCAAAAACTAATAGGAATAAAAACTAATAAATGCATTGTTTATTGTCTGTTCATGTTAGTAAATACATTAGTAAATACAGCCTTGTTGTGTTACCAAAATTAATAATAAAAAGGAAAAACCGATTTTATTTTAGTCCAATCAAGGAATATATGCAGGAATAAACAAATAAGCACTCGATAGGGGCAGACAACACACTAAGCACTACATTGCTGTTTGGAGTCAACAATGATCCAGAAATGGTTGACAAATACTGCAAGACGTATCAAGATTAGCACTAGCTTCATGGCAGACTCCTGATGTGCAATGTAATACTCCAGTAAGACAGGTTAACCAGGTGTTAAAGTGAGGAACAGTGTCTGATTTCCAGCTCTAAGCCAGAGTTACGTTGCCTTGTACAGACACATTATAATCTGACAGAGAAACACAATACTGAAATAAAACAATATCTGGGCCAGGCGTAAAAACACAACCACGTATGTCAGAGAACAACTCAAATCTGTTACATCAATAATCATAGCATTATGGACATATCCATAAAGCAGAGGGTCAGAGAGCAGATCTACACCATCACAAACAGAACAAATGTCTGGAAAACTTAGAGCCGAGGCTTTCCTCCCATCCATCAGCCTCAGTCTGTATTACTAAGCATATTTATTATGAATAACATACATGAATCTTTCCCACAGCGACCCAGCATTATCTGAAATGCATCCTATTATTTTTTTTAAAACCGAGAATCATGTATGTGCACTATACACATTTGTACAGTTAAAGTCAGAATAATATTAAATCAAACTATAGTATGAAAGTGACAGGCCAGCTGCAGTGATTAAAACACATACACAGGCTCTGTGTAATCTGTATCTGGTAAGTCAGCAGCGTTTCTCTCTCTGTGAATGGAAACAAATGACCTTTTGATTGGGAAGCACACATGATTTGGTGTTCCACTTCTTCTTACTGGATATAATAATCAGGCTTCAGGCTTTAGAAAGCTCCAGCACCTCATCATTAACTCAGATTATTTGAGTGACTTTTCCTGTTTCGACTGAAATATGAGCTCCCGTTTCATTTCTGATGAACGACAGCTGACTCTGGGTGTAGAAATAATAGACAACAGTCATTAAAAGGCCAAACCTGGTCGCTGAACCCCATGTGCTGCTCTGTCTACTCTATACGCCTTCCTACAAGACACAGAAACTGCCTTTACACTGCAAGACCAGTAACTACATCTCATAAACCATGCACAATACTGAAAATGGGCTTCCAAAAAGTAGAATCAGAAATGATGAAAGGTCCATCTACAGACCATACCAAGAACAACTGTAAAGTTTATGTCAAGCTAATTTAATAAAAGTGTAAACAATCACAAAATACAAGACTTAAACTTCTGAAACAAGCAGTACACTAATGAACAAAGAGAGCGCAAAACAGCATCTTAAATGGCAAAACTGCCCCTAAATTTTCATCTTTCTGATTTCACACTGAAGTGGTAGCCTCCACATCTCTTATGTGGCTGATGCTTTAGACAGCACTTGAACTGGATTATGGGTGTTTCTCTATGAATAAAGCAAGTAGATCTGCAGGTGTCATTGGTGCTGGGAGGAGGGAGAACAGGAACCAAAGGAAAGAAGATTCTGTGAATTATTTTATTGAGTTACTATTGAGTTATTTTAACAAAATAAAAGAGATCGTGCAAAATATATATATATATTTTTTTATTTAGTACCATCCTGAGTATGATATTTAATGTACATATGTCTGTTTACAATTAGTAAACATACAAAAAAAGCCACAAATTAATGAAATAAACTCTTTCAAAAGTTTGGAAACCTTTGGTTGACCTAGATGATCTATGACTGCTTTTTTAATAATTTTTTTGCTTTGCTTTGTAATGATTGTTGATGATTCTGTTGTTTGTTCTGAACAGTTAAACTGCTGCTGTTCTTCAGAAAAATCCTTCATGTCCTGCAGATTCTCCAGTTTTCAGCATATCTGCAGATTTGAACCCTTTCCAACAGTGACTGTATGACTGAGATCCATCTTTTCACACTAAGGATGGTTGAGGGACCCAAGCACAACTATTAAAAAGTTTAAATCGGGGTGCCCAAACTCTGTCCTGGATGGCTGGCATCCTGCAGAGTTTAACTCCAACCCTAATTAGACACACCAGAACCAGCTAATCAAGCTCTTAATAGACCCAGGTAGGTGTGTTTATGCAAGTTAAATAAGACAGATAAATAGAAGATGGCCAGGCTTGATTCATTTTCTCTGCTTTAAGTGACACTATCTTCTCTCCGTATGCACCAGACACTTTATCAACGCTCCATGTTTCTGAAAATATCCTGCAATTCTTGGTGTGCTCTGCATGTGAGTGGGCTTGACAAACCACCTCGCTTTTATCGCTTTTATTGCTTAAGTCACTCTGGATAAAAGCGTCTGCTAAATGAGTAAATGTAAGTCTATTTTGATATGGATGGCACACGCTGGATTCTTCAAACTGTGATGCATGCAGAGTGAGTGATTCTGCACATGCACTTTAGTCGTGTCTGCATGTGATAAAGGAGACGGCTGACTTTCTGTCTGTCTTTGGCAACGATGCAACATCTCACAGAAACAAAGAGGCTTCTGTTGAGCGCATCCCATTACACTGATATCACAATCAAACTCCACAGCTGCACAACACACACACACACACACAGCTGCACTGCTGTTTTAGGGCCCACCCACTCAGAGACGTGTTTAGCTGGATATGCAGAAATGTTGTATCTTATTGGCATCAGATCTGACATTTTGGGTGTCTGAAATCACCAGAATGGATACATCTGAAAACTATTTATGGCACAATTATAATGGCCTTATGACAATGATGTTTATGACAGATTTACATAACTGATCAGTTATGTGGTCTTGGTAATGTCAAGTTATTATGTTTGTGTTTTTTTCCCCCCATTGATGGAAAATGCATAATTCTCTTTATAAAAACACCTGTGTACATCTGGGCATGGCCTTGATCTTCATCATCCCATTCTTAGCACGGCAGAAGTCTTCTCTTGCAAATGGCGTAACACTTTTTCATTTCCTTTACAAGTTTTTCACGCCTTGGCTGCATTCCAGTCCAATTTTTTTATGTCCTTCTCTAACTTCCCCTCCTCTTTTTCCATCAGATATATCATTGATTACGTCACACAAGTGTCCACTACTGGCGGATCATCTGAATGGGTTTAAATGGAACACCCTAAACCCTTGAGCACATGGGAACTACACTGTCGTGATGTCACAATTGCATTGCATTCTGGGACTTGTAGTTGCTGGAGTGGACATATAAGCCTACTAATTGAGGAATCGAGGGTTTGTCCATGTAAGCTTCCCTCATTCACATGAAAATGGCAGCAGGGATTCCCCTGAAGGAACAAGGAAAGGAAAGTTTGTGAGTGTGTTTCTAAAAGTGTAGTGAAATGCAACCCTTACAAATCTCATTGAAGGTCCCCAAACTCTGTTAGATTCACTGCATTGAACAGCAAGAAAGCATTTTTTCACAGCTGATAGAAAGTTCTTACAAAATGATGAATATCTAATGTGATACTTGTTTGCACGACTCTTCAATCAGCAATCCTTCATCCATAAAGATGCCGCCTCTGTCCTGCTGTGTGTAAGTATGGATCAGTAAGAGGAGTAGCAGCACGAGGAAGAGGAGTCTGAAGTCATCAAAACAGAGTTACACTTTCAATTTAAATCTATTATAGAAAGATCTATAGTGTTGGACAGGAGTCTGCTGTTGTATATATGGTTGTGGAAAACAATCCAATGAGACTGTGTGAAATCCAGGTGGCAGTAATTGTAGAGCAGGCAACATTTAGAAACGTAAACAGTGTGAGTTTGGTCCTGAAATAACACCATGTCACGTAAAGGAGGCAAGATTACAGAATGCCTCATTTTATTATACCGTTACATGCGACTGGTATAAATTACTTTATCTCAGAGAATAATGGAGCTTGAAGCTGAAGAGGCACATCACACATTATTTATTTATCCAGCATTTGACTTTAAAATAAAAGTTCTTATTGAGAGCTATATGTTGGTGTCCATTATATAATGGTTCATTGAAAGAATTGAAAAGTTGTGGTTCATTCATTCATTTTCTTTATTAATCTGGGGTTGCCACAGCGGAATGAACCGCCAACTTATCCAGCATATATTTTACACAGCGGATGCCCTTCCAATTGCAACCCATCACTGGGAAACACCCATACATACTCATTCATACATAACATACACTACGGACAATTTAGCCTACCCAATTCACCTGTACCGCATGTCTTTGGACTTGTGGGGGAAACCGGAGCACCCGGAGGAAACCCACGCCAACACGGGGAGAACATGCAAACTCCACACAAAAAACACCAACTGACCCAGCCGAGGCTCGGACCAGCGACCTTCTTGCTGTGAGGCGAACGTGCTACACACTGCGCCACCGTGCCGCCCGAAACGTTGTAGTGTTTGATTTAAAATATAAAAATTTTAGATAAAGCAGAGACACCTTTGTCATTTTGCAGTGATGTTTTGGGAAGTGTCCTGTGTTCTGCTAAATGAAAGTCATGACATGTGGCCAAGTATGATGTCCCGTACTCATAATCTGTGCTCTGCATTTCATCTTGGAGCAGTTGGGTGTTGTTCAGTGTCTTGCTCAAAAGTCTCTACAATCCCTGTAGCCTAACAATCTGTTATGGAAATTAAATTGTAAGATTCTTATGCTAGTGCAAAGATCAATGTATCTAGATTTAACCTTACAGAGTGTGTCTGCCTCTTGAACTACACTAGGAAGGCTGTTCAGGAATTTAGGAACGCTAAATAAGAAAAAAAGATCTACTGTCTTCAGTCAAATGTGACTGTCTTAACCAGACTTGCACTTCTCTTTAGCTCCAGCTTGCCACCGACAGCAACTGCCGGCTCTTCACATCTCATGTGTTTTACATTTCCTCAATGGATCAGAGTGCAATGGAGCATTCTGCCACAATCCCTCAGTTTACATTAGTGTGGTTTTTAAGGCTTAGGCTTATTGGAGCTTGTCCCACACTGATTATTAAATTCATGAGGAACTAAAGACATTTTGCATGCTTTTGACAATTAAGGTGGTCTCTGAAACATTGCATTTACATTGTGCTGAACAAGCATGGTGTAGACACACAGATTAGTGTGATGTTTGTGTCTAATCCATTTTATATAACTGAGAGGCTAGAGATACTGTAGTGACAGAAGACACAAGTGTCCCAGGACTCAATGGATTGACATGTTGCTTTTACAACGAGAGGTAGAGAGCTTTTACCAATCCTACTCAATCTACTTCCATCTATATGGTGCAGGTGATTGGTTGCTGTCACCCCAGTAGCCAATGAGCTTTCTCGTCAACATTTTAAATGCCTCAGTGGTGTTGCATTAGCAACCTGCAGCACATTTCGGATCCCCAGCTCCACCTGTGTAGATCTTTCAGGTATGTTTCATGCATGTATGTTTGCAGCAGCCCTGTGTTATATTCTCAGACTGCATACATCAGTACTTGCTCTGCACCAATAAAAGCAGCAGCAACAGCAGTGTAGTAGACATATTCTGCCAGGATCAAACATTGTCATATACATATTCATTACCATAATAAATCTCTCAGAGAGTTGTCATGACAGAAATGCATGAAACAAAAACATAATGTCTAGTGCTATATGGAAGCATGTTTAGTTTTTGAAATATCTGCCGATATTACATAACCATTGAGCAATATTTTCTTTTTACCCATTATGCACTGTCACATGTTTATATCTGTATTTTAACTCTCATTTTGCCTCTTCTTTTTTCAAATCCAGTTTTATCCATAGGTGTCTTATTAGTAAGCAAACACAAACAGGACACAATGAAGGGTCTGTGGTAGAGAGGGATTGTAGCGTGTACAGTTAAACTCAAAATAATGAACTTTCCTGTGTATGACAGCTTGGTAAGAGTGCATAACTCACAGACTGCTAAAGTAGAATGCATGCAAGCAGTAATGTTCAAACACTCAGAATCATGATCAGAGTAAGTCTCGTGTGTGAAAGATCATGGGAGTCGTGAGTTTTGTGGCTTCTGGATTTCCGCTGCTTTGTTTGGCACTCTTGGAGGTGTGACCCCGTTTGGCCCCAGCACATGCACTTCCTCCACAACCCTGACGCACACACACACAGCTGACACACACACACACACCCCGCTGCATCTGACCTGTGACAGCGCAGGCCCCTCGCTATCGCTCAACTCTGAACTTCACTTCGCTTCCATCTAGACAACAATGAATGGGGTTTTGTCCCTGCTTAAGATAAATGACTCTCTCAACAATGTGAGTGAACTCCAACTTTCGCTCCATTCATAAAATGGGACACTTATCTTGAGCTGTCCCAAAATCATTGATTTCCCCCATAGCCAAAGGAAATGGAGGTCAACTGCTTTTCTCATGCAGAGCAGCCCAGCTGAGCAGTGCGAGTCTCCTCAGGAAATTAAACTCTTTTGCTCCTGATCATAACCAAGATCTAACTGCTCTGGAACTGGACAAAGTGGCATTGTTTGCTTGGGAAAAGGAGATTAAGGTCCAGCCACCCTCTTGATACTTAATGCTATTAACATTCAGAGTGCAGAAGTGGGTTGATATTCTGCATTTTTGGTTTTCAGGTTATTGACACTGTCAGCAGTGGCTGTTGCTTTCACACTCCGTTAGCTCAGCTTTATTAAAAACTAGTAGAAACAATTCCCTAAACAATCAGAAGTATGTTTTGCTTCTTTAGACCACGTGTTTCAAATAAAACGGCAAATAGTTGTACTCAGCATCACTTACCAGAGAAACCTTTGCTTTCAGGAGGACAAACACAAATTAAGCTAAATCTATATTTATATGCATGAAGCATATGTTGGTGATGCGATGCGACTGATGGTAACTTCACAGACTACATTGCAAGAACTGCCTGACCCTGAAGATTTGCCTTATACAACTTATAAGAAGATGGAAATGTTGGAAAATGTTGTTGTTGTAATATACTTTATTGTCCCCTAAGAGGGGAATTTTTCTCAAAAGGTATTATTTCAGCACCTTTGGAAGAGTTTTTCAGGCCCTTCCTAATGAAGCATGCAGTTCTTTCCTCAAGCTCTTGTTCTGTTCAGGTAGGGATATTGTAATGCTCTCTCAGCAGATTTTCCAGCCAATTCTGTCAACTGATCTGCAACTGATCCACAATTCAGTGACTTCAGACTCATGTGCCCTCCAGAAGCTTCAGAATGAATGACACATTGTGGTGAAATCCTAAAGAGGCCAAGAATCACTTTAATTAATTTTTACACAACTATACTTGTTGACAAGCGATGTGTGTTCATAGCCCTGGAAAGCCTCACAGCAGCCCCTGTGCTGGTTGGGTAATTTAAAGCTTACTGTATTACTACATGTGATCAACTCTCTTGCTTTCACTCGTGCCTCTATGATTTCTGGGACATTGTGTGTAATTTGCGTGCATCAGGGATCCACTATGATTATGTGGGAGACTCCCGGAGCTTCTGCTTATGTATGTGCATATTTAAATACATTGTCATGAGCCATGTTTTAGTTTTCCTCATAACAATATTGTTTCTTGTTTACTTTGCTTACTCAATTGGCAGATTATTTTGCTTGTTTTAATGAAAAACTCACTTAATGTAGACATTATATATATACTTAATGTAGACATTAGAAACAAGATAAAAACCAGGTCTGTAGTCTCTGAGTTGTGCTTGAGGATCAGCTGTCTACATTATTAGAACAGCCCAATCATGCAGATTGGCCATATTCAATTTTTGGAGGATTAGACCCTTCCTATCAGGGCATGCTGTACAACTCCTAACCACAGTGGATTATTGCAAAGCTCTCTTTGCTGGCCTTCTAACCAGTATTGCGAAATCTCTGAAAAGCACTGTATACAGTGACAGTACATGCAGAATTTACATTTCTACTCATATATCCACTGCAAAGCATACGAAATGGTGATCTTTTAAAGGTATTTTGTGGGCTTATTGGAATGTAGTTTGCTGTTTAATAAGTTAAATGGAAATATAGCTGGGCCATTCTACAGAAATGTTTAAACTCAAAAACTTTTAAACTTAAACTAGATTATTAGACTACCACTTGACTTTTTGAATACACATAAAAAAACTACTAAATGATTATGGTTTTTAAGTTTTCAAAGTTTAATATATGTGTTTAATAAATTCATCCATTTATTTAAAGACCATTTTTGTCACTATTACCTACTTCGTTGGCTATATTGAAGATACTAATTAAATTTTATTATTTATCTTTTTTTCAGCATATGCAGTCAGTTTAACAGAAATATAAGTTCGCTGGGCCGTCAGAGATTCCACTGGGTTGCCATCTTATTTTCTGATTCAATTCAGTGAGTCATCAAGTCACAAATAAGCACAAAACCAATCACCGCACACAGGGGAAACATCTGAAAACATGCAGTGATCCTGACTTTAACACAAAAGCAAATAAAGTATATGTTTCACAAGATCAACATTAAATCATCGAGAATGCAGAAACTGACAGACAAAGAGCTCAACTTCTGACTGAACACCGACACAGTTCACGGCTCACTGTCAAAACTGCCAGTCGCCACACATTCAAGAGCTGTGGTCCAGAGCTGCGGTCTGACACACACATGCACACATTCACTCATGATTTCAGCCAGTCTGGAGCTGTGTCTGATTACTGCACCAGTGACGCAGGCGTGTGAGGGTTCGAGATGTCAGCTTCGACACGCTGCAGCTCCTCAAGATAATCCAGAAACTCAGGCAATCAGTCAAAACTCGGCTGTCACATGGAGTTTGGCAATCCAGGAATATTTACAAACTGTACATTTACAATGCATAACAATCTACTCATTATCACAAAATACACTTTAGACACAGTGATCAGAACCATGAAGTTGTAACTTGTCAAATATTGACTTCATTAACCTGAAATATTAAATCTTTCTATCTATGATCTATTAAAGGTCAACACAAACACAGGTGTTTTTAAAACAGTGTGGTCGTTTGGACACGTTAAAATCAGATAGGGATTTTATTGTGTCATCCTATCTGCGTTCACACCAAACGCGGAAGATGCCAATGAGGCTAATTGAACATGTTCACAGCAAACGCATCACATATCCTGCATTGTTCGACCGCCGGACCATGATACGTCTCTTCTCATGTTCACGTTGACTTGTATGCAGATTACCTTAAAAAAAAAACTGAATTCCTCATTTGGTGCAAACTCAGCATAAAAGTGTCATTATCGCCCCCTGTTGGTTTAGCGTGCCCTTAACATGCATCACAGTGCGGTTTTGAGTTTTCATGTGGACAGAGGTTTTTTTTAAACAAAAGCAGGGAAAACGTGTGGACATGGCCTCAGGAAGAAAGGTGATTCAAGTGACTTTGAACATGTCAGAGGGGCTGGTTTACCATGGAGTACTACTGACCTGCAGATCTATTAGGATTATTATGCACAACCATCTACAGCATCTATAGTCAAACTCCACAGTTTAGTTGTGTTCAGTTCCAGCCCTGCTCCAACACACTTACATGTAGGTTTCTAAGAAGCCTGAAGGACTCAATTAGTTTGAATGTTTGTTTAGGGTTGGAACTAAACAGTGCCGGGTTTATAAAGAAGATACTGAAAAAGATATCAAAATATCATCTGTTGGTGAAAATGCTTTGTGGAGGAGAACGGGCTTAAATAATAGAACCAAGGTCTGCTGTAGAACATCTGTGAACACACAATAGGAGATTTCTGAGATGCAACATTTTCTAGTGGTCAAAATATCATTGGAATCTCTTTGATTATGAGTTAGAAAATGTCAACATGTATATGAGTTCAAAAGTAGGAACAGTGTAGTTTGCATAGTTCTATTCTTTATTAAAACCGCTCCAGTTGGGGACAAGACAACAAAAATTGGGACTGTCCCAGAAAACACGGATAGGCAAAATACAGCGCATCACACATCAGGTCATCTGTAGCGTATCTGCCTGTTACACTCTCTGGCCAGCAGGTGGTGTTAGAGCAAACAAAGCCTTGAGAAATAAACCCTTTTGTGAACCACTTCAATCTTCATAAGATGTGTCATTTATTAACAAAATAAACAATAGGTAACATAACCCCATGAGGGAGGAAACCATAGCTAACATAATTGCAAAGCATAAAATAAAATAAGCACAAGGCAACAAACAGGCAACCAGAACACGAGGAAACAAACCGACACAAAACAGAGCACACAAGGAACTTCAACAAACAAAACTAAAGAGAAATAATGAGGCAGACGACTGAAATCAATAGCACAATGGGCACCGCCACCGGGACTACAACTAGTACACCTTTGGCATGTACTGCACCATGCATATTAGTCCAAAATAAAACATTGATCTGGCAGCCAAAAGCAGGCTCACTGCAAACTTCACATGACTCTACTTATTGCTTTATTTTAATCCTGAAATGCCACTTTGCAACATGGCAAAAGCAAAACTGTTTGAATAATGTGCAGTGCGCTATATTCCAGAAACATTATGAAGGCTTTTTCTGCCAGGAGCAGGACTTCTGTTATATCTGTATTTACTTCAGACTCTGTGAGCGTATCGTCTTTCAGCTGGCCTGAGGTTCTCCTGCACGCTTGAGCTCCGCTGATCTAAACAAACCCTTTCTGGAACAGTCTTTACTGACGGGTCTGTTCACTTATACATGCACTGCTAAACACACTGTTCTTACTCAGTTTGTGTCTCGCTTCTAGACACATTCTTTTAATCTATGGCAGATTATTTAGCTTGTTTTAAGGAAAAACTCACTTTAGTTTGACTCTTTATTTCTGAAAACAAGACAATATTTTATTATTGTCTAGAAAATGCTTCTTGATGTAAGAACTTTCAGATATAGAAACAAGACAGAAACTCTACGTGAGAAAAGTTTGCAGTGGGATCTTCATATGGAGCGCCTCAAAGCTCGGTGTGCTGTAAATCTGCATGATTTCTCTAGCTTTCCCTGCACTTACATAAAGGAAAGACAAATAAATGCTGCATATCAGTTATCTTTCTTGTATTTTCTGACCCGCAAAAGCACACTCAACCCATTTTATCGTTTTTGTTTTTAAGAAAACATTAGATTTGTGACTGAAAGGTAAAAGAACACTAATTGCTTTGTTGAAACACAATCCCTATGTAGTCACCATGCTACTGACTCCTTCACTTAAAAGAGGAAAACATGGAGGTTTATTTCACTACAATCCTCAAAGCAGGCTCAGACTGAAAGCAGTGACAGCGGTAATTATTCAGTCTGTGTTTTTGTGCTGTGTCAAACAGCCGTGTGCTAATGTAGAGGCACCGTGAGGACATTCAGCGACTGAAATAAGTATTTGGAAATGTCCATAAATGTTTAATCCATAAATAATAAATAAATCAAATAATCATTTTCCAGCACAAACTGCTATTTAAATGCACTGAAAAAGAAATGCATTTCTTAGAGTTTCTGTCTTGGTTCTAAGCCAAATATCTAAAAACCCTTAAAGAAAAAAGCATTTTCTAGACAAGGATATTGTCTTGTTTTTAGAAATATATGTCCAAATAAATGTCCTTAATTTTTCCTTAAAACAAGCAAAATACTCATTTATTTGCAGTGTATTCTTTGAAACAGACATTCACGTTTAACTTACTTATCCCTGGTAAACCTCACATAAAATATGTCAGAAATATGTTATTTATCAAAACATGGTGAACTAATCTGTAGAGACGTGAACTCTCCTGCCATCATGTGGACCATCTTGCATGTGTGTGTTCAGGTCTTCAGTGTTAAAGATGGAGGTTTTTCCAGCCGGCGTGTTCCTAATGCAGGTTAATGATTGAGCTGCTGACTGGGGATTGAGGTATTTATTAGCATTAGGCATTTACTGCTCTGACTTGTAAAACGTACAATTTGCTCTTTAAATAATTTAACATTTCAGCTGTATTTTCTAGAGTTATTCTAGCAATCACAACCTTTTTTCAGTGCAGGATCAGGAGTTTTTAAAACGAATCCACACAACTGTTTTCCGAGCCTTTTAAAGCAAAGCAATACATTCAGACATTTCAACACACCATTATTCCCAGTATAACTCTCACCACATACAGGGGGAGAACAGGTGTTTGGCCCTTAATGATTTCTTATTGTTTAGCATGAAAACACTTGTTCACACAAACCTCTGTACACTAGTTTTGTATTTAGTTTTCCCTCCTAATAAACCTTCATTTAAATATTGCACAGTGTTTCCTTGTGTTATCTTTGGCTAAAATTTACATGATGATCTGAAACATCAACGTGTAACACACATACACAAATATGAGAAAACACCCTTTCCACACAACTGTGCACCACTTTTCCAGCTCTTATATTTTAAAAGCACTTTATTGTGTGATTTGGAACAGCATTGGTTTTTACATGTACACATTGAATTCTCGTGACTCAGCTGATATACTTAAAAACCCTATTCTATTTTAAAAGCACTCTGATGTGTAATTTGTAACTTGACATCATTTCTAAATGTGTTTGACATCTGATTTCTGTAGGTAATGAAGCGCTGTGTGTTCTTTACCTCTTCTGACTGCTAACAGCATTAGCATCCCTCAGTTCCTCTGTTTTCCTGAGGTGTATTACCATGACAGGCCATGGCTAGGACAGGAGTGTGTGTGAGGCACAGATCAGTCTGCTGCTCTGTGTGTGTGTGTGTGTGTGTGTGTGTGTGTGTGTGTGTGTGTGTGT
>CAIGQV010012366.1:37614-50148 GCA_903798115.1 Danio jaintianensis
GTGTGTGTGTGTGTGTGTGTGTGTGTGTGTGTGTGTGTGTGTGTGTGCGTGTGTGTGTGCACGCGTGTGCGCGTGTGTGTGCGTGTGTGTGTGCGCGCGTGTGTGCGTGTGTGTGCAGCTGGTCTGTATATGTGTCCAGATTTCTGCATGTTTAGAGGCTGATCTGCAGCTACAGCTCATGCCAGAAGACACATGTGTTCACAGGCATGGAAAACACACACAAACCTGCATTCAGAAGCAGATGTCTGTGACGGACACACTGTTTATACTCATGTTTGATGGAGACTCTTTAAACACTCAACACACTGACAAACAAGACCTTCTTCATTCATGTCTGATAGTCTGAGGATGCAAAGGCTGAGTTAGCATCCCGGAGAAAACAGTGTCTAACACGTGCACAAAAAAAACATATATGTGTGTTTATATATATATATATATACACGTTACATAAAATGGTGTTCAAACTGGGAGCATCTAACCCTGAACAAAGCACATAATCTGTACCTGATCTTTGTCATATTAGATTATGCTTTTGATTTGCTGTGATTTCACAGAAATAGAAATGTTTCTAAAATAGAATAGTTTTACTGTGTCGCTGTCGCAGATGGTTAAGACAAAAAACTAATTTTAACATGAAAAGGTTTGTTTTTTCCGCGTGTTCCAGCACCACGTGTAGACACGGTGTAAGACTCTAAATAGTCTATCTCCTGTTTATCTAACCAACCTTCTGTTTCGCTACAATCCCAGCCCATCTTCAAGAGTCAGGGCTCCTGGCTGTACCCAGAATAACAAAGTCCACTAAAGGAGGTCGAGCGTTTTCATATATAGTGGGATAAGTGAAATATACTTATTAAACTTAAAAAAACAAGATTACTTTGCTTGTTTTACAAAAAAAAATTTAAAACTAAAACTAAAAACAAGGCAATCTTTTATTCTAGTCTAGAAAATGCTTTTTGATTTAAGAATGTTGAGATATTTGGACTAGAAACAAGACAACAACTCTGAGTAAGGAAAGCCGTTTTTGCAGTGCAGCTTTCTTATAAACATCTCTTTAGTGTTGAACAGAAGAAGGTAATGTTGAGTAAGTGATGTACTGTGCCTTTAATATTCTGCATCTGCTTCAGACTCATTAGTGAAGCGAGGCACAGTGTTTCCCTCACAGTGGACCCGACAGAAGACATCTTAATACCGCAGTAAAATCTCAGACAAACAGGGATGGCACTGCATGGGCACACATGTGCGAGCCTCACAATCACAAACCCACTGCCCAAATGTCAGTCAAGGCTTTCCTGCTGTGTTTAATAAGCAGATAAAGAGCTCTTTATGAGCGGCGGTGTGTGTGAGTGTGTGAGCGATGGTGTGTGTGTATGAGTGTGTGTCAGGCTGAATGCGCTGCAGCTGGGCTCGGGGACGGCGGCACCAGGACACACACTCGCTGCAGAAAGGCCATCTTTGTTGGGCACAGGTGCTGCTCTTCCTGTGTGCGATTGTGTGGCTGATGTTTTATGCATGCAGCGTACGGTTCAAATCATCAGCTTCCCATCAAACGCCAGAAGCAGAGAGAAACAGCACTGAGATATTTCAAAAGAGCTACAAAATAAAACATTGTCACAGCATTCACACCACGCATGGTGTACACTCACACACACACACACGCACACGCACACACACACACACACACACAGCAAAATGCTTTTCTTACTTAAAGTTTTTGTCTTGTTTCTAGTCCAAATATGTACAAATTCTTAAATCAAGAACCGTTAAACAAGCTAAATAATCTCTAGAGGCGTCTGGATGGGCATCCTGGAAATAGTTGTTGCTGTTGATAGTTTAATTGAACAAGAGATATTAATGTCAATGTGATATTTTAGTTCTATCCTATCCTACAGTTATGTGATGCATTGTGAATATGCTTTATTAAAAAGATGAGTCTTTATTACTGTAATGCTCTGTGGGCTGGTTGCCCAGCATCCTCTAATAATAAACTTCAGCTAGTGCAAAATGCAGCTGCCAGAGTTTTTACTAGGTCTAGACGACACAAGAATATCACCCTGATTGTATCCTCCTTACACTGGCTGCCTGTTAAGTTCCATATTGATTATAAAATATTAATTCTTAATTATAACACCGGTTCCTAACTACATGCAATGTGACGAGATTCCAGCAAGCAGTTTGTCTCTCTACACCAAACGCAACACAACAGAAACATTTAAATTCCAGCCACTGCACTCCCAGTGAAATGGTAAAGGCTTCTAATTAATACATATTAAAGCTCTTTAACATTATAAATAAGCTACTGAGTGACGGATGATGTTGGTTTGCACCGTCACAGTTCTGACTTTCATTTTCAAACCATCTGCTAGTCATTTTATTTCAAGACCGAAGGTGAACTATCTCCTGCTGCTTTCAGTGTGGCGATAAATGTCATGTAAAATGGTTTAACACTGAATAAAGCACATAATCTGTACCTGAGATCTTTTTTCATAGTAGTTTCTGCTGTTCCTTTGCTGCAATGTTGCAGAAATAGATTTTTATCATGTGTTGCAGCACAACGTGTAGACAGTGTAAGACTCTAAATAGTCTAGCTCCAGATCTAACCAAGCTTCTGCTCTTAAGATATTAAATCTCAAGGCTTCTGGTAATACCCAGAATAACAAAGTCCACTAAAGGAGGTCGAGCGTTTTCATATATAAATGAACTTTTTTCACAGCAAAAATAAGATTATTTTTTCTTGTTTTACAAAAAAACTCACTTAATTTTGACACATTATTTCTAAAGAAGTTTTTTGGTCTAGAAACAAGACAAAAACTCATTTTTTCAGTGTATTGCAAGGTTTACAGCTCGCCGTGGCGCTGCGCAGTCGATGCTAACGGTGACCTGCGTCTGAATGAGCCTTTCTCTCAGCACTGTAGATGTCTATCATAGCTCTACGCTCCAACAAAGGTGTCCTGAATGTGGTTTTGTCAAGCTTTTGTGACCCTTCTTAGTAAGGAATTGATACTTCCTTCAGCATACGTGTGAATAGTGCAGCAGAAACAGACTCTGCTCCCATGAGAAGATGCCTTTGCTGGTAATTACAGAGGGATTACAATAAGCCTCATGTGTGAGCGTAACCTCCCCGAGCCTTTGTTCTCTAACATGGGATGAACTCAATACAATTAAGCCATTTTGTTTCACCCTATGAGTCCTCATTAGCATTATCTCCTCTAGCGGAGCTGCTAAGTTCTCACCGCTCTCCGAGTTGCCATGGTTTCTGCAGCCGCTGGGAGTCTCTGACCAGACGATCTGGAGTCAGCAGAGCTTCGGCTGCACACTGCCCTCCAGGCAGGGGAGATTCTGTCCCATTAACCCTCCTGTTGACTTATGGGTCAAACATTATTAGGGTAGCATTTTAACAGCAGAAAACAAACTAAACAATGTTTAAAGTTTGGTGACTTTTCTTACAATGAGTCCCACATTAGAGAAAACTTCATGAAGGCTGCACACATTTAAGGTACAACGGTTGTCCTTTGGCTCAATTTTGACCCGCAGATTAAAAAAAACAAAAATTACACCACAAAGACTACTGACACACACATGCCCACACAACACACACACCCCCAAACCAACACACACGTCTTGCTAAACACTCTTTACACCGCTGCAAGTACATTTATCATGATGAAATCCCCTCTTTACTGTAGTGAGAAACGAGTTGTCCATTGAGTAAACACTGATGAAACTGATGAGGCACACTGATGAGGGAACACCCAAACATTCACAGTGTGTGATGAAGATGAACTTGTTTCTTTATGCAGAATAGATTTGAGGAAATGAAATTGATCTGCTTTATTTTAGAGGTTTAGTAAAGATCATTATTGCCCCGAATAGCAAACGGTGGAGACAGTAATAGAAAACAGGAGGGTTAAGAAAAACAAATACAAAAATATATCTGAAAACAGGTTGCAAAGAAAATGCCACTATTGTCATGTATGTGTAAATCCACAAAAACACAACATTATACACGTGCACAGTATGTGTTTACGGGAGTGTAGATTAAAGGCAAACATAAACACACAACAATGTCGAAGTATGTGCAGTGTTGTTGTTGATCAAGTGTTTGCTAATCTCAACCAATAACTACACAATCAAGTAATTCTAGCCATGCTTTAGGTTATGAAAAATGCCATGTTTATGATTTTTAAAGAACCGTGCAGCGAGTCAGAATATTTTTGCCCATTTGCATACTCATTTGAGGAATAGTGAGAAAGTTGGTCCAGTTTTGCTGGTGTGTAAACACGGATTGTTCAAAAACATTGTGTAAAAGTGAAAGTTTTTAAAATGCAAAGGAAAAACATTTCCGTTTTTGGCTGCATCGTAGTTGTGTAAACATAGCTTAAATATGCAGTTCATATGCTTGGACTTTCCCAATGAGAACCAAAAAGCACCCTATACAGCAAGACAGGATCTCTGGGACCTTGCAGATGTCCGACTCCTTTACCAGATGCCCACTCTGTCCAGCCGGACTGTGGACACTACGTTGTCCATTAGCATCCACAATGCCCAGTTTTGAGCCAAGATGTCTGACTCCATCATGTACTGTATAAGTGTCGTGGTCAGCATGGTATCCTGACCGTGAGAGGATCTGCAGCCCGAGGGAGAGTCTCTGCAGCAGCAGGAGGCCAGTAAGAACATTAGCCATTAAACAGATCTCTTTGAACACTGTCTGGAGACCCAGGATCAGCCGGAGCTCAGCAGCATGAGGTCTGTAGGATGAGCCCTAAAGGTTTCTCTGGAGCCATGCTGAACTGCTGGAGGGAGAAACACTGCACGCTCTATTAGCACATTCATTTTGACGGGTTATAAATGTGCAACTAGATAGTAATTCTGCCACTGCTTGGACTTCATATGAAATCTCAAAAGGATAGGTCAAGGTCCAGTTTACATATTGCTGAACCCATTTAACTCAACATTATATCTTGTTCATGGACCTCAGGGAGCCACTATGAATATGCGGGAGACTTTATATATAGGTACCTTATAATGAATCATCTGTACTTTATGAAATTGCTGTCAGTGATACTTTTCTCAGACACACATAGACTTGAAACTTCAGTAATCATTTAATTACTCATTTAATTACTCATTTACTTATATATATATATATTTATATAGGGTAGCGCTGTCGCCTCACAGCAAGATGGTTGCTGGTTCGAGTCCCGGCTGGGTCAGTTGGCATTTCTGTGTGGAGTTTGCATGTTCTCCCCGTGTTGGCGTGGGTTTCCTCCGGGTGCTCCGGTTTCCCCCACAAGTCCAAAGACATGCGCTGTAGGTGAATTGGGTAAGCTAAATTGTCCGTAGTGTATGTGTGCGAATGAGTGTGTATGGGTGTTTCCCAGTGATGGGTTGCAGCTCTAAGGGCATCTGCTGTGTAAAACATATGCTGGATAAGTTGGTGGTTCATTCCACTGTGGCGACCCCAGATTAATAAAGGTACTAAGCCGAAAATAAAATGAATGAATGAATATATATATATATATATATATATATACAAACACATACACTATTGGTGAACTGGTGTGGGTGTTTCCCAGTGGGTTGCGGCTGGAAGGCTGTTAATTATACATATCGGACCTACAAAGAACCTGGGATGGTTCAACAGGGCTTCTTTGTGGTAGATTCCAATGCTTTATGTATGTTTATGCTGTAGCTGTAAAAGAAAACTGTTGCAGTGTTACAGTGCAGGGGAAGACAGGTCCCAATATCAGCATGTGTGCTGCCATCTCCAATAATGGTGTCTTTTACCACATACCGCAGCCATAGTCATAACACCTCACAGCCCAAGAGCGGTCCCTCACTGAAGCTAAGCAGGGCTGAGCCTGGTCAGTACCTGGATGGGAGACCAGATGGGAAAACTAGGTTGCTGTTGGCAGTGGTGTTAGTGAGGCCAGCAGGGGGCGCTCAACCTGTGGTCTGTGTGTGTCCTAATGCCCCAGTAAAGTGAAGGGGACACTATACTGTCAGTGAGAGCCGTCTTACAGATCAGACGACAAACCGAGGTCCTGACTCTCTGTGGTCATTAGAAAGAGTAGGGGTGTAGCCCCGGCATCCTGGCCAAATTCCATCTATTGACCCTTACCCATCATGGCTTCCTAATCATCCCCATTGGATGTATTACTGTCTCTCCACTCCACCAATAGTTGGTGTGTGGAGAGACCCCTGCCCCCTCCTCCCCCCAATCATGATTGTGAAGCGCTTTGGGTATATGGCCATACACAATAAATGCATTATATAAATACACATTACATTACCTTACTATTGACCTGAACAACTCAGAACGCCTCTTCACATTTCTGGATGTACTGAATGAAAGACTGGCTCCTCCTGAAGACTGAAGACTTTTGAGGACTGACATGAAGGATCTCATCATTTGGGAAAATATTTCCTTCTTCTCACCTTGTTCCCACCTCATGTGACGATGCAGTTTCTCTCTGTTTTAAGCTTTCTTCAAAATATCTTCTTTAGTGTTCAACAGAGGAAAGAAACTCATTAATGTTTAAAACCACTTGATGAAGAGTAAATAGTGAGTAAATGTTCATTATTTGATGAACTGTCCCTTTAGCTAGTGTTCAGTGGCAGCACTGTGGACTGACGTCGGACGTTAATAAAAGCCTGTGGTAGAGATCTGAGTCTCCGTCTGGACAGGTCTGAGGTCAGTGTAGTAATGAGGGAATCTGCTGCTGATAGAGCCGCTGGGTGCTGCTTTGTAACTCTGAGAACATTATAGCTGTAAGATCTCCTGCTGACCTCATAAAGCTCCAGCATCTGTGGGCACTGCAGGACTGATGGACCCCCAGAGCAGAGGTCGTGACCTATAACCCTATGCCATGCTGCTTTAGGAGCTAGCAGCTAACTCTGCGACCCGCAGACGTAAGGACAGCATTAAACAGGACAGCAGGATAAAGCTGGATGTGGAAACGCCTGGAGCTGCAGATCTCCTGAGGGTAAACAGCTCCTGATCTGTCACAGAGATCTGGCAGATACAGTACATTATCTGGAGATTATCTGGAGAGAGGTCTGATCAGGGAGCATTCACACTTACATGAGTTCTGATAAACAGATCCTCCACAAACACTACTGACACACTGAAGGCAAAGCAAACAAAAGGTAAACTGTGCTCCCTCTCACATTGGTCAAAAATGAAATGGGTTGAATGGATTCAAAAATGGGTCAAGTGTTTAACTTAAGATGTCTCTGAAACTGTTCTTCTCTCAGCCGTCATCATTGTGTTTATGGGTACACTTGAGCAGGGCAACACATTTATAACCCTGCCTACTACAGCACTGGGGTGTTCACTGTACACTGTCACTCAGAGTTTTGCAACTTCTTTTTGCCCTCAAATGAAGAACGAAAAAAATTGTGTTTTGTCTGTGTAACAGGTACAATGTGTAGTTTTTGGTACTACAAAACATTGTTGTATGATTATGAATTGATGGGTTAGGGTTAAAATGATGACATTTCTTTTACGCTCCTTTTACATTATTAACAGTGAAATTTCTACAATCACAGGCTCTTTTATTTTAACTGTAAATATTGTGGTTTTTTACAGTGTAGTTCAGCCCTTCATCGATTCCATTGGCGTTCGTCCTGTTTCAGCGCTGCTCCATTCAGCTCCTGTTTGTCTGTCATGTTTGAGATTGAGTGATTTTACTGTGTTTGAGATGTTTGCGACGCTGCGTTCCTCAGTCTGTCAGATGCGGATGGAAACTTCAGCACAATGACACACCGAGATGACAGAAATGTGCAGAAGGGATTAGTGGAATGATCTCAGACAAACACAGCAGGAATGCATGAGACATATCAGCCTCAACAATCAGATTCCTGCTGTAGTGTCTGCATTAATACTTCCTGCTGAGCGAGTCGTGAATGAGCACATGACGGTTGTGTAAAACTCACAGTTGTTTATTCACTGACAGCACGATGAGCCAGTGTTTCTCAGTTCTCTTTCTCTTTTCCTCAGTCATCTTTCAGCTGTTTCTCTGTCCTCCACAGAGCACCTGCATCAGCGAGAGTGTCTCCAATGACACATGAAGCTCACTGATGGACATGTGTCTGTCAGTACAGCTTTATTACAGCTGGGGTCAGAGGTCACACTGTCAGCCAGATGACGTTGCGATGTGAGGGCAGATAATTGCAGGCCCGTAGTGCTGTCATGTAATTATCACATTAGTTCTTGAGGAGATGGAGGGTTTGTGTTTCAGGATCTCATTGTGATCTGAACAATGTCCACCATTGGATTCAAATGAACCAATAGTGTCTCCTGGAGGAGCTGAAAGAACTCCATGCTGGAAACTGGGGATCATGGCTTGCATTAGGAGAATGGGCAGGGTTATTGTGTTCACACTATTGAAAAGCTGTATCAAATAACAGATTGTGGAAAAAACTGCTATGTATTGGTGGTTGGCCTCTCTATTCTCACTCACTATCCTTCAGCTTAGTCCTTGATTTATCAGGAGTCTCCACAATGGAATGAACCACCAATAACTCTGGCATATGTTTTATGTGGCAGATGCCCTTCCAGCCTACTGCAGCGCCAGGGTGTGAAAGTTCAAAAACAGTATACCATCACTCAGCCTTTTCCAAGTTAAACTTAAACAAAGAACGGAAAAGAAAAAGTATACCAGGGCCTTTATTCCAAAAACTTTTCATTCAGTTCCTGACTGGTGGAATGATCTTCCCATTCCCACACCGACTGCAGATTCACTTCAAACCACAACTAAAACCCATCTTTTCCGAGATCACCTGAACCCCTGTGAATAAAACCAGGAGCCCACTTCTCTACCACCCCCGAGCTCAGCCGTTCAGGGCTTTGTAGGGAGTCAATAAGGTTTGAACATTTACAATGCAGTGTTGGCAGAACTAGTTCTACTTGTTCTTACTTGTGGTTAGCACTCTAGCTGCTGCATTTTGATTGGGAACTTTAATAAGAGTCATACTTTTGAAAATAAAAGGGACTGTGCATGGAAGCCATACAAAAACCATTCAGCTTGCCCAAAGATCAACAACAAACAACGATTTGTACAGTGGAAATATTTGGTGCATGTTCTAAAGGGTTCTCAGTAAACTGTGTAAAGTTGTTTGAATTAGCCTAACAATCATCAGTGTGATGCTGCGGTCACACCAGAGTTTGTGCATGCGAAATGTTGTTGTACGGCGCTGCGAAAAGGTGCAGGATTAAACAAGATTATTAGACATAAAAAAGCAAGCGATTGCTCCATATTTTAAATTTCTGTACAGAGAGGTCACGTTTTGACCTTCTATTGGTCTCACACAATCAGGTGATGTGATTTTGTTGGTCAGAATTCAACAAGCTTGAACTTTCGACTGCAGTAAACTGTGAAACCTTTTGCACGAGCTTACGCTTCTGGTCTGCCACAGTTGCATGCATATGAATGAAAGTCTATGGGGTGAAAAATGCAGCATGACTGCGGCTTAATGCCAAGATTAATCATTGCAGGACAACTCTTCAATAAGCCTAATTAAACAGTGAGTACATTACAACACCGCAGCTCTGCACAGTTCAGTTCCAGCCCTGCTTCAACAAACTCACCTGAGGGTTTCACACAAGCCTGAAGGACTCAATGGTGTGTTTAATGAGGGTTGGAGCTAAACTGTGCAGAGCTGTAGCTCTCAGGAACTCAGTTTGACACCTGTGACTTAAAGAGTTGTATTTGCATAGACAGAGATATAAAGACATTTTGCACAATGTTGGCCACTAGTGGAGAGACTGTCTTCAGTGATAAAGTACAGTAAGAATGGTCCAGACCAACCTATTGACAGTATGATTTACAGAAGGTGTACTTAACTATCAACCTAATGGGGAACACATATTAAGGATACAGTACAGCTTAAGAAGAACAGACTTAAGAAGGTTTTGGGAAATGCCTCTCAGGTCAGTTTTCTGTCCAGCTCTGTGTGGTGTTTATATTTAACACACACACAGAAGTGAGAGGTTTGGCCTCACTCCCACTATCAGCAGTTTCAGTCAGTCTCATTAACTGAGATGCAGTGGCTGAAAGTGTTATTTGACATTCCAGCACTATCAGTTTGGCAGAATAACATGTTTGCTCTGCAGTCGGCTGCCAATACATCAGCATCAGTCGATAAACTACAACTTCCTGAATTCTGGACTGATGTTTAACAAAAAACAAGTTTTCAGCATGCACTATATACCCTGCAAAAACGCTTTTCAATCAAGAAGCATTTTATTGACAAGTGAAAAATACTGAGTCAAAATGAAGTGAGTTTTTCCTTAAAACAAGCACAATAATCTGCCAATAGGGGAGGCAGAATAATGTTTTTGCTTTGAAATAATCATTATATAATAACCATTATAACCATTTCCAAAGTATGAGAGATTTCTGCAGAATGTAAATAATGATATTATTTATAAAATAATAAACTTGATTAAGCATTTCTCACTGACATGAGAGAGCTACTCCTGAACCAACGAACTTTGTAAAGACAAACCTGGTTAATGTTTTACCTGTTTCACACAGGTGTCATGATTTGTGGCACATCTAAATATATATATATATATATATGGCGCAGTGGTTAGCGCTGTCGCCTCACAGCAAGAAGGTCACTGGTTCGAGCCTAGGCTGGGTCAGTTGGCATTTCTATGTGGAGTTTGCATGTTCTCTTTGTGTTTGCATGGAATAAAGGGACTAAGGTGAAAAGACAATGAATGAATGATATATAAATATATATATATAAATATATTTCTCACAATGACGCCTCTTGTACATCGTCTTATTATCTTTTATGAGAAGTCTGTGTCATTTCCAGTCAAAAACAAACTTGCTGGTTGAATAAAAGTAAGTTTAAGTCAGAATTTGCCAGGGACATGAATAATTTTGGTCTTGACTGTATGTATAAATATATCAGTTCACTTAACAGCTCAGTTATATCAATCTTAAAGAGCACATTAGTAGCTGTAAAAAGAGTGTGTTCTGAGGTAAGTGTATTTATTTAGCTTGTGTTGATTAGCATGGCCTGTGTGTGTGTGTGTGCGTGCGTGCGTGCGTGCGTGCGTGCGTGTCTGTGTGTGTGTGTGTGTGCGTGCGTGTGTGTGTGTGCGCATGTGTGTGTGTGTGTGTGTGTGTGTGATTGGCCGAGCGTAGAGTGATTGATCTGTAATTAGTGCGAACACTGAGCTGTAATCAGCAGCTGATCCTGCATCAGTAAACAACAGGCCTCTGTTCAGATCTACACACTCTCATACTCACATGGCAGACACTGTGGACAGAACAACAGACACACACACACCTGTGACACTGATGTCACACACTAAACACACACACTGATATATACAGCTACACACACACACACACACACACACACACACACACACAGGTAAAAGTATGGAAATAAAACTTAGGCTTATATATACATATATATAACTCAGTAATGGGAAACATTCACACACACACACACACTACGGACAATTTAGTTGATCAATTCCCCTATCGCACATGTGTTTGGACTGTGGGGGAAACCGGAGCACCCGGAGGAAACCCACGCCAACACGGGGAGAACATGCAAACTCCACACAGAAACACCAACTGACCCAGCTGGGACTCAAACCAGCGACCTTCTTGCTGTGAGGCCACAGTGCTAACAACTGCGCCACCATGTCACCCCCCATATATATATATACACAACCCCAAATCAGAAAATGTTGGGACAGATTGGAAAACGCAAATAAACGCATATAAAAAAAGAAAGTAGTGATTTCTAAATTGACTCTGACTTGTGCTTCATTGCAGACGGTACAGCAAACATTATTAATGTGTTCCTCATGATTTATATTGGTTTTTTTAAATAAACACGTATTTCAATTTTGGTTCCTGCAACACATTTCAGAAACAGTTGGAGCAGTAGAGCGTTTCCCACTCTGTAATGTTGCCGTTCCTTTCACAACACTTAAAGATGTTTAGGGACTGAAGACACCAAGTGATGAAGTGTTTCAGGTGTCATTTTGTCCCATTCTTCAGGTGGGCAACAGTACGGGGTCTTCAATGTGCCCCACATTCTCTATTGGAGACAGGTCGGGACTGCAGGCAGGCCAGTCCAGTAGCTGTCTACTCTTCCTCCGCAGCAGGACTCTGTAATGTGTGCAGAATGTGGTTCTGCATTGTCTTGTTGAGATATGCATGGGCGTCCCTGGAGAAGAAGGCAGCATATTGTGCTCCAGAATCTCTCTGTACTGTTCAGCATTAATGGAGCATCACAGAAGTGCAAGTTACCTTTACCAAGGGCACTGACACAACCCCATACCATGACAGACCCTGGCTTTTGGACTTGTTGCTGGAAACAGTCTGGATGATCCTTTACTTCTTTGGTCCAGAGCTCACGGCGTCCATTTCTCCCAAAAACACCTGAAATACTGATTCATCTGAGCACAGTACACGCTTCCACTGTATGATGGTCCATCCCAGATGCCTCCGAGCCCAGAGAAGTGGACGGCGCTTCTGGACACTGTTAACATAGGGC
>CAIGQV010012366.1:72666-89735 GCA_903798115.1 Danio jaintianensis
TGTGTGTGTGTGTGTGTGTGTGTGTGTGTGTGTGTGTGTGTGTGTGTGTGTGTGTGTGTGTGTGTGTGTGTGTTCTGCTCCGCCCCTCTCCACTATATAAGTGTTGTGATTTGGAGGGAGAGCAGAATCTCCTCCTGGATTTCTGGAGTCTGGACTCTTTATTTCAGCCAAACGCACACACACATATAACACGCGCACACACACATGTGGAGGACCTATATGTGTTTCTGCAGCTGATCTGCGCGGTTCTCGGAGCACACACACGCACACACACACACACTCACACTGCATGAATCTCCTCCAGCGCGGGCTGAAGATGAGTGTGTCCGGAGCTCCGAGCCCGAGTCTCTCCGAGGACTCCGCCGGCTCTCCGTGCGCCTCCGCCGGCTCGGGATCGGACAGCGAAACCCCCCGCGCGGAGCCGCCGCCGCCGCTGCACCGGGACGAACAGGAGAAGTTCCCGGTGTGTATCCGGGACGCGGTGTCGCAGGTGCTGAAGGGCTACGACTGGTCTCTGGTGCCCATGCCGGTGCGGGTGAGCGGCTCCGGGAAGAGCAAACCGCACGTCAAGAGACCCATGAACGCGTTTATGGTTTGGGCTCAAGCCGCGCGGAGGAAACTGGCGGACCAGTACCCGCACCTGCACAACGCGGAGCTCAGCAAAACACTCGGCAAACTCTGGAGGTCAGAAATACACTCTGCTTTATTTATTTATTTATTTATTTACTATTACATGGGCTGCGCCTCAATCAGCTCCCTATAGCGCACGAGCTCGTTCAGCACTAGGTAGTGTACACTAGTAAGGGCACTGATGAGTTTGGTTGACTTTACATAAGAATGTCCTCTTTGTACCACGTCAGAACTGTAATTTATAAACACCAGCAGAACTAATAACTGTCATGTATTTTACTAAGTACATTGCAGCTGAATAATTTGATTGTAATTTGAATTAAGGGCATGTGATGAGGCTTCTTTACTGTTAGACTTCTTTTAGTAGCATTATTATGTAAAGGAAATGACTTTTCTCTACACTAACTTATAGGGTTTGCATTACAAACGCTCTCACACACACGCTCTCACACACACACGCACGTACACACACACACACTCTCTCTCTCTCTATTCAAACCTGCTTTATTGGCATGACAAATCTTACACGTTTTGCCAATGCATTTGGGATGTTTACATTAGACAGGGTATATGAAAATATAGTCGTGAAAAAATAATAATTAACAGTAGATTCAACAATCAACATTTCATAATAAAACAATAATTAATAAATAATGATCAACAGTATTTTTATCAATTAACATCACTGTAAACCAATGCTGGGTTCCACACGATCTACTTGCATTGGGACAGCATGAAGGAATTAAGTTAGCTTATGTGTGGATTGAACATAAAACAATTAAGTTGCTCCCCAAAAAACTCAAGAACGGCGTTGTTTCAGCTCATTTTAAATAAGTAGTTTGAACAAACAGCAAACATCATTTATTGAGTGATTTTATGATGAAATAATAAATCTCTCTCTCTCTCTCTCTCTCTCTCTCTCATTTGTATATACACTATATGAAGAGTTCTGATGCAAAAAGCCTGAAGGATCTTTCAAGATTGCCTTCTTGTACTCTTGACTGTTCTCATGTGTTTATGATGTATATGTCTCTCTGTTGAATCCTTGTATTTTACTGCGTGTTTAATTCTTGCTATTGTTATAGCGCTTCAGGTTTTAGAAAAGAAAAGGAAAATAAAATGTGTTATCATTAGTATTATCATCATGATTATCTAAAGGTTTCTTCTAGAATGAGCTTTTTCCTCAGACTCCAGTGTGCAGCTTCAGTAATTTCACTTTTATATTAAAGAATAGTTTCCTCTTATTGTCTTTAAACTGAACATGAACACAGGAGCTCATTTTAGAGGAACGTTCCAGGCGGTACTTCTAGACTTTAGCATCTGAACTCTTCATATGTGTATATATTGAATAACTCTGATAAACAATACTGTTAAACTCTGGAAAGGTTTTATCACTGGAGGTATATATTTACACTTTATATGTCCTTACTTTTACACTATATACTTATACTTTATTTACTTTGTGTGCGTGTGTGTGTGTGTGTTTAGGAATCTTCTAGTTGTCATTGTATGTGCATTCAGAAATGAGATATTTTCTTTATATTTCCGGGTAATAATAATATTAATATCCATGAGAACACATGATCTATTTCTAAGTTTGCAGTTGACAGTAAAAGTCTGATATGATATTATGACTGCAGAACGTTAGTAAAAGAGTGGTATGATTATTTGATTGTAGACTGCTGAACGAGGGCGAGAAGCGTCCGTTTGTGGAGGAGGCGGAGCGGCTGCGGGTCCAGCATAAGAAAGATCATCCAGACTATAAATATCAGCCCAGACGAAGGAAATCAGTGAAGAGTGGAGCATCCGAGTCTGAGGACGGGGAGCAGACGCAGATCTCCACCAATGCGCTGTTCAGAGCCCTGCAGCGCGCAGAAACACCCGACTCCAGCACCGGCGAGATGCACTCTCCTGGAGAACACTCCGGTAAATCACTGTACTTTTACAGCACTGTACGCCGCTGATTCCCTCTCTCACCCTGCAGACTTATGCAACGCCTGCAGAGACTCATAAAGCTTATCTGCGGCTCTCTTGTTGTCCCTGAGTATCTTTATTAGCTTTCTGCTTGCGTCAGTTCATCTCAGATCAACTTCAAGTTCACTTTTGCTTTAATTGAGTTTGCACTGCAAAAAAGGTTTTTAAAAAAAAATCAGTTTTTGTCTTGTTTCTAGTCCAAATATCTACAAATTCTTAAATCAAGAAGCATTTTCTAGACAAGCAACAGATATTGTCTGCCAATCTGCCAATGGGGTGAGTAAAATAATCTTATATATAAGATTATTTTGCTCATTTTCAGGAAAAAACTTACTTCATTTCGACTCATTATTTCTGAAAACAAGTCAAAATGTTATTCTAGTCTAGTAAATGCTTCTTGATTTAAGAATTGTTAGATGTTTGGACTAGAAGCAAGACAAAAACTGCATTATTTTGCAGTGCAGGCTTCTGACAGTATCACATTTGCTTGTTGTGATTAATTAAGCTTTCATCACAGTATACAGTATTATCACCATAATGACCTAAATTAAATCCAGACTTGACATTGCATATCCTGTGATGTGACTATTGTGAATGATCACATTGCGTCACCATTGCTGAAACCGTATATATATTGGGACTGGTGTTTCTGCGCATCGCTGGATTTGCTCTTTGGTGTTTCAGCAGTGACATTTACATTACACTGAACTCAACTTCATCTCTGAACACTGGACTGAAGCCGTTTCAATTCACTAGAACTTCATCTGTGTTTAGCGGCTGCGACACAATCTACATTGTACTATAGAAATAAAGATGAATTTAATTTAATATCTTGTGCAGCCCTAATACAGTCATTAGGAGACTGAAACAATCGCACTTCCGCACTGCAGAATAAGCTCAATATAAAATGATTGAATATATCAGCAGATGCCTGACTTCTCTCTCTGTGTGTGTGTGTTCTGAGCAGGTCAGTCCCAGGGCCCCCCCACGCCCCCCACCACCCCTAAAACAGACCTGCCGGTGTGCAGTAAAGCGGATCTGAAGCGGGATCGAGAGCGCCCCCTGCAGGAGGGTATTGACTTCGGCGCGGTGGACATCGGCGAGCTGAGCAGCGATGTCATCTCCAACATAGAGGCGTTTGATGTGAATGAGTTTGACCAGTACCTGCCTCCGCACGGGGCCCCAGGGCCGGCCGGTGCAGGGTTCTCCAGTGGGTACAGCAGCGCAGCCTGGATGCCCAAACCACAGCACACACTAACAGGAACGCTCGCTAGCAGCTCCATGGCTAACAGCGGAGAGCAGAACCAGCAGAGGGCTCAGATCAAGACGGAGCAGCTGAGCCCGGGACATTACAGCCAGCAGCAGCAGTTCTACAGCGCCCCCTACAGCCGAGCACAGTACAGCGAGTACAGTGAGCACCACAGCGCATACTACAGCCCGTACCCCGCATTCAGCTACAGCCGACCCGCATACACACCTGCAGCGGCGGTGGATACTGCACATACACACCACTGGGACCCGCAGCCCGTCTACACACAGCTGTCCAGACCCTGAGCAACACCACACACACACACACAGGGAAACACCTCTAGAGACACTCTTAAGTCTGCAGGAAATCACTATTGGCCATGTCTATTATGTCAGCTCCCATCGTTATTCTTTAGGTGAACAATTAAGTTTGTTTTGGTAATCTTCAATCAAAGTCTGAGCATCTGCTTCAGTGTTTGGAGCGGCGCTCCTTCTGTGGACGTGACTTGAGGGTTTCCATAGCAACTGCATATCTATATTCTTAGCTACACCTCTCTTATCGTTAGAGTGCTGTCAGGGTATAATGCGCAAAACGAAACCCTGCCCTCTACTCAACTTTTGTTTTGGTAATCTTCAATCAAATCTAAGCATTTACTTACACATTTGGAGCGGCGCTCCTTCTGTTGACTTTACTTGAGGGTTTCCATAGCAACTGCATATCAATATTCTTAGCCACGCCCCTCTTACTGTTAGTCTGTTATGAGGCAGAGCCATAGAGAGAGACAGAGAGTTGTCCAAAAGAGCAGAAGTCCAAAATGCTGAATCATCACCTGATTCATGTCGACTCAAATAGTTCCAGGAAAAATGTGTAACTTTCAAAAGTGCTAAACCAGCCGTCTTCAGCTGTAAGTGCTAACCTCCAGGAACTATTGAGAGGCTCCATGAGCTGCCATAGCTGTTCCATTGGAGTCATTGGAGTTTTCACAACTCTCCTCTCTCTCTCTCTATGGCTCTGCTATGAGGGAATGATGCGCAAAAAGGAAACCCCGCCCCCTACTCAATGTGTGTTTCGGTAATCTTCAATCAAAGTCTGAGCATCTGCTTCTGCGTTTGGAGCGGCTCCTTCTGTTGACGGCAACCTGAGGGTTCCCATATCCATATTCTTAACCACACCCCTGTCAGTCTGCTATGAGGGAATGGTGTGCTAAAGAGACCCCGCCCCCTACTCAATATTCCGTTTCAGATGGAAGCACATAATCACACTGAAATAAAGCCTCGGCTGCTTCTGGTTCACGCGGACTGTAAACTGCTGAAAGGAACAGAACGGCTCCCAACCGTGCCTTCTTCTACACACCGCTCGGAGCTGTGATTATATTTTTCTAGATATAATGAAACAAAGAGAGTTCCTCTGTGAGGACAGATTCACGATTGTTATTTTAGTATGTACTGTGTATGTGTGACTCTCAGTGTGTTGGATCGGGGGATTTGTTCACTCCTCCCTGACTGCAATGAGCATATTTTTGTAAAGACTCTTTTGCTGGATATTTGTTTCCTCCGTGTATATTTGTGCTCATCCTGATCTGCAGATGTACAGTCTGAAATGCTTGTAGAGTCTGTGCCTGAGCGTAAATCAGTTTCTGTGAAAAACAGACTGCCTTCATCCACCTGTGCCTATAGAGACGCCTCCGTCACACTGCTGGAGCTCAAACAGAAAGTGACCTTTGACCCATTGGTTAGAGTCTTAACCTCTTTAATTTATTCATTAGTCTTGATTTGACTTGAAAGTAATACTGTTTTTATTATTTACTTTGGTTTGGTGCGACTAATTTGTGACCTATTGTTCTCCAGAGATGATTACGATTTAGTTGTAGTGCAAACTTTAACCTTTTCTCCTTTATTTATCATTCGTTAATGTCTAAAACTGTTCTTTTGATGATCTAGTTGAGTGCAGATGACTTACAAGTGTGGACATCATTCATAGAAGCGGCTGGAATCTGTTGTTGTTGTTTTGGGTTATAAGCGTGTGGACTGCTGAGGCTGTTGGCTGCATCTCTGTGAAAACACCAGCATTTCTGTCAAGCCCCATTCTGTATGTCTTCAAACACGCCACCATCTTCAGAGAAGCTTATCTTTTGTATCATATTGTTTGCAATAAAAAGAAAGATACTGAAAACACCTGCTGTTGTCGAGTTTGTCTTCATCAAAGAGTGTGTGTGTTCATACATCACAGAAGTGTAATTTCTCCCAATAGTTAATTATTCATACACTGCAAAACAAATGCTTTTCTTACTCAGTTTCTGTCTTGTTTTTAGCCTGAAGATCCTCAAATCGAGAAGCATTTTATAGACAAGTAGAACATACAGGATTATTTTCTGAAATAATGAGTCAAAATAGAGTTTTTCCTTAAAACAAACAAAATAATCTGCCAAAGTGAAAACGAGATGAATGTGTTTACACCATTGGCAGATTTTTTAGCTTGCTTTAAGACTATAAATGCACACATATATATACAATTATAACTAATATATTCTAAAGCGAAGACAATTTATGAGTTATAGATCTCTTATGAATGAGAATTAAAGGCTCGGTTATATTTGAAACATTCATTTATTCATTTCTTTTCAGCTTAGTCCCTTTATTAATCAGAGGTCGCCACAGTGGAATGAACCGCCAACTTATCCAGCATATGTTTTACGCAGTGGATGCCCTTCCAGCTGCAACCCATCACTGGGAAACATCCATTTACACTCATTCACTACGGACAATTCAGTTTACCCAATTCCCCTATAGTGCATGTGTTTGGACTGTGGGGGAAACCGGAGCACCCGGAGGAAACCCACGCCAACACGGGGAGAACATGCAAACTCCACACAAAAACACCAACTGACCCAGCCGAGGCTCGAACCAGCGACCTTCTTGCTGTGAGGCGATTGTGCTACCCACTGTGCCACCGTGACGCCCTATATTTTAAACAGAAAAAAGGACATTAATTAGCGGTGAGTAAGAGTGATTCCCAACAAATGAATTCAAGATGCATTTCAAGCTCACAGAAGTTTTCTTGTTTCTAGTCCAAGTTTTTCCTTAAAACAAGCACAATAATCTGCCAACGGGGAAGCAGAATAATCTTGATTTTTGTTTGAAATAAGATCCTTTTGCTTATTTAAGAATCTTTAGATATTTGGGCTAGAAACAAGACACAAACTCTGAGAAAAGCTTTCTATTGCAGTGCAGTTTCTTGTGATCCAGAAGGCATTAATGTGCACCCAGAATGCACTGCAGCTGTGCTCAGTAATGGAGATTTGCAGAGAGCAGCTGTGTGAAACAGGTGTGTGTGTGTGTGTGTGTGTGTGTGTGTGTGTGTGCGTGCGTGCGTGCGTGCGTGCGTGCGTGTGTGTGTGTGTGTTCTGGACAGATTGAACAGTGCCATGTGTTCAGCACATACATCTGTCTAAAGCAGAAGCAGAGAGAAAACACACACAGATGCAGAAACACTGAACTCTGCTCTGGGAAAACCAGCACACTTCTGTATTATTCTGCACTCCAATGATGAGGAATTACCCCAATCACACTTTACACACATCATACTATCACATGCATTAGTGATGATGATGTCAGAATTATGCAGCAGAGCAAAAACACTGTAAAACTGCTGCTCTTACTCAGAGTTTGTGTCTTGTTTCTAAATATCTACAAACTCTTAAATCAAGAAGCATTTTCTAGACAAGAATAAAATAGTGTGTTGTTTTTAGAATTAATGAGTCAGAATGAAGAGAGTTTATCATTAAAACTAGATAAATAATCTGCCAATGGGGGAAGAGAAATAAACTTTGCTTGGAATAAATAAGGATATTGACCCCACTGGCAGATTCATTTGTTTATGTAATATTTTATTTAAGCTCAAGTCAATATGGTGATAATACCATCGATAGCATGATAGAAGCTATCATAAGTTACCATCATAAATCTAGGTAGAACAAACTATTCTTCTTTACCACTAAACAGCGCATTGCTGGGACACTCCTGATCCGTCTAAATAAACCTCTCTCATCTGAAAGATCGCACACATCAGTGAAATAAAAGAGACTCAATGAAGTCTACAGTGTGTTGATATGAATGGGAATTACAAAGATGAAAAGTGCATTTGAAGATAACAAGTTTCAATGGTGGGCGACAGTGGTGTCGCACTGTGGCCTCACAGCACTCAGGTCACTGGTTCGAGCCTCGGCTGGGTCAGTTGGCGTTTCTGTGTGGAGTTTGCATGTTCTCCCCGTGTTGGCGTGGGTTTCCTCCGGGTGCTCCGGTTTCCCCCACAGTCCAAACACATGCGCTATAGGGGAATTGATGAACTAAATTGGCCGTAGTGTATGAGTGTGTGTGTGTGAATTAGTGTGTATGGGTGTTTTCCAGTACTGGGTGCAGCTGGAAGGGCATCCGCTGCGTAAAACATATGCTGGAATAGTTGGCGGTTCATTCTGCTGTGGCGACCCCTGATGAATAAAGGGACTAAGCTGAAGAAGAATGAATGACTGAATGAAGTTTCATTGGTTATGAGATATAATTACATAATAAAGATATCAAAATACACTTTAGATGTTCTTGTGAAGAATTAATGATGGTGAAAGTTTCCTTTCTGACTCACGTCTAAAAAAACTTGACTTGTCTAGAAAATGCTTCTTGATTTAAGAGTTTTAGATATTTGGACTAGAAACACGACACACACTCTGAGTAAGAACAGCAGTTTTGCAGTGTGTGTTTGTAAAAGTTGTGTTTGAAAGAGCGCTGAAACTTAAGCTGAATGTTTCCACGAGTTGTGGAGTCGTGAGTTAGCGGAGAACGCTTTTAAAGGACAGAAACACACTTCTGCATATCAATGACTCTACAACAGACGCAGAGAGAGAGTGTGTGTGTGTCTGAGAAAGAGAGTAATATAGGAGTATAGGGTCTGTGAATGTGTGTGTCCAGCAGAGAGGGAGGCGGGCGAGTGAGCTCATATTGCATCAGTCTTCTTTTTCTGTGGTCATTAATCGTGTCCTGCTGTTCAGAGAGTGTGTGTGAGCGTATGTCAAACACATTTCCCCTCGCTCCTTCTGCAGACGACACACACACACACACACACACACACACACTCCAGCGCTCATTCACAAACACTGCCAAAGACTCTGAAAGGGTCTGCATGCCTTTCCCAGAGCGCTCACACTGAAAAACACACTCGTTTCTAATACAAATATCTACAAACTCTTAAACCAAGAAGCATTTTCTAGACAAGTAGAACGTACAGTCCTGTTTTCAGCAATAATGAGTTAGAATGAAGTGAGTTTCTCCTTCAAACAAGCAGAATAATCTAGTTTCACAGTGAAATAACAGTATTGTACACCCCACTGCAGATTATTTAGCTTGTTTTAAAGAGCCTCTGTTGTGTGTTTTTGAGAATCAGTGTGTGACGCAGCTCTGAGTGATGAACACATACAGCTGAGGCTTTCATCTGAAAGTACACCGTGTTTAAAACGATTGATTCTCAAAATAAAGATTCGACTTTGAGTCGAATATATGATTCGTTTTGAGTTCAAATCTTTAGGCAGTTTGTGTTGAAGATATTGATCATGACTGAAGATTATCCATCGCTGATCACTGAGAGATGCAGCTATGGGGAATAAAGGGTTTAAGTGTGTTTCTGCTTGTGATCCCCCTGGTGTTTGTGATTGCTGGGGTCATCAGCTGTCCTTACAGTGGAAAAGAGACTGGGTTATCATACCAATCACAACAGACTGGGTCATCGGACCAATCACAACAGACTGGGTCATGGGTCATCGGACCAATAACAACAGACTGGGTCATCGGACCAATCACAACAGACTAGGTCATCAGACCAATCACAACAGACTGGGTCATCGGACCAATCACAACAGACTGGGTCATCTGACCAATCACAACAGTCTGGGTCATCGGACCAATCCCAACAGACTGGGTCATCAGACCAATCACAACAGACTGGGTCATCGAACCAATCACAACAGAATGGGTCATCGGACCAATCACAACAGACTGGACTGGACTCATGCAATGGAGGGGTTTGGAAAAAGTGAATCGCTGAACTCATCATATGGGAGTCGTTGGGATAATTAGGTAAAAATGCATATTATAAGACAATGACAGTGTTTTTTGATCTTGTATGCAGATCAGCCTGTTGCTGGAGACCCCAAAGCCACAATATGACCTTTTATAATGCATAATAGTTCATGTGGACTTATTGATTCAATTTTTTTGCTTGTAAAATGCTTCTTGATTGAAGTATTTTTATATATCTGGACTAGAAACAAGACAAAAGCTCAGAGTAAGAACATCATCGTCTGCGCTGTGCCCAAAAGCATACCCTTTAGAAGCAGCAGAGCGCTGTATGAGGTCAGAGATGGGAAAGTTTGTTGTTTCCAGTGTTTTTCTGCAGCCCATGGGAAACTCAGACTCTATTCCAGAGCAGATGAAATTTAAAAAGCCCAGATATGAAGCTGTGAGGGGAAATACAGCCTCCAGACCAGCTTAAAGAAGAGGAACCCATCACAACCTCCAGTGTCATTCTGATTAACTCATTCATTCATTCATTTTCTTTTCGGCTTAGTCCCTTTATTAATCTGGGGTCGCCACAGCGGAATAAACCGCCAACTTATCCAGCATATGTTTTACGCATCGGATGCCCTTCCAGCTGAAACCCATCACTGGGAAACATCCATACACACTCATTCTCACTCATACTCTGATTCTCACTCATACCCAATTCACCTGTACTGCATGTCTTTGGACTTGTGGGGGAAACCGGAGCACCCGGAGGAAACCCATGCCAACACGGAGAGAACATGCAAACTCCACACAGAAACGCCAACTGACCCAGCCGAGGCTCGAACCAGCGACCTTCTTGCTGTGAGGCGAACGTGCTACCCACTGCGCCACCATGCAGCCATTCTGATCAACTATTACTAAAACTAAATATATAAAACTTTACCAAAATTGGTTTGCAAAAACAAAACTAAACTAAAACTAACAAAAGCCTTCATGAATCAAGCTAAAACTAAGCTGAGATTGAAATGAGAACTAATTTAAAAATGTGAAAATATAATAACCTTAGTTCTGCACAGACATAAAAATCATAGCATGTAGCTCATAAAACACATCCTGTTCATTCCGCCATTAATGTCACAGAACAGAAGGTTAGCAGACAAATGTAAAAAGATGGTCTAAATATAAGTTATAATAATGCGCTGTGAATCTGGCTGAAGTTTTCTCGCATCTGAGGCTGTGGTCTCCTTTTGTGGAACTGAAAGCATCTCCTCTGCCCTTCACACATGAATAATCTGCCCAATGACGAACCCTCTGTGTTCCCGGACTCATCATTAGCACCGGTGGAATTGCATTTCATATGATTATTCTGGCTTCCACTTCCTCTTCTTCAAAACATAAATCACATTTTAAAGGTCTATACCAGTTTTGCACAGTAGCTCATGGGATGCCCTCTGCCTTCCTTGAATGAACTCTACATCTCACGCTGTCTCTGAAAGGCAGTAAACATCTTAAAGGATCCTTCTCATCCTGGGCATGATCTGTGCCCATCATGATCTTTGCCTTCTGGTACATGATGTAGATCCATCAATGGACGGACAGATAGATTCAAGAACAGCTTTTATCCAAGTGGCCTACTGTAGAATTGAACACAGCTGGTATGTGGACACATACAATCTGACTATGGGACGTTTTTATACCACTCACCACCACATCTATTGTTTATTATCATCATTATTGTGCAGTTTGTTTGCTTGTCCTGTTGTAATGATGCACTTTATTGCCATCTGTATTCCAGCTGTCATTTGCACTAATCTGTAATTGCACTGAAGGAAGGATTGCTTTCACTACACTGGTATAGTGACTATAAAGTATCTATTGTATTCTACTCTAGCTGGCGAATATTTACGTTTGATGTGGGTTTGAGAACTGGGTGTGGCAAAATGACTCGACAGCGCCACCTATACAATTTCAATGAAGTGGCCCCTGAGCTACGTATCATGCACACATACAAAAATTAGCACACACACCAAACATGCCAATACCTACAAAAAAGTCTCTTGAAGTGAAATCTGAAACCCAACAGGAAGTTGTATATTTTACATTTTCTCTGCAAAAAAGGGAAGTTTTTGCCATTTCCAGGCGTTGTATTTAAATGAATTCCTCCTATTTATTTTACCAGATCAATACCAAATTTGGGTAGTGTAATCTAAAGGCTTTGGCGATGTTAAATTGCGGAGATCTAGAGTTTTCATTGAAGGGAGTGTCTGTGGCGGACTCACAAACTTCAGTGTATAACTCAGGCATACAAATGTCCGATCTGCCCCAAATTTTACAAGTTTGATGAAAGTCAAACAGAATCCTGTTCTGAAGACATCTACATGATAAGATTCAGTTACAGTCATAGCGTCACCTGCCGACAGAAGGAAGTTTGGCATATATTGGTGACATTGTCATGTTTTTTTTTAATATATTTACCAGCTTTAATTAATATTGCCTGGCTCCAGGTTGGAGGAACGTCCTTACCCCAGGTGGAGGAGTTCAAGTATCTTGGGGTTTTGTTCACGAGTGAGGGAAGGATGGAGTGTGAGATTGACAGGCGGATCGGTGCAGCAGCAGCAGTAATGCGGTTGATGTACCGGTCTGTTGCGGTAATGAAGGACCTGAGCCGAAAGGCAGAGCTCTCGATTTACCGGTCAATCTACATTCCTACTCTCACCTATGGTCATGAGCTTTCAGTCATGACCGAAAGGACAAGATCTCGGATACAAGCGGCGAAAATGAGTTTCCTTCGCAGGGTGGCAGAGCCCAGGAGGAGCTCGGAGTAGAGCTGCTGCTCCTCCACATCGAGAGAAGTCAGCTGAGATGGCTCGGGCATCTGTTTTGGATGCCTCCTGGACTCCTACATAGGGAGGTGTTCCAGACGTGTCCCAACAGGAGGAGGCTTCGGGGAAGACCCAGGACATGCTGGAGGGACTATGTCTCTCGGCTGGCCTGGGAACACCTTGGGATCCCCCCGGACGAGCTGGAGGAAGTGTCTGAGGAGACGGAAGTCTGGGGTTCTCTCCTGAGACTCAATCGGAACAATCGGATCTGAATCAACTTTTCCTGCACATCTCCAGGTATGTCAGAAACAAAAATAACTCGTTTCTATTGGAGCCTTCCTTGAAATTATTTAACACTTGACAAATTTCACCTTACTGCTCAAAACAAAACTTACATGTAGAGTTTTTAGTGTGATTTGTATTAGGATACTGCTGATTAGTGATTGTGGCACACTGGAGTAGACCGTGTTGACCTCTTGATCTACTCAAGCACAGCCTCCATTGAAATCAAAGCAAATAGCCTTAATTTTTAGAACAAACACTTGGTTTTAGAAAGAAGCACTAAATGTAATGTGATTTGCAGCATCAGCAGCCATAAAGGAAGGTTTCTATCAGATCTCTTGACCTGTTGTCGGCTGGTTGACAGGCTGTGATGGATTGGGTCTGGATCTGGGTCATCCATCAGAGCGGCTGCAGATCTGGGTTATTGTGCGATTTTGGGTTATTGTGCGATGGCCACCCTGCAGAGCCACGCAACATCATGGGAAACACATTCACACTTCCAGTCATCAGTGTGGATTAACTGTGTGATACCTTCTTTGACATGCTTCATATCCATGCAGTTCAGAGTCAGACAGGAGAGAAACATCCAGCACAACAACACTAAGTTAGCAACATGGAGTAGTAGAGCTTCTAGCACTCGCTGAGAGATTTTCAAGACTCACACACCAGACAATAAACACAACTACTTCTATGCCATGTCTGAAAAAAGTTCTAAACATTGTTCATTCAGTGTCTGTCTGAGACAAATAAACAGCAGTGTGGTGTCCCGCGGTGGCGCTTCTCGCTGGAGACGGCTGTTTGCCTTTTATGAAACTGTCCTTCTTTCACAGCCGCCATTGTTGTTGTGTTTAGGAGTCACTCGAGCGGCGACACATTTACAGTCCTGACCTCTGCAGCGGATAAAGTTGATTCTAGTACATGAATGTTATTAATTTAATCTGTTGTTATCTGGAAATAACATACCTTGGAATGTAGTGACTGACCATCAGAATCAAGTACTCAAGTGAGGTTTTCTAATAAACATAGGTTATCTCTCCATAGTTATTGTTACTTTAATAAAGCGTTTCTCAATCCTGGTCCTCGTGCCGCACCACGGTGCACATTACATGTTTCTCTTTTCACTACAGATGTTTGTTCTAATTCAACAACAAGTGTTCTGCAAAGTGGACTCTACAGAATATTTCACCATGATTTCAGCTTGAAAGGAGCATATACAGGGGTTAGACAATAAAACTGAAATCCCTGGTTTTAGAGCGCAATAATTCATTAGTATGGTATAGGGCTTCCTTTTTTTGGCCAATACAGCATCAATTCATCATGGGAATGACTGACACAAGTCCTGCACAGCGACCAGAGGGATTTTGAGCTGTTCTTCTTCTTCAGAATAGTGTCCAGGTCATGCTGTGATGCTGCTGGAGGAAAACCTTTCCTGACCCGCTCCTCCAAAACACCCCAAAGTGCTCAATAATATTTACATCTGGTGACTGTGCAGGCCATAGGAGATGTTCAACTTCACTTTCATGTTCATCAAACCACTCTCCAGTCCTGCTGTGTGTATTGGTACATTATCATTCTGATACATGCCACCACCTTCAGGATACAATGTTTGACCCATTGGGTCATATGGTCCTCCAGAATGGGTCGGGCATGCCCATCTAGCACAAGTATTGGGCCTAGGGAATGCCATGATATTGAGCCAAAACCATCACTGATCACCCCATGCTTCACTCTGGGTGCTTCTTTGGGGCTTCTCCACACCGTAACTCTCCCGGATGTGGGAAAGGCAGTGAAGGTGGACTCATCAGAGAACAATACATGTTTCACATCGTCCACAGCCCAAGATTTTTACTGCTGGCACCATTAAAACCGGTGTTTGGCACAAGTGAGCACAGGTTTGGCTGTAGCAGCTAATATTGTTATTGGCTATGGCAGTTTATATTGTATTTATTAAGGGAGGTATCATATCTCCCACTGAAAGTGGAATAAGATTCTTGTGCTCCGGTGGAGAGTAATGGATGAGAAGGGACCAGGGAAGAATGCACACTGTGTAGGGACCTGTCAGTCAAAACACAGTTGATGCATTAAGCTCTTGTAATGAACTGGTTATCTGGATCATGTATTAAATAAGAGAGACATGCAAAATATGCAGATCAGTGGGCCACGAGGACCGCTGTTCTTTAAACTACCCGGTCAGATTTTCCTACCCCCATTCAAAATCTAGGGAGCAGAATTTGATGACAAAATCTGCTCCCTATCAGATTGTGCTACCAGCGTAAATTTAGATGTGGAGTGGTGAGATATGAAGCTGTAATATTGCCCTATTCCTGAAGCTCAGAGCTGAAGTACATGAGCAGCTGCTATAGCAAGACATCCATTCAGCTGATCAATATATTTGAGTTATGATGCTTGAATCCTTCGTAAGCCATTCACATATGAACAGGATAAATCCCATTAGATGGGGAACTGAGATTCTATCACATTCAAGCATCACTGCTCAACGATGTTAGACATTTTCAGCTGAAGGTTAACTTCGATTTGACTCTATTAATGCCATTTGAATATGTGGTCGGTTCCTTATATGAAGGAAACAAAAGCAAGTTATGAGGTAGTGTTGAATATTCATTTCTCCATTAGCATTTCCCTCTGTGTTTCTCACAGTGTTAGGGGTTTGGTAAATTCCCATAACCCCCATCCCGATGAACCCTCCCACATATGACACTACAAATTAATCAAGACCCCGAAAAACCCTTCAGCCACTACATCACAAAGAGCAAACCCCCTCCCCACCGCACCCCCCGACCCACCGCCTGCTTTACCGCCAATTAACACTCAGAGCATGTATGTGTGTATGTGTGTGTGCGCGCAAGTGTGTGTGGGTGTGGGGGCCTGTGTGTGTGTTTACTTAGCAATATTTTATGACCAAACCATCTCCCCAAAAGTTAGCTAACTCTGACCATAGCAGCAGTTTTGCACGGCCTTAACTAATCACTGAATGTGAATATTTAGGTGAAATAAACACAGAAGCATGCAGATTATGAAGCAACCAAATGCTAAAAACACACAATTCAAAAGTCTGTATTCCACCTGTGCACATTGCTGGCCTACCCTCAACTTCATTCCACTTCATAAAGTTTCATCTCCTCCTCTGAGGTGCTTTTTGAAACAGCGTTGAATCTCTGAATCTCTGAGTGCAAATACTGAAGCTTCTGCACATCATCCAGAACGCCACAGACCGGTGTGTGTGATCAGGGTGATGTGCTGTAGTTTCTCTCAGATGATTTGACAGATATAAATGTGTGTTTCTTTGCGTCATTAATGCTGGTTTGCAGCTCTCCATGTTTCCAGCTCTCCATTGTTGCAGATGTGAAATGTTGTTGTGCTGATTGTTGCAGGCCTCAGCCGTCCGTCAGTCCATCATCACAGTGCTTCAGTATTATTCTTCTTCTATTATTATTCCCTCCAGAACTGTCTTGAGCATCTGTCTGCGCTCCCGTCTCACGCCTCCAGAAGACACCGCATTCACCGCGTTCACTGCGTTTGGTCTTGGTCTTCTGAGGCGCAGCTCATTTATTAGAGGAGAACAAATACCACATTGGAGAATCCCAACAGTGCAGCACACTACACTCCTCTCAGTGATATCTGTGCAGGAGCAGCAGCTGAGGAGGTGATGCTCTGCTGTTCTTCATCGGATGGAAACGCTGCTTTATTCACTGACGTTTCAGGAATTTTTTTATAGATGCAGCATTAGTTAAGAGAACAGACTTTAAAATAATAATATTAATAATAATTATAATATGAATAATTTTAGCAGTCCTAAACTTTTGAACTGTAGTATTATGTTTACAATTATTCATGAGTTCATGGTTAATGCAGGTTGAGTGAATTGAGTGTGTGTGCTTTCCTGTCACTGTGCGTGTGTTTGTGTGGTTTGGTGATTGTGTTATTGTTGGCCGTGAGGGGGTTTGGATCAGCTGTGTGAGTGTGTGGGTGTGCGTGCGTGTGTGTGTGTGTGTGCGTGTGTGTGTGTGTGTGTGTGTGTGTGTGTGTGTGTGTGTGTGTGTG
>CAIGQV010012366.1:176276-186865 GCA_903798115.1 Danio jaintianensis
TGCTCCAGTATAGTGATGTGTCCTGATGCTCCAGTATAGTGATGTGTAATTATAGAATATGTACAACTGATTATATATTTTTTCATCCTATTTTTCAGGAGGAATATCACACCTTAAGGAACTGGGTTATCTGAGGGAAATATATAATGGATTCCTGGACATACTTGTTCTCGCCCAGTTACTTCTCCACCAACCTGTCTGGGTATTCCCTGTACGATGGCCTGCTCAACATATCTGAAGATGAAACTCTGAGTAATGAGACAGATCCCCACCTGACCAACACAAACACAGTGGTGGTCACCTTGATGTATTTCCTGGTCTGCGTCGTCGGGCTCTGCGGAAATGCTCTGGTTATTTACGTCATCCTGCGATACGCTAAGATGAAGACGGTCACTAATATCTACATCCTGAACCTGGCGGTGGCAGATATTCTGTTCATGCTCAGCTTGCCCTTCATTGCTATCCAGTTAGCGCTGGTGCACTGGCCGTTTGGAGCCACGATGTGTCACGTGGTTATAACCATAGACTCTCTGAATCAGTTCACCAGTATCTTCTGCCTGATGGTGATGAGTATTGATCGATACCTCGCCGTGGTGCACCCTATGAAGTCAATCAAATGGAGAAAGCCACATGTGGCGAAGGCTATCAACGTAGCGGTGTGGGTCGTGTCTCTAATCGTCATCCTCCCAGTAGTGTTCTACAGTGGATTGATCACCAAATCTGAAGGTTGTTTCTGCAGTATTGTGTGGCCGGATCCGCAGGAAGCATACCAAACCGCCTTCATGATCTACACTTTCTTCCTAGGGTTCTTCCTCCCGCTTATGGTCATCTGCCTGTGCTACCTGCTGATCATCATCAAGGTGAAGTCCTCAGGAATAAAGGTGAGCTCCAGCAAGCACAGATATTCAGAGAAGAAGGTGACGCGTCTGGTGTCTGTGGTGGTGCTGGTGTTTCTGTTCTGCTGGCTGCCATTCTATATCTTCAACATGACCTCGGTTACGGGCACCATTAGCGATACGCCTTTCCTAAGGAGTGTGTTTGCGTTTGTGGTGGTGCTCGGGTACGCAAACAGCTGCGCTAACCCGATATTATACGCCTTCCTGTCCGAGAACTTCAGAAAAAGCTTCCAGAATGTTCTGTGTTTGAGGAAAGTAGATGCGCTGAATGATGCGGCTCGCTCTAACAGCAGACTGGACAGGTCACAGATTCTGAACGATCCGATGAAGACTCAACACACGCTGGTAAACGGAGACCTGCAAACCAGCCTTTGATGAAACAGGTCATTAATTTATTATAGAATTATTCATTAATTATTTTATAGAAAGTGTGTGTTTGTTGCCTTGGAACTCCAGCAGACATCGCTGTTATTTTTACAGCTTTAGATTCCCAATTAAAACTGTACGTCATCATGTCTTCTTTTACATCTGAAAGAAGAATAAAAACCTCTTTGACCCTTAAAGTTCCCTAAGGATATTCATTCATTCATTTTCTTTTCGGCTTAGTCCCTTTATTAATCTGGGGTCGCCACAGCGGAATGAACCACCAACTTATCCTGCATATGTTTTACGCAGTGGATGCCCTTCCAGCTGCAACCCATCACTGGGAAACACCCATACGCTCTCATTCACAGACGTACACTATGGACAATTTAGCTTACCCAATTCCCCTATTGCACATGTGTTTGGACCGTGGACTGTATGCAAACTCCACACAGAAATGCCAACTGACTCAGCCGAGGCTCGAACCAGCGACTTTCTTGCTGTGAGGCAACAGCGCTACCCACTGCGCCACCGCACTGTCCCTAAGGACATTTTTGGGCAATTATTTTGAGTTTATAGAGTTTATAGAGAAATAGCTTCCCTAATCTGAGCAGTTTTCCATCTGAACACACACAAAAGAGGACTCGATTCAATAGTGTTAAGTGCTTGAAATAATTTGGAAAATCTCCTTAATCTTTCCCTTTGTCCAGAAATGGTCCCCCATAAGAAATGAATGGGAAATACTCAAATCTAAAGCTTTTTTATTTGTCTAGAGAAAGCCAATAAATCCAACACAATGCCGATCAATCACGTACTGAAATGAAGGTTTCCCAACAGGCACACAGCGTCATAAGATGTTAATATTAGGTTAGATTTAGGTCGTGATGTCGGGTGACCAAAATTCAATGTCTAGCCAGCGTCTCAGGACAACGTTATTGTGATGTCCAATAACGACGTCAAATGACATTCATTCATTCATTCTCCTTCGGCTTAGTCCCTTATTCATCAGGGGTCGCCACAGCGGAATGAACGGCCAACTATTCCAGCATATGTTTTACACAGCGGATGCCCTTCCAGCTGCAACCCAGTACTGGGAAACACCCATACACACTCATTCACTCACACACACACACACACACACACACTCATACACTACAACCAATTTAGTTCATCAATTCCCCTATAGCGCATGTGTTTGGACTGTGGGGGAAACCGGAGCACCCGGAGGAAACGTATATATTATGAACGTATAAACGTAAACAGTTGATATTTGGTTGATTTTAGGTTGTGTGGGAAAGTGACCAGAATCCAACGTCGAGTCAACATCTTAAACCAATGTCATATTGACGTAAAATACTGACATTTATTAATCAGGTATGGCAATCAAAATCCAACATTCAATTCAAGTCAAGTCAAGTTTATTTTACATAACGAGATGTAAAAATGGAGGGTTATAGATGAAAATGGCAGTTAAATAAACAAACATAGAAACAAACATGTAAAGCATATGAGAGTTTCTAACACAATGTCTGGTGCATTGAGGAGTGTGTCCTACAGGTGATGTCGAGCCAGCTCACCTGCGTGGAGCACATTCATGCATCATACCGTTATGCGATGCAATGAGTGTGTGCTTTACTAAAGATAGGTCTTTAATCTAGTGTTGAACTGAGAGAGTGTGTCTGAGCCTCGGACATTATCAGGAAGGCTATTCCAGAGTTTAGGAGCCATAAATGAGAAGGCTCGACCACCTTTACTCAACTTTGCTATTCTAGGTACTACCAGCAGCCCTGAGTTTTGAGATCTTAAAGAGCGGGTTGGATTGTAGTGAGACAGAAGGTTGGTTAGATAAAGAGGAGCTCGATTATTTAAAGCTTTATAGGTAAGAAGCAATATTTTATAATCAATACGGAACTTAACAGGCAGCCAGTGTAAGGAGGATAAAATTGGGGTGATATGATCATATTTTCTAGACCTGGTAAGAACTCTGGCAGCTGCATTTTGTACTAACTGAAGTTTATTAATAGAGGATGCTGGGCAACCAGCGAACAGAGCATTACAGTAATCCAGCCTAGAAGTCATGAAAGCATGAACTAGTTTTTCTGCATCTGAGATGGATAGCATACTTCGTAACTTAGCGATATTTCTCAGATGAAAGAAGGCGGTTTTTGTGACATGGGAGATATGATTTTCAAAAGTTAAATTGCTGTCTAGTATAACACCCAGATCTTTTACAGTAGAGCTAATGCTAACTTTGTGTCCCTCTAATTGCAGGTGGAGTTGTGAGATCTGCTGTGTACAGGATTTAGGCCCAATAAGTAATAATTCTGTTTTGTCTGAATTTAAGAGAAGGAAATTGTTGGTCATCCAGTCTTTAACATCTTTAATACATTCAGTTAGCTTAGACAGTTCAGACGTCTCATCAGGTTTTGTTGAAATATATAATTGAGTATCATCTGCATAGCAGTGAAAGCTGATCCCGTGTCTTCTTATAATGTCCCCCAGGGGTAGCATGTATATTGTAAACAGCAAAGGGCCTAAAACTGATCCTTGAGGCACACCATACTGTACTGGCCTGACCTGAGAAAGCTGTCCATTTATATTAACAAACTGGTAACGGTCAGTTAAGTATGACTTAAACCATTGTAGAGCCTGTCCCCGGACACCTGTAGAATTGAAGCGATCTATGAGGATATTGTGGTCGATGGTGTCAAATGCAGCACTGAGATCAAGTAAAACTAATAACGAGATGCACCCTTGGTCAGCAGCTAAGAGTAAATGGTTGGTTATTTTCACTAATGCGGTTTCTGTACTGTGATGAGGCCTGAAACCTGACTGAAACACTTCAAAAACATTGTTCATCTGCAGAAAGGAGCATAATTGGGCAGAAACAACTTCTTCTAGTATTTTAGACATAAATGGAAGATTTGAAATAGGCCTATAATTAGCTCAGTTGCTGGGGTCCAGTTGTGGTTTCTTAATAATAATCTTAATAACAGCTAGCTTGATAGACGTCATAGTGGTAACGTCCAGACAACATCAAGCTGTAACATCATTAGACGTTGATATTTGGTTGTTTTTAGGTTGCATTGGAAAGTGACCAAAATGCAATGTCTGTCTGATGTTGGTCTGACATTAGGTTCTGACGTCAACCCGGTTTACATTTCAACCCAAAACGTAACGTCCCCATGAGGTTGGGGTACAACGTCAATCTGACGTCAATCTATACAACATGCTCAAACACACACACACACACATGCGATTGAAATGCTGGATATGAATCCGTTTCACAAGACTGTTATGACGTGTTTAATGGTCATCATAATCTTAAATTGTTGAAAGATTTTTTTTAACTTGTGAACATTTACATGTGTTTCTGTGTGTATTCTATCATCTCTGCATCACATTACAGTAAGCGATTCACCGTGTGTGTGAGGTGTGTGTAGTGCAGTGTGTATGGGGGCAGGACAGTAAATCTGCCATGATTCTCTCCTCAGTCTCTCACCATCCTGGAGTTTCTCTCTCGTTATTTCAGCTAATAGGATTGTAAATGAATGATGTGTTGTGCTCTCCCATTCACTGCGCTCTGAGTTTACACACTATGAAGACTTCAATACTGAGAAACCCAGAAATGTGAAAAGGGTCCATTGCAAGATGTCCTCGCTGCAGACTGTAACCATGTTGACATACTGGACCAGGTCTACTACGTAGTGGACATTGTACCGCCCACTAAGGTATCACCCACACTACTGTGACGGTTGGGTTTAGGGTAGGGGAGGTGTAGGCGATCGTCCATTATGTATTGGACCTGGTCCAGTACCTCATCAAGCTGCGGGCTGCAGCGAGGACTGTCTCGGATATTGTGATATTTTTATGCCATCTTCAGCCACCAGATGTCACCAAAGTCGCCTGATTTTTAGGTTTTGGATGTTTTGAACTGACTGCAGTGATATTTCTGCTGAAGTTCATGAAATACTACCTATAGCATAAAGAATAAGTTTCTGTGTGGAGTTTGCATGTTCTCCCCGTGTTGGCGTGGGTTTCCTCCGGGTGCTCCGGTTTCCCCCACAGTCCAAACACATGCGCTATAGGGGGATTGGTGAACTAAATTGGCCGTAGTGTATGAGTGTGTGTGTGTGTGTGTGTGTGTGTGTGTGTGTGTGTGTGTGTGTGAATGAGTGTGTATGGGTGTTTCCCAGTACTGGGTTGCAGCTGGAAGGGCATCCGCTGTGTAAAACATATGCTGGAATAGTTGCCGATTCATTCCGCTGTGGCGAGCCCTGATGAATAAAGGGGACTAAGCTGAAGGAGAATGAATGAATGAATGTTTTCTTTTATCTGAGTGCTTATCAAGACTTGTCTACTATTTATAATTTTGCCACTCGAGCAAACAAATTAGAAATAAAAGCCCTTGACTCAACAAAGTTCAATCCTCTTTAAATAGGAAATGAATGGGCAGTTTTGAAATGTTAAATTTAGAGGGATGTACATTTTAAAAGAATCACATTATTGTGATTGTGATATTGTGAATTAACTACATAAATTGCCAGATGTTATTATTATTTTAAAGCCAGTGACATGACATTTGTCTAAAATAAATTGGGTTCACACTGTGCCCAAAAACATCCACTGGGGGGTGCACTAATGAAGACCCTTACAGAGCGATCACGAGAACACGACGGCTCCGTTAAGAACATCCAGACGCTTTGGTTTACTGTTCTTCTGTCTTGTTCTTTAGGTTTGTGGCAGGTAGCCGTGTGAGGAGTGTGTTATTTTGGCAGAATAACCCTTCAGTCTTATACAGAAACATGTGGTATGACGTGAGCAACACAGCAAATACAATAATGTGTGTAGTACAGAGCCCGGTCAGTCTCAGAAATAATACATCCACAAAATAAAGTTGATGGTGTTTATTGAATTAATCTGACCGTGAGATTGTGCTGTGAGTGTGTGTGTCTCTCTGTCACTGAATAAGGCAGGACTCTCAGTAGGTGTGTTTGTGAGCGTCCAACATCTGACTATTTGATGTCGCAGCACAGATGATATGTTTGACACTGTTTGTGTGCTGTACACTAATGCGTGTGGCACTCATTAATAATAGACTGCTTGTTGAAAGACGATTCATGGTTGTGTTTTTGTGAAATCCTGCACTCGTTATGCGGCTAGTGGCTGCAGATCGCTGGTAAACACGCAGTTTGCTAAAGAACTACAAATCCGCCATCACGGACACACACACACCAGTGTTGTTTGGTGAACACCCTGTAACATTATAAAGCGTTCCCTGGTTAGGTGTCTCCGTGTTTAGACCCTTGCTTTGTTTTATGGTTTACCCTGTCTGCCTGTTGGTGCTGGTGTCTGACCATTGCCTGTCTGACTATGATTCTTAGTAACACCTGCATGTGGAGCACGCCGTTGTCTCCCGCCTTCCTGTGCTTACACACACAGACACACTGCATTGAATTTAATTAATGACAAATAAATAAAATGTGCTTTAGTGTCACAAAGTAATTAAGCTTCAATTAATAAATGTTTTGCTTATTTTGCACAAAATATTACATCTGAATCTCCAACTTTGGAAACAAAACACACCACTTTAAACATCTTAAAAAGGCAAATTTGCAATAAATGAGTGTTTTTCACTGTTCAATATTGGAAAACATTCTTGATTTGATCCCATTTACTGCCTTTGCATACATTTATGAATTATGGTGATGCTAAATTGAGGTAATAAGTTGATTATAATGATAAAATATGCCAAGATAAACAACAGTAGGGTGCTAAGCTATGTATAGAATGATGTCTTTCTTACTTTCTATTGTTAAAGGTTGTCAAGACTTGAGAGAATCCTTTTCTAAAGTCATAAATGTTCACTATTATTGTGATTAAAATGTAAATAATCTCGTTTATTTGAATAGGTTACTTGTTTCCCTCAGTTCTGGATCTCAGGAGGATCCTCGAGGCCCTCTAGTGGAAGATATTACCATTCAGAGCGACACGGTGGCTCAGTGGTTAGCACTGTGAGTGTGTGTGAATGAGTGTGTATGGGTGTTTCCCAGTACTGGATTGCAGCTGGAAGGGCATCCGCTGTGTAAAACATATGCTGGAATAGTTGGCAGTTCATTCTGTTGTGGCGACCCCTGATGAATAAAGGGACTAAGCTGAAGGAGAATGAATGAATGAATGAATGATTTGACCAGTCATTTACCATTAAAAATGATATATTTAATTTAAAAGGCACTGCTTTCTTATATGATTTACCATGAAGACTGGGAGGAAAGTGGAAAGTTTCTTAAAGAGCCCCTATTTTGCATTATAAATGGTCATATTTTGGTTTTGGGGGTCTCCAACAACAGGCTGATCTGCATGCAAGGTCAAAAAACACTTTCATTGTCTTATATCTAATTATCCCAACGACTCCCATATGATTCGTTCAGCAATTCATTGTTCCCAAACCCCTCCTTGGCGCGAAGCTAATCTGCGCTGATTGGTCCGATGACCCAGTCTGTTGTGATTGGTCGACTGCGTTCAGCGGAGACAGAGAGAAATGCTTACCACGGCTATGAAGTAGCACAATGTGAGAGCCCAATGCAGGAGTGCAATAAAGCAATGCAGTTAAACACCAGTATATTACTGTACTCTTAACCCTAACCCCAAGTAATAACAACGACACACATTACACACACACAGTATTAATCCACACAGTGGCAAAAGCTGAACTGTTTTGCAAACTGACTGCGCGTGTGTGAGGAGCAGCTGATGGTGGCCATAGCATAGACAAACAGCAGAGGATCGTGAGTTCAGAAACGCATTTATATCGGTAAAGGAAGAAGCACGCGGCGCGTTTTCAACGTGGTTTTGGACACAGTATGTGAATAGCCCCATACAGATTTAACCTGAGAGATACAGTACAAGCACTGATCTAATATAGATAAGTGATTATAAGCCGCGTGGGGCGATTACATCTTATAACACACAATTAAACACATATTTTGCAAACTACAGAAAACGAGGCAACAATTTTAATCACAGTTACATGTTCTGATCCAGAGGAAGAAGAAACTGGTCCATATGAACTGCAACAGTTACTGAAAAAGTGCCTGTCAAAGTCTGACAAAGTCCCATACATAATCTGCTGCTCCTTCCTTTAATAGCTAACGGCCGGCGAATCCCGCGCTGCATTGTAGGTTATTGTATTAAAAATCTGAAATATGACAGGAACAAACACAGCACACGGTTGGCTATACTGTGGTGTCTATACTGTGGTGTCTATACTGTGGTGTCTATACTGTGGTGTCTATACTGTGGTGTCTATACTGTGGTGTCTATACTGTGGTGTCTATACTGTGGTGTCTATACTGTGGTGTCTATACTGTGGTGTCGTTGTGAAAATGAACTTTAACTCTTTATTCCCCGCAGCCGAATCTCCATCAGTCAGTGATCGTCATCATCAGTCATGATCAGTCCCGTGATCCTCAGCGCTCCGCTAGTGTCAGATGCGAAAGGCGCGTTCACATTTTACCGGATCTGGAACTTCATATTTGGTGATGTACCGTATCAACGTCGATGCGTTCAAGCAAAAGATCCTGTTTCACTAAAGAATTCATTCATTAATTTTCTTTTCGGCGTAGTCCCTTTATTAATCTGGGGTTGCCACAGCGGAATGAACCGCCAACTTATCCAGCATCCAGCATCCAGAATGAACCGCCAACTTTACGCAGCGGATGCCCTTCCAGCTGCAACCCATCACTGGGAAACATCCATACACACTCTTTCACACCAGGAGGACACCCACGCCAACACGGGGAGAACATGCAAACTCCACACAGAAACGCCAACTGACCCAGCCGGGACTCGAACCAGCGACCTTCTTGTTGTGAGGCGAACGTGCTAACCACTGCGCCACCGTGCAGCCCCTCGCTAAAGAATCAATAGTTTTAAACACTGTGCACTTTCAGATTGAACCCTCAGCTGGATGTGTTCATTCACTTAGAGTTGTGTTACACACTGATGAAGATCATTTTCAAAAACCCATAATAGGGGCTCTTTAAGGAACAAGTCTAAACATGATGGACTGCTTTGCAAGTCTTTACTCAATGATAAATGAATGATTAAAATAACAAATAATAAATACAAATCTGTGCTCAGAGCTCATTTCACAGCTCTCTGAGATAGATGATTTGGCTGTGAGAGATAACCCTTCATGCTTTGACATGAGATTATTCTCCTTCCCCATTGGCAGATTATTTAGCTTTTTAAAGAGAAACTCCCTTCATTCATTTCTCCAGAGGATCCTCGAGGCCCTCTAGTGGAAGTTACTGTAAGTGGAAGTCATTTATTCATTTTCCTTCGGCTTAGTCCCTTTATTCATCAGGGGTCGACACAGCGGAATGAACCGCCAACTATTCCAGCATATGTTTTACACAGCGGATGCCCTTCCAGCTGCAACCCAGTACTGGGAAACACCCATACACACTCATTCTCACACACACACATTCACACACACATACACTACGGCCAGTTTAGTTCATCAATTCCCCTATAGTGCATGTGTTTGGACTGTGGGGGAAACCGGAGCACCGGAGGAAACCCACGCCAACACGGGGAGAACATGCAAACTCCACACAGAAACACCAACTGACCCAGCCGGGACTCGAACCAGCGACCTTCTTGCTGTGAGGAGATTGTGCTAACCGCTGAGCCACCGTGCCGCCCATAAGTTGTAGTGATGTGCATTATTTCTGAAAACAACACAATCTGTGTCGCTTGTCTAGAAAATGCTTCTTGATTTAAGAGTTTGTAGATATTTGGACTAGAAACGAGACAGAAACTCCGAGTAAGAGCAGCATGTATTGTGTTGTGATGAGAGCGGCTTTATTAGTCAGTTGTCATGATGTTTGTGTGTGTGTGTGTGTGTGTGTGTGTGTGTGTGTGTGCGTGTGCGTGTGTGTGTGTGTGTTTAGCAGTAGATGTCCTCTGGTTGTGTGGTCTGCATACCACAGCACCTCACCCTTCAACAACACAACATCAGATCCTGCCCGGGATTTCCAGCACTCTCTTATGAGATCAGACCCAAGTCCTCCTTTATTCATGCTGGAGCAGAAAACAAATGTAAGGTCAGAATGTGCAGATGAGTGGGCAGAAGGAGAGGAAAGCAGGAGAATCATGATGATGCAACAGCAGAGGAGGAACACTCCACACATTCACACATCACTAGCTGTGTTTCCATCCAAAGATGGGATTTAGAGTTATGCGCAAAACTGGAATATCACATAAAACATCAGTGAATTAAGCAACGTTTCCATCTAATGAGAGCATCACCTCCTCAGCTGCTGC
>CAIGQV010012366.1:250472-265596 GCA_903798115.1 Danio jaintianensis
GGTTTCTCTCCAGTGTGGATCCTCATGTGAACATTAAGACTTTTTTTGCTTGCCAGACTCTTCCCACACTGAGTGCAGATAAAATGATTCTTGTCTCTCCTTTTCAAAATACCATCAGTCTGTAAATGATTTTCCTCAATTTTGACATGATGTTCCTCCTCTTTAATCTCCTCATACTCTTCAATTAGGTCTGAAATTTAAAAAAAAGTTCAGTTTTTAGTAAGTCATAGAAACTCCTCAAAAGCTGAAGTGAAAGACACTGGAAACATTGGCTACACAAACTGTCATTTTGATGCACATTAATGTAAAATAAATCAGATCATATTTAGTTTGATTTTGTTACATTAACCCCCGGGGTCCATTAACTTACATATGTGTAAGTGTATTCCAACATGATTGACCATAAAAGTAATTTTTAGTCATATGGATGAGGCACAGATATGAAAACTGAAATATGAAAACATATCCCATCATGTCAAAGCCTACAGTGAATGAACCCCAAGATACTTGAACTCCTCCACATGGGGTAAGGACTTTCCTCCAACCTGGAGATGGCAAGTCACCTTTTTTCGGTAGAGCACCATGGCCTCACACTTGGAGGTGCTGATTGTCATCCCAGTCGCATCACACTCAGCAGCAAACCGCGCCAATGCACCCTGAAGATCCATGTCCGATGAAGCCATCAGAACATCATCATCTGGAAATAACAGATGAAATCCTGTGGTCCCCGAACCAGACCACCTCCAGCCCAAGGCTGTGCCTAGAAATTCTGTCCATAAAAATTCTGAACAGAACCGGTGACAGAGTGCAGCCCTGCCAAAGTCCAACATGCACTGGAAGTTTGACTTATTGCCGGCAATGCAAACCAAACACAGAATGCCACAAGAGACACGGTCGATTGCCTTCTACAAGTCCATGAAACACATGTGGACAGGTTGGGCATTGTTCCTCCGGGATTTAAGGTTCAACCATCGGCCGGATCCTCCTCGCCAGTGCCCTGGCATAGACTTTTCCAGGGAGGCTTAGAAGTGTGATCCTCCTATAGTTGGAACACACCCTCCGGTCCCCCTTCTTAAAAATGGGAACCACCACTGCAGTTGTCCAGTCCAGAGGTACTGTCCCCAACCTCCATGCAATATTGTAGAGACGCGTCAGCCAAGACAGCGCCACAATATCCAGAGACTTGAGATACACAGGGTGCATCTCATCCACCCCTGCTGCTTGCAAACTACTTCAGTGACCTCAGCTTGGACGATGGGGATGAGTCCAGCCCTGCATCCCCAGTCTCTGCTTCCTTAATGGAACGCATGTCAGTGGGGTTGAGGAGATCCTCAGAATATTCCTTCCACCGTCCAACAACATCCCCAATCGAGGTCAACAGCTCCCCATTTCCACTGTAAACAGTGTCGGTGTGGAACTGCTTTCCCCTCCTGAGGGGCCGGAGGGTTTGCCAGAATCTCTTTGAGGCTGACCGGTAGTCTTACTCCATGGTCTCCCCGAACTCTTCCCAGGCCAGAGTTTTTGCTTCTGCAACCACCTGGGCTGCAGCACGCTTGGCCTGTCGGTACCCATCAAGCTGCCCCGGGTGTCCTACAAGCCAACCAAACCTGGTAGGACTCCTTCAGCTTGACGGCGTTGCTTCCGTTCTCCACCACAGAGTTTGTGGATTGATGCCTCGACAGGCACCACAAGCTTTACAGCCACAGCTCCTCATGGCTGCAGCAACAATGGAGTCGGAGAACATGGACCACTCTGTCTTAATGTCTCCAGCCTCCCTCGGCATCTGGTCAAAGCTCTTCCGGAGGTGAGTTGAAAATCCCTCTGCTTTGTGGTTCAGCCAGACATTCCCAGAGGACCCTTACAATACGTTTGGGCCTGCCAGGTCTGCCCAGCGCTCCCCTCTGCCAGCTGATCCAATCATCCAGCTTGAGCTCCAGCTCCTCCTTGCTGTACTTCTTCTACAAGTGATGTCACTGGGGGTTGGGGTTATGGGCGGGGTAGGTGTACGCATTTCAACAGCTTATAGGAGGAGGAGCTGGAGCTCAAGCTCCCCCTCATTGGAGGTGAGCTCCACCCAAGTGGCTCTGCAGCAAGCACCTTCTCCCCAATCATGCCTCTCCAGGTATCACTGTCATTACCCAAGTGGGCGTTGAAGTCCCCCAGTAGAACAACGGAGTCCTCAGTCTGAGCACCTTCCAGCACCTCCACCACACAATGACTTCTAGAAGGCTGGCTACTCTGCACTGGTGTTTGGCCTGTAGGCGCACACTACAGTGAGAAACCTATCCCTGAACCAAAAGGCGCAGGGAGGCGACACCCTCGTTCATCTGGAGCTATAAACAAGCCCACACCAGGCTGCCACCTCTCACCATGGGCAACTCCAGAGTAGAAGAAAGTCCAGCCCACTCCATGTCGCAAGAGGCAGTTTGTGTGCCTGATGATCAGGTTGTCGTGGTCCTGACTTTCAACCACCACCCGTTCCACAATGCAGCGGTCCCTTACGGCTCCCCTGCAGGTGGTGGGCCTGCAGGAGGATTGTCCCATGTTGCTCCTTCGAGCTGAGCCGACCGGGTTCCATGGGATAAAACCCAACCACCAGGCACTTGCATACGAGCCCCAACCGGCGACATCACAGTCCTCAATGTTTCAGGTTAGCTGACCAATCAGAGCTGTTGAGGGCGGGCCTTCAGAGGAACCAGTAAATATGGTAGTCGTTTTCATGTTAGAAAATTGAAAATGTGATTTTTTTTTAAATGACGCAAGAGCACAAACTATTTTCCACCCCATAAACCCAACCAAGCCTTAAAAAACACTCTGGACCACTCCTGTAAAAGTAATGAAAGGTTGTTTCATACATGTTAAATAATGTTCGTGTACTGTGTGAAAAACATGTTTGTTGTGACGTGAGTAAGCAGGATCATTATTAGTGACTGCTAATATTAGTACAGTTGTTTCTGAATGTCAGCATAATCAAGCTGTACAGTGGACTGAGGTTATTCTGCATGCTGAAGGTGAGCTAAATCACTGAGAACTGCATAGCAGAAGGATCAGCAAAGCCCTTGGAAATGACAGTACTGTACGCCTCACTTACTGCATGTCTACAGAAACTAAGCTGAAATAAACTAAAGACACAAAGAAACTCATGTTCTAGGACTCCTCATTTACTCTCAAGGCCACGGTATACCCCGGTATATCACACTGATTAAAGCAAGAAATGAAAGAGACAAGATGCAAACTGAAAAGGATGAAAGGAGAAGCCATTGATAAAAATAAAGTCCTTTGTTTGTGACGAGGAATTTGCGCCTCATTGAAGCAGTTCAAGTTTTTAAACTTTGAAGTTTGTTTTAGGTATATGCCAACCCTTCTCAGAGCCCAGAGGGTTAAATGTTTAACAAGCCTCCTTTTACTCTTTATATAAAATCATTTGTTTTTTGTGCACTAAATCAGATCAACTGTTCAAAGCTTTTCCTCATTATTGTCCTTCAGGCTTATTAATGAAGAATCAGGAATAAACACCAACCTATCTGTTGTTCAGTGTCTTCATGTTTAATTCTGCAGGGTTCTGGATCACTCATGTTCTGGAATATTCCTGTATTTATAGCTTCACTGGAGGAGGAGGAGGAGGAGCTTCACTGGGGGAGGAGCTTCACTGGGGGAGGAGATAATTATTCTAATTAACATTCTGTTAATATCAGCAGCATTGGCTATATTCATGACTTGTATTAAATATTCCACATATAATTGTCAGTCATAACTGTTTGTGAATCATCATTAACTGCTTAAACACACAAACAACAACAACACTGATAAAGTCTTATAAGCTCTTTCAGTCTGATCAATGATCAATATTGTAAAAGTCCTCCAGAAAACACATTTGTACACATTTGCCTTCAAATATTTCCTGAATAAAAACATTCTCCAATATCATTAAAGATATACATTCTATTAAAATATGTTTGACCATCAAAATATTCGGACACAAGTTACACACAGGTGTTTCTTCCCTGTTCAATAAATGTGTGTGCAAGTCTCGAGTGGCCGATTCTACATCTCATGTGTGCAGCCTGATCATGTCTCTGATTGCTTACATTTATCTCTCAATACTTTAATTGATTAATTATTAAGTGTTTTATACTATTATACTGACCCAAACTCTGTTTCACTGCAAAATAAAGCGTTTGCGTCTCTTCAGAGGTTTACAGAAGCAGATGTTGAGTTGAACAGATCAATATTAAACAAGCACTTGGTGAATGAATGAATGAGATGGAGAGGCAAATGAAAGGTGGCCAGATAACCCGTGAGTAACGCATTACAGAAGTGTTTACAGCGTAGCATCGAGCTAAAAACAAGAGAGTATATTAGCATTGAGCACATATGTTAAAGCAGTTCAACCCGCAAGATCATTGCAGCAAATCTGCGAACGCTACAAAGGTCAGATATAATACACTTACTTTCAATAGACGCACAACACCCGTAACATAAGTGCAATTAAAGGAATTCAACAGCAAACAGCAAAGCTCTGCGCTCTGGGATATTTGCCTGCACTTCTTCTTCTTCTTCTTCTTCTTCTTCTGGAGTTTTAACCGGCGGTTGTAAAACCAACCTAAAGGTGCATTTCCGCCACCTACTGGATTAGAGTACTTGGTTTGAAACCCAGAGGGATGTATTGAGGATAGGCAGTGGGAATGGAGGGGCAGGGGATGGGGATTAATGGGGAAAAAATATCCTATGTCATTCAAATATCTAAAAATGTCATTATTTACCCTATATCCACTGCCCTCTAAAATCCCTTTAAGAGAGAAGTTAGCTATATTCAGCTCTCTTAGGCCCTCAAAGAATGTTTTGTGTCATTCCTTGTTTCTGTACATCCTATTAATATCTTTATCCCCATTTCCTCAATGTCATATAATTTATTTAATACTTCATACACAAGATCCTGTCTATCTGATGAGAAACCACTCTGCATGGCTGATTGGGAGACCGTACAGATGAATGAGTTATGCTGGTCTCTTTCAGTCCATTCCAGAGATCGTCACTGTGAGGGGCGGGGTTAGGGGAGCACATTAAAAAGCATTGGATGCAGCTCAGGCTGCTTTCACATCTGTGGTTGGGTTCATTTGGGCCGGACCAAGGACAACAAATGATGCATTTGTAACCCTTTCCTTAACCCTAAGAGTTCTTCTTAAAGATCCTGATCAGGAATTCCTGGGTTCCCGGCAGCTGAATGGTGAATTGGCCGGTGTTTTACTCCTTGATATTCCTAAAATTTATATCAACTAAATTAAACTGTACAGGGGCGTCACGGTGGCGCAGTGGGTAGCACGTTCGCCTCACAGCAAGAAGGTCGCTGGTTCGAGCCTCGGCTGGGTCAGTTGGTGTTTCTGTGTGGAGTTTGCATGTTCTCCCCGTGTTGGTGTGGGTTTCCTCCGGGTGCTCCGGTTTCCCCCACAGTCCAAACACATGCGCTATAGGGGAATTGGGTAGGCTAAATTATCCGTAGTGTATGTGTGTGAATGAATGAGAGTGTGTGAATGTTTTCCAGTGATGGGTTGCAGCTGGAAGGGCATCCGCTGCGTAAAACATGTGCTGGATGAGTTGGCGGTTCATTCCGCTGTGGCGACCCCGGATTAATAAAGGGACTAAGCCGAAAAGAAAATGAATGAATGAATGAACTGTACAGTTTAATTATATATTTAAAATGTTTGTAAAATGAATTCAATGACAAAAAACCCAATGAGATATAAATTTAAGTTTGAAGAAAAAGGATAACAATTTATTAGTTTTATTTAAAGTGGAAAAACCCCACAATAAAAGAATCAGCCCTTTATCTACGCCACAAGAAAAACAACAATAGAATAAAGAAAAATAAACCATTTAAATGGAAATCCCCGAGATAATGCTTTACTCTTTCAGCCAGAAAATAAGCACCTTAATTCTGCAAAATAAAACATGTAAACTAGACAAGTGTAAGTGCCGTTTTTGTTTTAGCCCAAATCAACAGATGAGATGAAAACTCACATACAAGCTAAAGTTAAACAACCCTGCCAGGCCTGAACTCAAACAACATCGACTCAGATCCTTTCATACTTGAACACAAAAGGGAAAATGGAAAACTCCAAATCTTTACAATTTGAATGGTATCAGTCTAGTTCACAAACTTTTATAAAAGCGATGAATCAGATCCGTCCAGTTCAGAGCAACTTCACTAGAAACTCCATCAGCGCAGTCACTGTTCAGTTTACTCAGGTAAATGTCGTCAGCTGCTATGCCCAGGGGCGTAGCAACCGTGGGGGATACGTCCCCCTCACTTTAAGAGACAGACCATTTAGAAACAGGTGATTAATAATTATATGAATGTAAACTTTTGGATCTCATTCAGCTGTCCCCGCTCTCACGAAGCTTACGTCATGATATCACCTTAAAGGAACAGTAACTGACCAGCAAAATAACATGTGTCATAGAAATACAAAAACCAAATATCGCTGGATTCACTATTTACATACAGTTAGAAATAAACAAAAACAAACATATTATAATCTGAAAATATTTTAGGGGTCCCTACACATTGTAGCATTTTTCTGCCGTCTTTGGGTCCTTTTCACACCACACTGATTGCTTTGGTCCAAACCAGTTGAAAAGAACCAAAATGCAGTCATGTGACAAAATCCACATCACTCATTGGCCAGATGTTGTTGAACGTATTTCCTAAACTGCTTTTCGATTGGTCAGAATTAACATGCGGGAAAATGCCAATGAACTTCTGCAAGTAAACAAACCGGCAGACACAAAATATCGCTTTTTACTATGGAGGGACGACTGCGCTGGCTGACTGTATCCCTGCTCATAGTATACTATACAGTTTATATACATCAAATGTATAGTTTGTCTGAAGTGGAGAATGAAGCACGGTTGCGGCTGGAAAACAATGTTTTAAGGCATTGCAAATGGCGAAGGCGCATCGCACGTCACTTCAAGAGGAGAATTAACTGAGTTAAACTGCGACATGGTCATCTTCCGGGAATATTACCAACGATCCATCAGGTAATGTTTTTCCCTCTCTCTCTGTTTAAAACTGTTGGTAAAGTGCTGTCAACAAATATTTTTCCTCCATAAGACGGGACAGCGCATCAGACTACGACAGCTGGATTAGTCCAAAAAGGCGCAGTACTTTTTGCGGTTGGGTCTGTTTTAGTTTCTAGCAGGTCTTGGTATGCTTTTTTGGTTCGCTTTTGGTGCACACTTGAGTGCGATTGCTACATTCACACCTGCCCAAACGCACCAAGAGGGAAAACGAATCTAGTGCGATTCAACCGAACTAAATAAGGCAGGTGTGAAAACACCCTCAGAGCGCACTCACACTATGCTATCCGAATCGTGCCCAGGCACGTTTACCTGTTCGTTTGAGAAGTGTGAGTGCTCTGAATCGGGCTCAGGCGCGGTTCAGTTGGCCAGCCCTGGCCCGGTTGGAAGAGATGTGCCAGAGCGCAGTACGCCTGTAGTGTGAGTGCAAAGCGCAAAAAATATTTGACTGCGTGTCACTGCATCCCAAATCACTAAAACGAGATAACAAAACAAAAATCAGCTCTGAAACAAAAATAAATTACATTTTTAAATATTTGCAAGCAGAAAACATTACAAGCTCTTATGTGAGCGCATGGTGGCCAGGTTTTATCTCATGGAACCCAGCATGAAGGAGCAACATGGGAGCATCCTCCTGCAGGCCCACTGCTGTAAGGGGCCAGTGCAATGTGTAATGGGTGGAGGTCACCCCTATCAGGGACTCTGTTGTTCTACTGAGGGATGTAATGACAGCTATACCTGAAGAGGTGTGATTGGGAGGAACTGCCTCCCTGATTTGAAACCGATTGGTGTTTTGTTGTTGTGCTAGTTACAGCTTGACTATAACAAACACCATGTTTGACATGTCCATTAGTGCACATTTCACCTGATCTCTGTATGTATAAGTAAAGAGAAGGGAAGAGCTATCAACTGATCACCACCTGGTAGTGAGTTGGATCCACTGGCAGTGGATTGGTTGAAACACGTCAGAGGGATTTTCAACTATTACCTCAGAAAGAACTTTAACCAGTTCCCTGGTTAATTACTGCATCTGAAATCAAATACTTCCATACTATACAGTACACAAAAAACAGTATGCAAGCCGAGTAGTATGTCCTAATTCATAGAATTCGAAAAACAGTATGCAAGAAGTACTGGGATGACCTACTACTTCCGGCGAGATTGTGAAGTGCGTGTCTGATGGAAGCTACGCAAATCATAATGCAGCACAAAAGAATTTATGAATGGGGTGAAGCGACGCAACTGACGCAGGTAGGTCATGTGATCATTCCATTCATACTACCCACATTCATAGTATATAGAAGATACTTTTCTAACAGTCACGTAGTACATTAAAATTCAAATGCAATACCTACTGAGTAGTTGGCAATTTCGGAGGCTTGAGACATCGAGACAAAATGGTCCATGTTCTCAGACCTGAGGTTGAACCTCAGATCCAGAAGAAACAATGCAGATTTCATCCAAGCTGAATTCTGTGGGGTGCTCTGGGAGTATAGGGTCGGAGACACTGCTAAGGCCTGTCTGGTCACTGTATGAACAAAGCAGGAGTTTGGTTCACACTGCCAGCAATAACTCAGACTTGTTCCCGATGCATGTTGGACTCCAGCAGGGCTGTACTCTGTTACCTGTTCTGTTCATTATTTTTATGGACAAAATTTCAAGGTGCAGCCTAAGGCCAGAGGTGGTCTGGTTCAGGAACCACAGGATTTCATCTCTGCTATTTGCAGATGATGTTGTCCTTTTGACTTCATGGGACATGGACCTTCAGCATGCACTGGGATAGCTTCCTGCCAAGTGTGACGTGGCAAAAATAAGAAACAGCACCATCAAGTCTGAGGCCACGGTTCTAGACTGGAAAAAGCTGGTTTGTAATCTCCAGTTTGGAAGAGAGTCCTTAACCCTGATGGCGTTTTATTACCTTGGGGCTTTGTTCACGCTAAGTGAAGGATGGAATGTGAGATTGAAAGGCGGATCGGTGCAGCATAATACCAGTCAATCTACGTTCCTACTCCTACCTATGGTCATGAGCTTTGGGTCATGACAGAAAGGACAAGATGTCTGATACAGGTGGCCAAAATGAGTTTCCTTCACAGGGCGCAGCCATAGAGATAGGGTGAGGAACTCTGTCACCCGGGAGGAACTCGGAGTAGAGCCACTGCTCCAGTCTCAGATGCCTCCTGGACTCCTACCTAGGGAGGTGTTCTGGGCTTGTCCCACCAGGGGGAGGCCTCAGGGATGACCCAGGACAGGCTGGAGGGACTATGTGTCTCGTGTGACTATGTGTGCTTGACAGGAGGGCCCCGGGAACCCCCCAGAGGAGCAAGAAGAAGTTTCTAGGGAGAGGGAAGTCTGGGGTTCCCTGCTGAGACTGCTTCCCCTGCGACCCGGCCCCTGATAAGCAGCAGACAATGAGATGACATTCACAATTGTAATGATTTTTATTAACTATAAGCAACCTGTGCACATGAGTAAGTGTTTGGATTTAAAGTCTGTGTGAAATCGAAATTTACAATGCTTGTTTTGTTAGTGAACCTTTTTATTTTTCAGGTGACCAATTAATCTGTGCAAGTTAATACATTGTTTAATTGCATAAAAATTGTTTGTTTGGTAAGCTTCACTCACATTCTTAGCCCACACACCATTTAGTTTGCTGCAACAAAATCCTTCTTTGATGTGCGGTTTCTTCCCATTGATTTGTTTCTCATTCAGGGGGTCAGACAGAGAACATCATCCAAAACAACAACACTAGCCACATGAACACACTGGAGAGCGGAGCAGCAGAGCTGTACAGATGTATCCGCACCTGTACGATCACTCGCAGAGAGATTTTAAAGACTCGGAGGAGGCACACACCAGACCAGAAGCCCACCTCGTCACGCCACATCTTTTCTATGAGTTTGCACACATCTGCTCCATTCAGTGTCTGTCTACAGCAAATAGAAAACAATATAAAGATGTGACGTGCCACAGAGGTGCTGTTTGCCAGATGTTTATAAAACTGTTCTTCTCTCAGCCGCCATTGTTTTATTTATTGGTACACAACGCAACCTATTTACAACCCCACCTACTGCAGTGCAGGGGTGTCGGAGTATTGGAAAACAGTATACTGTCACTCAGCCTTTTCAAACAAAATTTCACCATTAACTCGTCTGTGTCAAACTGCGGCAAGCAATATCCTTCTTTTCGCTCCTTTCATTTTGCTTCTTTGGCAAAACACGTTTGGTTGCACGTGTTAATGGCCCATGAGTAAACAAATGTGTTGTGTATTTATGCAACAAAACATTAAAAATAATAAAATAAAATAATAATTTTAATGGTTTTAATCTGTTAGAAATGCATCCTATCAGTTAACACTTAAACGGTCAATTTCAGCATCCCTAGTAGACACTGATTATGTCTTTCTCTGCAGTGTGAACCCTCTTATGTCTTTTCAGGTTTCGTAAATCTCTGAATTTCTTTTCACAGTGTGAACACTTGTACGGTTTCTCTCCAGTGTGAATAATTTCATGTGTTTTTAGATTTACGAACTGATTAAAACTCTTGTCACATTGTGAACACTTGTAAGGTTTCTCTCCAGTGTGAATCCTCTGGTGCCGTTTCAATTCTCCAGCTGTAATAAAAGCCTTCTCACACTCAAAGCACATATACTCTCTTACTCCAGTGTGGATCTTCATGTGTAGACTAAGGTTTGATGATCGGCTGAAACTCGTCCCACACTGAGTGCATGTGAATGGTTTCTCTCCAGTGTGGATGCTCATGTGTTCGTTAAGGTGTGATGATTGGCTGAAACTCTTCCCACACTGAGTGCATGTGAATGGTTTCTCTCCAGTGTGGATGCTCATGTGTAGATTAAAGTGTGATGATTGGATGAAACTCGTCCCACACTGAGTGCATGTGAATGGTTTCTCTCCAGTGTGGATCCTCATGTGAATCTTAAGACTGCTTTGTCTTCCCAAACTCTTCCCACACTGAGTGCAGGTGAAACAATTCTTGTCTCTCCTTTTCAAAATACCATCAGTCTGTAAATGATTTTCCTCAATTTTGACATGATGTTCCTCCTCTTTAATCTCCTCATCCTCTTCAATTAGGTCTGAAATAAAAAGTTCAGTTTTTAGTAAGTCATAGAAACTCCTCAAAAGCTGAAGTGAAAGACACTGGAAACATTGGCTACACCAACGGTAATTTTGATGCACATTAATGTAAAATAAATCAGATCATGTTTAGTTTTGATTTAATCTGAGTTCACATTTGTAAAGGGCCTATTTTTATTTGTATATATTTAAAAATGAATAAAACAGGGAATGCTTGTTCATTCTGTGCCTGCCTGGCAAATGCGTCAGAATAAAGAGCTGAATCTCCATGAATATTTAGTTAACAGAAATGACAGACCTGACATGTGCACCAATAAATCAGCCAACTCTTTTTGAAAACAAATGTTCTCTGTTTTAGTAATCCACATGAAACGAACACAATGCAAAGTTCTATAGTCTGAGCTCATTATCCACTAATGAGTTCCTGCCTTATGCATTTAAACACAAATCACATGACGACACTCACATGAACTCATGAACGCCCACAAACACACACATCAGCTGTGGGTTCATCAATAGAGAGAAGTTTATTTCTTATTCAGTAATATGTTGAAATTATGACCTCAGAAGTCCACTGTGATCACATGCTGCTTATTCAGAAGATGACGTGTTACACGCAAGTTATTTATTTTAGTTTTACTGTAGGTTTTTTCACTTCCTGCTTTGCTACTGCAGTTCTTGAAACAAAGTTACTTGCGATCTGACCAGAACTGCCGGATCACACAGGACCGCTTCATCATGAACCCTCACAACATACAGCCGATGAGTCCTGTAAATCTACTCCAGCTACTGTTACTGTGAGCACAGAAAAACTGAATGAAACTGTTGAAAATGAGGACGATAAGCGATGGCATAAACAAGGTGCGAGACCAAAGGGTAATCACGGGGTCAGATCAAGAAGATCATATGCTGCTGCATTAGCATCCTCTACCCCAAATACAGCTCAAACTCAAATACAGCTTCAGAACTGATATGAAGTTTTGAGTAATATGGGTGAAGAATCCCCAAACGCAGTCAGATAGAGATCGCATGACTCAGCAGCTAAATCTGCATGGAACAGAGGCTCAAGGCCAACCAGACACCGGCATTCTGCACCGATCGCAGCTGAGATAAGAACACTGATAGTAGGAGATTCAATAATCAGGAATTTTGGAAGCAGAGCTACAATGACATACTGCTTCCCTCATGCAACAGTTTCTGATGTAAACAAAGAACTTGAGAACATATTAAATAGGGGTGTCAAAATTAATTGTTTCTTCGGTACACCGCGATGCAGACACGGACAATTCGGTATCGGTTCAGTAATAAATCCTAACCGGTTATTATGTACTGACATCATTTATCTCATATGCCCTATGTCGTGGTAGAATTCTATGGCGAGGGAGGCGAGCGCGAGTAATTAAAACGCAGAAACTCTGCACAATTCACTGCGTGTGTTTGCTGGACAGTCTTTTTACTGACACTGAAGTTGCAACAGAAGCCCCTATTGTACTGCTGTGGAGAAAATGAAAGTAAACTCTATTTCTCTCTCTCTCTCTCACTGTGGCCTGTTTTACCTGCTTGCGTGACATTTACTGTTATACTGATACAAACAAACTGATACTGAAACAAAGCATCTAATTCTTGCAATGTTTTTGAGATGATAGTATGCTGATTTACTTACTGCTTTGACATGACTACTGAAACTCAGATCTGACTCCAGAATCACACCAAGATTCTTGACCTTATTTTTTTGTTGTTTGACCCTTAGAGCCAAGGTACGCATTCACCTTGAGAACCTCATCTCTGTTCCCAAACGCAATGACTTCAGTTTTCTCTTTGTTTAACTGAAGAAAGTTTTGGCACATCCAACTGGTAATTTCATCAATGCATTGGCAGAGGGTGTCAATGGGGCTGAAGTCATTAGGCAGTAATGCTAGGTAGATCGGAGTGTCATCAGCATAGCTGTGGTAGGAGATTTGGTTCTTTCTCATTATTCGGCTTAGTGGGAGCATATAAAGGTTGAACAGGAGAGGTGCCAGAATTGAACCTTGTGGGACTCCACATGTCATGGGTGTCCACCTCGACCTATGGTCACCTATACTGACATAGTAACCTCTCCCTTCAAGGTAAGATCTGAACCATTTGAGGACCGTCCCAGACAGCCCAACCCAGTTTTCCAGCCTATCCAGAAGTATGCTGTGATTGACAGTGTCAAACGCAGCACTGAGATCAAGCAATACCAGCACTGTTAGTTTGCCTGAATCTGTATTTAGGCGGATATCATTGATTATCTTTATAAGGGCACTCTCTGTACTATGATGTGCTCTGAAACCAGATTGAAAATTGTCTAAACATCCCTTGGAGCTTAAGAACGTGTTAACCTGGTTAAAAACAACTTTAATGATTTTGCCAATGAAAGGGAGATCTGAAATTGGCCTGTAGTTGCTCAATAGGCTGTTATCCAGGTTGCCCTTTTTCAAGAGGGGTTTTACAACTGCAGTTTTAAGTGAGTTTGGGAAAGTCCCTGAGAGAAGTGAAGCATTTACCACTTTTAGGAGATCCATTTCGAGACAGTTAAACACCGTTTTGAAGAATGATGTGGGGAGTGTGTCAAGACTGCAGGTTAATGCTTTCATAATCTGCTCTATCTCCTCTAAGATTTTACCATCAATTGCCATTAAATCAGACATACTGTCTGATTTCTTAAGTTGTGGTTGAACAACAGATATTATCAATGTTGTAACGTAGAATGCCCTTAAATAGTGTAGCCTATAGTTGATGGCAAGCATCAAGTTTTGTTTTTTTGTTGAGATTGTGTTGTCTACGAAATGTAGGTCTGTTCTTTACAGAAGCTTTAGATGCGCTTCGGCCGTTGTGATGGACAACGACAATGTGCATATACAATGGGTACAGAAAGTTTTAGACCCCGTTAAATTTTTCACTCTTATATTGCAGCTATTTGCTCAAATCATTTAAGTTCATTGTTTTCCTCAATGTACACGCAGCACCACATATTGACAGAAAAACACAGAAGTGTTGACATTTTTGCAGATTTATTCAAAAGAAAAACTGAAATATCACACGGCAATGAAACAGAGGTGTTTATGATGCAGATCCAGGACAGAGGCGATCAGCATCAGCGCTGGTTTGGCCGTCAACTCAAAACTGTGGCACGCAATATTCTTCTTTCCGCTCTTGATTTTACTTCTTTGGCAAAATACGTCTGTAGGCAAGTGTGGTTGCTCCAGAAGTTAACAAATATATGTTGTGGATTTATGCAGCAAAACATTTTAAAAAACTACTTTCGGTTAACGGTTAAATGGTCAATATGAGCATCCCTAGTAGACACTGATCATGTCTATGGTTTCTCTGCAGTGTGAATCCTTTCATGTCTTTTCAGGGTTCGTAAATCTCTGAATTTCTTTTCACAGTGTGAACACTTGCATGGTTTCTGTCCAGTGTGAATCATTTCATGTGTTTTCAGATTTACTGACTGATTAAAACTCTTGTCGCATTGTGAACACTTGTAAGGTTTCTCTCCAGTGTGAATCCTCTGGTGCCGTTTCATATCTCCAGCTGTAATAAAAGTCTTCTCACACTCAAAGCATATATACTCTCTTACTCCAGTGTGGATCTTCATGTGTTGATTAAGTTGACTTGATCCGCTGAAACTCTTCCCACACTGAATGCATGTGAATGGTTTCTCTCCGGTGTGGATCCTCATGTGTTCATTAAGGGATGATGATCGGCTGAAAGTCTTCCCACACTGAATGCATGTGAATGGTTTCTCTCCAGTGTGGATCTGCATGTGTAGATTAAGGGATGATGATTGCCTGAAATTTTTTCCACACTGAGTGCATGTGAATGGTTTCTCTCCAGTGTGAATCTTCATGTGTTCATTAAGGTGTGATGATTGGCTGAAACTCTTCCCACACTGAGTGCATGTGAATGGTTTCTCTCCAGTGTGGATC
>CAIGQV010012366.1:278154-293324 GCA_903798115.1 Danio jaintianensis
CAGCAAACAGCAAAGCTCTGCGCTCTGGGATATTTGCCTGATCAGAGAAAGATTCTTCTTCGTGGTTTTTTGTTGGCATACAACTTTGAGGTGCATTTCCTCCACCTACTGGTTAGGAGTGTGGATCAAAAGTGAAAGACATTTTATTTATATATTTATTTAGATTCTATCACATAACCCCGTCTCTCTAAGAAACATTAGTAAAGCAACTTTTTATCTCCTACTCCACTACTTAAAGTGCTATTAATATCTATATTTACATTATTTTCCTCAATGTCCATTATCCTCATATCCCGTTCCCTTATATAATGGACATTTCCCTACAACATGCTCTATATTTCCCTCTTCATTACAATGATTACAATTTCCACTTGGATGTCTCCCTATTGGGCAGCACGGTTAGCACGATCTCTTCACAGCAAGAAGGTTGCTGGTTCGAGTCCCGGCTGGGTCAGTTGGTGTTTCTGTGTGGAGTTTGCATGTTCTCCCCGTGTTGGCGTGGGTTTCCTCCGGGTGCTCCGGTTTCCCCCACAGTCCAAACACATGCGCTATAGGGGAATTGATCAACTAAACTGGCCGTAGTGTATGAGTGTGTGTGTATGAGTGTGTGTGTATGGGTGTTTCCCAGTGATGGGTTGCAGCTGGAAGGGCATCCGCTGTGTAAAACATATGCTGGAATAGTTGGTGGTTCATTCCGCTGTGGCGACCCCTGATGAATAAGGAACTAAGCCGAAAAGAAAATGAATGAATGAATGTCTCCCTATTTTAAACAGCCCACTATTCAGAGCACGCAGTGTGTCCAAACCTTAACCTAGATATAATTGTTTCCTCACGTCTATTTCTCCCTACTGTTCTGTTTTTACCCAGCATTCTCTGGATCATGTAATACCATCTTCCTGTTCTCTCTTCTTGTCGAATTATAGTCTTCATTTCATTTTTACTAGGTCTTAAAAACATGTCAAGATCTGTTTTTTTAGTGGCCTCCTCTGCATAATCGTCTGCTTCTTCATTCCCTAAAATGCCAACATGTGCTGGAACCCAAATAAAAGCTCAAATGTTATTAAAGATGAACTCGAATCCGAACAGACACTCGTCTTCTTTGGTTTATTTTCTTTTACCCACTGTAAATAATAAATGAATAATAAAATATAATTAAACAATAAAATTGTAGTCATTTCACCTGTATAAATTGACAATTTATCTGATATCAGGACCTACAAAAGAATGTTAAACACTGGAATACTGAAATCCACTCCTACTTTATTTTCCGTATCTTTTGAAGCATCAGAATACATTTGAACATATTCATCATAATTTCTTTGTATGTATTCATATTTACATTATTGTGTAATATTAAATTTAGTTTTATGACCTGAATATTATTTAAAAAATTTAAAACATAGGAAGGGGGCAAAAACATTGTCACAGCACTGTACATCTGCTCCGGGTGTGTGTTCACGGTATGTGTGTGTTCACTAACTGTGTGTGTGCACTTGGATGGGTTAAATGCAGAGCACAAATTCCAAGTATGGGACACCATACTTGGCCACACTACACTTCACTTCACTTCACTTCACTTCACTTCTAGACCAGGGGTGCACAAACTTTTTCATATGAAGGGCCAAAATCCAAATATCATTGAGAGCCGTGGGCTGAAAGTAAATATACCAAATTACATTAAAGTTGCCATGGGTAATTTCATCATTTATTTCAAAATAAATATAAAACATTACTTTAAATTATATTAACTAACGCAGTATAACTTTTTAAATGATAACTCATTGCAATAAAAACAAACACATTTAAAACACTGTGGAGGTTAATGCTGAATACACTAATCAAGCAGAATCTGCCTTTGACTTGATTTGCTGACTAAAGTCTCTGCATTGTCAGGTGACAGTATGTGCATTTAAACAAAATCTGATTCATTTAATTAAAACATTTAATATCAGTTAGCTTTTAACTAGAAAAACAAACAAACAAACAAACAAAGGGTTACATTAAGGTTACATTAAATTTGAATTGACAACCTCGAAACCCCCATCATTCTCCCTCTCATCTCAGATGGGATGGCGGGCAAAATCAAAGGTCAACATGGGCCAACTTAGGCCTGCGGGCCCTAGTTTGGGCATCTCTGGTCTAGACGGTTGTCATCGCAGAATAAGAGCGTGCTTCCACCAAAGTGTTCTGCGCTGAGTGTTATTTTTCTGATGTTTTCTGTTTTTTTAAAGCTTTCACAGTAGAAGCTCTCACAGTTCAGCATTATTAGAACAGCGCTAACATTTCTTTAGTGTAAAAAAATGCTTCACATGCCCTGAAGCAGGTTTATCAGCAGCTGTTGTATAAGACTGAAGGCCTTTATTCTGCAAAAACAATGACCTGGTTATACTTTATACTGCTTTATGGCTACTTGCCACAAAAACTTATAAGTCAAACCAAATGGTCATGATGTTACCCAATACAGCGCAGCCGTAAGGGGCCAGAGCATTGTGGAACGGGTGGTGGTCAAAGGCAAGGACCACGACAACCCGATCCTCAGACACAGAAACTGGCTATTGGGACATGGAATGTCAGCTCACTGAGAGGGAAGGACCCTGAGCTTGTGCGGGAGCTTGAGCTGTATCGACTACAGAGAGTCGAGTTCACCTTCACACACAGTTTGGGCTCTGGAACTCAACTTCTTAAGAAGGGCTAGAAGTTCTTCTACTCTGAAGTTGCCCACAGTGAGAAGAAACGGGCTGGTGTGTGCTTGCTTATAGATCCCCAACTTAGCTGCCATGTGGTGGAGTTGTCCCAGGTAAACGAGTAGGTCACTTGCCTGCACATTTGGGTTGGGGATAGGTCTCTCACTGTAGTTTGTATTTACAGGCAAATCACAAGTGCAGAGTATCCGGCCATCTTGGAGTGCTTAAGAGGGGTGCTGGAAGGGGCCCCGATTAGGGTCTCTGTTGTTCTACTGGGGGAATTCAATGCCCATGTGGGTAATGACAGTAATACCTGGAGAGGTGTGACTGGGAGAAACGGCCTCCCTGATTTTAATCTGAATGTTGTTCTGTTGTTGGACCTCTGTGCTAGTCAGTTTGTCCAAAACAAACACCATGTTTGAGCATAAATGTGTCCATCAGTGCACATGGCACACACTAGGCCAGAGGTTGATTATCGACTTTGTGATCTTTCGTTTGATCTCTGACTGTATGTCTCGGACACTTGTGTAAAGAGAAGGACAGAGCTGTCAACTGATCACCACCTAGTGTGAGTTAGATCCGCTGCAGAGGAAAGGAGCCGACAGACCTGGCAGGCACAAATGTATCATGAGGGTCCCCTGGGAATGTCTGGCTGAACTACAAGTCAGAAGCATTTTTAACTTTTACCTTCAGAAGAACTTTGACCAGTTCCCTGTGGCACTTCACAAATCCGGTGGTGGATATCGGAAGATATGCCATCAAGCTGAAAGAGGAGTGGCTTGGCTGGCTTGTAGGACTCCCGAGACAGCTGATGGGTACCGACAGCCCAAGCATGCTGTAGCCCAGGCAGTTGTGTAAAACTCAGGGCTGGGAAGAGTTTGGGGAGACCATGGAAAAAGATTAATGGTCAGCCTCAAACAGATTCTGGCAAACCGTCTGGTGCCTCAGGATTTGGAAGCAGTTCCACACCAACAATGTTTACAACAGAAGGGGAAGTGAAGTTGTTGACCTCAGGTCACTGATGTATTTTGCAAGCTCTGCAAGGGTAAAGCAGTGGGGGTGGATGATATCCACCCTATGTAGCTCAAGTCTCTGGAAGTTGTGGGGCTGTCTTGGCTAACATGATTCTATGTTGAGTTAGGGGACAGTACCTCTGGGCAACTGGGATGGTGGTTCCTATTTTTAAGAAGGCGGGCCGGAGGGTGTGTTCCAACTACAAGGGGGAAATCACATTGCTCAGCCTCCCTGGAAAAGTCTATGCCAGGGTACTGGAGAGGAGAATCCATCCAATGGTTAAACCTCAGATCCAGTTAAAACAATGCAGATTTCATCCAGGCTGTGGAACACTGGAGCAGCTATATACCCACATCAGGGTGCTTGAGGGTTCAAGGAAGTATGCTCAACCTGTACACATGTGTTTTGCGTTTCAACCATGTCTCTCTTGGCATTCTTTGGGGGTGCTCTGGGAGTACAGGTTTGGAGGCACTCTGTTAAGGGCTCTCCGGTCCCTGTATAAACAGAGCAGGAGTTTGGTTCACATTGCCGGCAATAAGCCAGACTTATACCGGGTGCATGTTGGACTCCGGCAAGGCTGCCCTATGTCACCGGGTCTGTTCATAATTTTTATGGACAGAATTTTTTTTGTCTCAGCCTACGGCTGGAGGTGGTCTGGTTCGGGGACCACAGGATTTAATCTCTGCTATTTGTAGATCATGTTGTCCTTTTAGATTCATGGGACATGGACATTTAGCATTCACTGGGATGGGTTGTTGCAGAGTGTGATGTGGCAGGGATAAGAAACACCACCAACAAGCCCGAGGACATGGTGCTTGACTGGAAAAAGGTGGCTTGCCATCTCCAGTTTCGAGAAGAATCCTTAACCCCGATGGAGTTCTTGTACATTGAGGTTTTTGTTCACGAGTGAGGGATGGAACGTGAGATTGAAAGGCAGATTGGTGCAGTGGCAGCAGCAATGTAGTTGATTTATTTGTCGGTTGTGGTGAAGAAGGAGCTTAGCCGAAAGGCAATGTTCTCAATTTACTGGTCAGTCTAAGATCCTACTCTCACCTATGGTCATAAGCTTTGGATCCATCATAGACCATCATAGATGGTGTGAGGAACTCTGTCACCTGGAAGAAACTCAGAGTAGAGCCGCTGCTCCTGTCTCAGATGCCTATGGACTCCTACTTAGGGAGGTGTTCTGGATTTGTCCCACTGGGTAAAGGCCTCAGGGAAGACCCAGGACAGGCTGAAGGCACTATGTGTCTCAGCTTGACAGGAAGGCCCAGGGAAGGAGGACCTGAAGGAAGTTTCTGAGATGGAAGCCTGGGGCTCCCTTCTGAGACTGCGAGTTGGTCTCCTCATGGAACTGAGTTTCAGCTGAAAGTACATCAACATACTGAAATTAAAAAAAAAAGTGTTAGTAACTTTTGGTTCTTGCTGACTTTAAGGCAGTCCTTTGAGGTGATCTCTGAGGTGATCAATAAAACAAGATGGTGACATTCCCTTTTTGTATAAATGATGAGTGCAAATCGTATAAAATGCTGTCTGAAATATCCATTGGACAACGACAACATAAGAAAAGGGCGAAACGATTGAGCAAATAGCTCTGATTTATCGAAACATGAGAGATATGTTAAGATGTTTATTCTAAACTATTTTTACCATTGAGCCTATGTAAACATATTTTACAAATAGTGTTTCAATATTCATTCATTCATTTTCCTTCGGCTTAGTCTCTATATCAGAGGTCACCACAGTGGAACGAACCGGCAACTATTTCAGCATATGTTTTATGCAGCGGATGCCTTTAGTTTTATTATTGTAAAACTTAATAACTCTCTCTCTCTGCTGAAATCATAAAACATTCATCAAGTTTGTATTCTACTCAAAAAGTAAATGTAGTAAACTAGAAAGAATCTTGAACCTTAAAGTAAAGAAACTTTATTAATAAAAGAAGCAACACAGGACAAATTAATAAGCTTTCCAAACTTAAGACCTTGGTATACTGCAGGGATGTCCGAACTTGGTCCTGGAGGGCCGGTGTCCTGGAGAGTTTAGCTCCAACCCTAATCAAACACACCTGAACCAGCTAATCAAGCTCTTACTAGACATACTAGAAACTTCCTGGCAGGTGTGTTGAAGCAAGTTGGAGCTAAACTCAGCAGGACACCGGCCCTCCAGGACCGAGTTTGGACACCCCTGGTATACTGCAAACCAAATTGTAGAATAAACTGAAATGATGTAATTTTGAACAAACTCCAGCTGATTATTTTTTATAAAATTCATTTAAGCAGTTGGAAACAGCTCGCCAAAATTTGTGAGGGAATTGGTTTTGGCTCCTAAACACCTTTGAGCTACAATTGGCCTGTGGTAATCAGTGGGCGTGTCTTGGAGCTCCACCTTCTTTGATGTGCAGTTTCTTCCCAGTGATTTGTTTCTCATTCAGGGGGTCAGACAGAGAACATCCAAAACAACACTAGTCACATGAATACACTGGAGAGTGGAGCAGTAGGGCTATACAGATATATCCGCCAGATATATGGTCAATATGAGCATCCTTAGTAGACACTGATCATGTCTATGGTTTCTCCACATTGTGAATCCTCTCATGTGTCTTCAGGGTTTGTAAATCTCTGAATTTATTTTCGCATTGTGAACACTTGTAAGGTTTCTCTCCAGTGTGAATCCTCTGGTGCAGTTTCAACTCTCCAGCTGTAATGAAAGTCTTCTCACACTCAAAGCACATATACTCCCTCACACCAGTGTGGATCTTCATGTGTTTATTAAGGTGTGATGATCGCCTGAAACTCTTCCCACACTGAGTGCATGTGAATGGTTTCTCTCCAGTGTGGATCATCATGTGTTTACTAAGGTTTGATGAGTGGCTGAAACTCTTTCCACACTGAGTGCATGTGAATGGTTTCTCTCCAGTGTGGCTCCACATGTGTTTATTAACATCTGATGATTGGCTGAAACTTTTCCCACACTGAGTGCATGTGAATGGTTTCTCTCCAGTGTGGCTCCACATATGTTTATTAAGATTTGATGATTGGCTGAAACTCTTCCCACACTGCGTACATGTGAATGGTCTCTCTCCAGTGTGGATTCTCATGTGTTTATTAACATCTGATGATTGGTTGAAACTCTTCCCACACTGAGTGCATGTGAATGGTTTCTCTCCAGTGTGGATCCTCATATGTTGATTAAGGGTTGATGCGTGGCTGAAACTCTTCCCACACTGAATGCATGTGAAAGGTTTCTCTCCAGTGTGGATCCTCATGTGTTTATTAACGTCTGATGATTGGCTGAAACTCTTCCCACACTGAGTGCATGTGAATGGTTTCTCTCCAGTGTGGATCCTCATGTGTTGATTAAGGTTTGATGTGTGGCTGAAACTCATCCCACACTGAGTGCATGTGAATGGTTTCTCTCCAGTGTGGCTCCTCATGTGAATCTTAAGACTGCTTTTGCTTTCAAAAATCTTCCCACACTGAGTGCAGGTAAAACAATTCTTGTCTCTCCTTTTCAAAATACCATCAGTCTGTAAATGATTTTCCTCAATTTTGACATGATGTTTCTCCTCTTTAATCTCCTCATACTCTTCAATTAGGTCTGAAATAAAAAAGCTCAGGTTTTTAGTAAGTCATAGAAACTCCTCAAAAGCTGAAGTGAAAAGACACTGAAAACATTGGCTACACAAACTTTAAATTTTTTTTGATGCACATTAATGTAAAATAAATCAGATTACATATAAACTATTTTCCACTATCGTGCTGAACCGTTCTTTATGCTGAACTGTTCCATTCCGTGCCAAACCGGGCCAGACAGCACAGATGCGGTTTCATTTTCCACTGTCGTGCTGCAACAGAGCTCTTTGGAACGTTACACAAAATGCATCAGTAGTTGCCTGGGTAACGCAATGTAAACAGCTCCCTTTGTTCATTTAAATTTAAGTAAAAGCCGAAACTAGTTTTTCCATGTTCACGTGTTAAAGCGAAAGCAACAGCGCGACTAAACACTGTTACGCCACTCTATCTATACAATAGAAGTCACAGTACCCGTATTCATTTAGAAGTCATATGTTGCACGGCTCTGGGCAAATTTGAGTTGATAATGATATAAAATATACTACAATGTGATGGTAAAATATAACCATTTAAACGATGGCTGTTATTTGTGTTGTATAATCAACCGTAATAAACAGCAGGACCTCGTGAATCAGGCTTACAACATATTCCCCCTTTTTAAGGAACAAGGAATTTAGATTATAACTAATTTAACAGAACAAAAAAAACAGCAGTTCTGAATAATAACAACATACCTAGTACCATAACACTGTAAAGTCCAACAGGCAGGTTTGCAATTCTGCAATTCAATGCTTTTTTTTTTAATTGCCAAGTATACCCCCTTTATGTAACATAGTCCTTGTACCACACTGGAGCCCGGCAAGCTCTATGGTGAAGGTACGAGCAGGTTAACACCTGAGGTGTTTGAGGTGCTGCTGGAAGCTTGAAAGTGTCTTCCGCTAGAGAAGCTGTATCAGATTTGGTAGTACTAAACGCAGATGGAGCTAGATGCATAGCATTCCAAACCTTTCCATCTGAAAGGAGAAATATTGCTGGTCCTTTCTGAGCCATGACCTTAAAAGGCTGAGTAAATTTGGAATGTTCTTTGTGATTCCAGGCTTCCTAATACGCACAAAAGTCCCAACTGCGTTTACTATCTGTGTACTCTTTCATTTTGTTTTGTGACTTTTGGATAGTTTGTTCTGTTTATCCTTTAGTGGGGCCACACATGGAGGTCCACTCACATGCAATTTTGTCTTAATTTGACGGCCATGCAAAAGCTCAGCAGACAACAGTTTTGTCAGTGCATGTGGAGTACGCATGTAAAAACTCTGTCACAAAAGCAATCCACTCTTTGCCTTCAATGTTAGCCGTCTGTAAACAGTCTTTGAAGATTCAGTTAAAGCGTTCAATCTTCCCATTCGCTTGGGGATAATAGACAGAGCTACGACAGTGTTTAATGTCTCTGTCTGCAAGGAATGCCTCAAACTCAGCCAAAACAAATTGTGACCCATTGTCAGTCAAGTTCAAGTGGATTTCCTTCAAGACTAAAGGCAGCAGACAGGAACTTAATGACAGTTTCAGAAGTAACATCAGGTGCAAATGCAATCTCTTGCCATTTAATGTAGTAGTCAATGAGTGTCAAGGCAAAGCGGCATCACTGAGGGGCGTTATTCAATGGCCCAACTACATCAATCCCCAGTTTTTCCCAAGCAGTAGTTGGAATAAGCACAGGGCAGAGTGGAGCTACTTGTGTATGAGCAGTTTTAGCATGTTGACAACAGGTGGAACATGATTTGATGGCATTTTCTACATGACAATCCATGCCAGGCCACCAATACAAGTCTCTAAGTCTCTGCTTTGTGCACACCATCCCTTGATGAGTGGCATGTGCCAACTGGATGAACTTTGGTTGTAACGCTGTAGGAATGATCACATGATGTGTGCCACGAATTATGTACCCATCATGTACAGATAGCTCATTCCTAAGAAGGTAATAAGGAGCCATACCTCAGCTTTTCGCACTATGGGGCCACCCCATTTCAATACAAGCCTTAACTTGTTGAAGAATAGGACAGTCATTACACATGGTCTTTAGCTTCTCCACAGTAACAGCTACAAACTCAGGAGAAAGTACTGCCACCATCTCAGGCTCTTGCTCTGGGCTGTACTCAGTGGCAGGGAGAGAAAGTCTGGACAAACAATCAGCTGTCACCTTGTCTCGGCCAGGCTTGTATTTAATGCTATAATTAAAACACAAGAGATGTGCAGACCATCGGGCAAGTCTCATGCCGGCGCATCCCAGACCATTTGTGTTGAGCAATGTAGACAAGGGGCTGTGGTCGGTGCAAAGAGTAAAATGTCGGCAACAGAGGTAAGTACGCCACTTTTCTGTCGCCCAGACACATGCCAAGGCCTTCTTTTCTGTCGTGGAATACTTCCTTTCACACTCTGCCAATGTCCTAGATGCAAAAGCAACTGTTTTTTCAGTAGTGCCACGACACTGGGTAAGCACAGCACCAATGCCATAATCTGAAGCATCCGTAGTGACTGTTGTCGGTAAAGAAGGATTAAAAAGAGCAAGGGCAGGGCTAGTAGTAATTGCATGTTTCAGATGAGTGAAGTTTTCCTGCACTTCATCTGTCCAACAAAATACAGTAGACTTCCGGAGAAGTGCACGAAGAGGCTTCGCCAATGAAAAATAATTGGGAATGAATTTGAAATACCAGCCAGCAAGTCTGAGAAAAGAACGCAAAGACTTAGTGTCATGAGGAGGAGGTGCTTGCTGTATGGCTAGGACGTGGTTTGGATTTGTATGCAAGCCCGAAGCAGAAATGACATGGCCAAGGAATGGTAGCTCAGTTTTCCTGAAACAGCACTTCTTTATTGAGCTTTAATCCGCGATTTTGCAGCCTTTGTAGTACAGACTGGAGCCGTCTGTCATGTTCATCTGGGTTGGTACCATAGACGATGTCATCTAAGTAGCATTGTACACCATCCAAAATTTGAGACATCATCCTCTGAAATGCACTTAGTGCTGAGACCAGCCCATAAGGTACCCGTGTAAAGTAATAAAGTCCGTCATGAGTAACAAAAGCTGTCAAATCCCTACTATCCTGATGCAAGGTGACTTGGTGGTAGGCATTCTGAAGGTCTATTGTAGAAAACATGGAGGATCCACGTAATTCTGTAAAAACTTCCTCAATGTGTGGCAGTGGGTGGCTATCAGTAATCACAGCTTTGTTTGGCTCTCTTAAATCCACACAAAGTCGAATTCCTCCAGATTTTTTTTGAATGACCACCAATGGTGATACCCAGGGAGAGGAGTCCACTTTTTCTATGATGCCTTCAGAGTTCAGTCTCTTTAGTTCTTGTGACACTGCATCTCTCATCGCAAATGGCAGTCTACGCAATTTTTGGTGAACTGGTGGCACATCCAAACACACCTTTACTTTATGTACAAAACCAGTAGCCAAGCCAACTGACTCAGTGGAGTTTACAGCACCTTGGCTGTTGTCTGGAGAAGATGTAACAGATCCATTCCTTATTTCAAGGTGCAAAGCAGTCCATACCAAGTAATGGCGTTCTGCCTGGAACAATGTAGAATGAAGCATGCACACAGCGACACTGATAGCTAACATCAATAGCAAGGCACCCAGTAACTGGAATTGCCTTTTTCATACGTCACCAAATGAACATTAGGCACAGTAAGTGAAACACTGGAGAAATGCTGACGATACAGATGCTCTGGGAGGATGGAAACAGCAGAACCAGTATCCACAAGCAGTTTAGTGTCCACTGATTTTCCATCCTCACTGTACAAAGAAACAGCACATGTAATATTTAGATTTTTTCTCGTTGGCAGTGGCATTTCAATGCTTAAAACTGTCAACTCAGGCTCAACGACTTCTTGGACATTGCAGGTGGATGCTAAACTACGACAAACTCTCGCAAAATGTCCAAGTTTACCACACTGCCTGCATTTTGATTGTTTAGCTGGACATTTAGCGTAATTTGCTAAACGTGATGCAGTGCCACAACAAAAGCATGTTTTTGCATCCAGCTGTTCTTGTGACTCATTTGATGACATCTGATGAGAAACTGTAGATTTGCATGAGGCAGGCCTCTGTCACCACAGCTGTTTTGCACCCCCTTGTGAGCCAATACGTACCACTTTAACTGCAGTTTCAGTTCGTTCCATAGCTTTCACTTCAGCCACTGCAGACTCAATTTGTCCCGCAATAGTAATCGCCTTTTGCAGAGTTAGGTCAGTTTCCAACAGCAGACGTTCATGTATCTGTGGAGTGCAGGTCTTCTCAACGATTTGATCTCTAATCATATCATCCGCGAGTGCGCCAAATTCACAGTTCACAAGCAGCTCGTGCAGAGCAGCAACATACTGCACGATTGGTTCTCCGTGTCTCTGAGCACGCTGACGAAATTTGTTTCTCTCAGCAACCACGTTAACTTTCTGTACAAAAAAATGTTCGTAAGGCAGCCAGAGCAGGCTCATATCCATCATTAGCTACTGTGAGTGTATAAAAATCATCTGTCCCTCAGTGCCTAAGCAATGAATTAGCAATGCACGCTTTCTCTATTCTGATATGTCCTCTGCCGACAAAGCAGTCATGTCGTTTTCAAACATACGAATCCATGAATTAAACAATATTGTCGGCTCACCCAGAGTTTCCATAAAGCAGGAGGAGGTGAAAGAGCAAGAAGGGCCATCCTCGTCGCCAATATGTTGTATATTCAACTGTAATAAACACAAGGACCTCATGAATCAGGCTTACAACTCTGCTTTTTTACAACAACTCAACTCTTCTTCGTCTCTCTCTCTCCATCCTTACTGGTCTGTTAGCGACCCCTACTGTATGCATGCATATTTCACTACCCCACAATTAGTTTTAAGTATTCAAACATTAAATAACGAATGCATCGCTAACAAGTTCAATAAAAAACGATTATGAAAAAAACACATAGCAGATCAGGATATAAAGCATAAAAAGGACTATTATATTTAGAAAAATGCTGCTTTTTTTGTTATTTTAATCATCTTTTTGTCTTCATAATTAACTAAGGAGCTAGACAAACTCCTGCTTGATGTTTTAGAAAATATTTTGCGTAGCTACATCCCCCAGTATATATTAAAGATCACCGAGAACAAAAACACACACAGAGAAATGTTACATGGCCCCATAAATGTCCAACTTATATTTGTTTAACTGAATCGTAGCTGAAATGTTGAAAATTGCTCATTTTATTTTTACAAAATATTTGTCAAAAAGTATTTATATTTTTTAGCATAAAAACAATACCGATATTCAAATACCATATTTATTTTATTTATTCATTCGTTGCACTTGTTTATTTGGTGCATTTATAGGCTATAATTTAAATCATACAACACATTACCTTGGACAGCTTCAGTGCCGCTCCGTACAGCTTTCAAACAAAAGTCCAAAAAATTTAAGAAAGGTTTGACTTTCTACGGTGACGGCCGACATCACAACACACCGTAACCGTTCTTCAGGTGGTATAGCCGGCATAAAATGACAAAACAAGCTGCAGACGTCTGGGCTTTGAATTGAAAAGTGCAATTATTTCCTCGTTGTTTGTCTGCAAGTTCGTGTTCCATGGATATAGCAATGTTGTTGTGGATTGTGGACATCGACGATCTTAAGCGTGTCTTTATTCAGTGAATGTAGTCGTTGGTAAAGTTCTCACCCGGATCAGAGCGAGTTTTTGTGCTACCAAATCCAGCGCTGCATGCAATAAACTCACGCTCAGTCAGGCGAATTAACGGTCATCATTGCTGGTCTCATGGACAAGATGTCAATCAAATTAATCAAGCTCTAGCCACGTATAAAACAACAGGCAATTTTATTATTTTAAGACTTTAGATAATGGGTTAGTAATTATATACATGGTTGTAATTATTTTCAATTCAATGAAATAATAACTTTAATAAACAAAATATGTTGGTAAGAACGTGGTGGGCCAGTGATTCCCTTGTCTGCCAGAGTTGCGCTATGGTTTTAAAACCCTTTTCAAACTGTACCGTTTAGACCTGTACCATTTTTTTTATGTTAAACGTAGTGTTGTTTACTTGTGGATGTCTGATGACTAGCGCGCTTCCGCTGAGCCAGTTGTGGTAGCTTGGCAACAGAGCCGCGACGTCAACACACAGAATCTATCGGCACAGTTCAGCACAGTTGTCTAACCATGCAGAGAATTTCGGGCCGAGAACGGTTTGTAATCGTGCCGTGCCATTCCAGGCTCAGTGGAGAAACAACCGTAACCGTACGGAAGTGTTCTTAGAACGGTTCGGCACGATAGTGGAAAAGCGGCTTTAGTTTTCTCACACACCTGGACAATAAAAACACTTATGCATGGATGCTGTTTGTTGACTTCAGCTCAGCATTCAACACTGTCATACCCTAGAGACCTGGATATCAACACGTCTCTCTGCAACTGGGTTATGGACTTTCTGACTAACAGACCTCAGAATGTTAGATCAGGCCACATCTGCTCCACCACCGTCACACTCAACACTGGTGTACCACAGGGCTGTGTGCTGAGCCCCTTCCTCTACTCCCTTTTTACCCATGACTGTAGGCCCGTGAACAGATCCAACACCATCATCAAATTTGCAGATGACACCACATTGATCGGTCTAATCAGCAACAATGATGAGACTGCCTACAGGGAGGAGATACAGCATCTGGCCACTTGGTGCACAGACAATAATTTACTCCTTAACACCACTAAAACCAATGAGCTCATTGTGGACTTCAGGAAGGGACAAACAGGCTCACATGATCCCATCCACATCAATGGGATGGCCGTTGAGCCTGTCTCATTCTTTAAGTTCCTGGGGACCCACATCTCAAAGGACCTGTCCTGGACCACCAACACCTCCAGCCTGGTCAAGAAGGCTCACCAGCACCTCTTTTTTTTTAAGGCAACTTAAGAAGATCCTGCTGTCATCAGCCGTCTTGGTGAACTTCTATCGCTGCGCAATAGAGAGCATCCTGACCAACTGTGTCACAGTGCTCTGTTGCTGAGCATAAGGCACTGCAGCAGGTGGTGAAAACTGCCCAACGCATCACAGGGACCCATCTTCCAGCCATTGTGGACATCCAGAAGAAACACTGTCTGCGCCGAGCACGCAGGATTCTTTAGGACTCCTCTCACCCTGCTCACAGACTGTTTTCTATCCTGCCTTCCAGCAGGCGCTTCAGGCTCCCCCGGACAAAAACCAGCAGACTGAGGAACAGCTTCTTCCCCAGAACTGTCTCCTTTTTGAACTCTGCCCCCCTCATACACCCTGTTCAATATATTCATCTATTGTTCATCTCTGGTCAAAGCTAATACAACCTGTATATAATGTTCATAGTACATCCATCTGTAAATATCACCATAGTTTTTCTATAATTGCACTTTATAACTTATACCTATATCCTGCACTTGCTGCTATTGCACTCCTGGTTAGACCTAAACAGCATTTCATTGCTTTGTTGTACATCTGTAATGACAATAAAGTTGAATCTAATCTAATCTGATCTGATCTGAGTTCACATTTGAAAAGGGCTTATTTTTGTTTGATTTTTTTTGTATTAATTTTCAAATATATCCATTCACAACCCCTATAACCCTTACCAAGAATAGAACAAAACATACAATAGTTTACTAGCTGTCAATTGCTTCAGACTAAAATTACAAGAAGAATCATAGCAATGTTAACAATGATAATAATAACAACAACAACAAACATGCACACAAAAAATTACAAATAAAAAACACACATATATATATATATATTACTCAATATGGTCAACATAATCCCATATCTTATAGAATTGTTTACCCGATCCTCTTAAAGAGTAAAACAACTGAGCTTCAGTCCCTATTTTCT
>CAIGQV010012366.1:316634-332465 GCA_903798115.1 Danio jaintianensis
CTCTCCAGTGTGGGTCATCATGTGTAGTTTAAGGGATGATGATTGGCTGAAACCTTTCTCACACTGAGTGCATGTGAATGGTTTCTCTCCGGTGTGGATCCTCATGTGTTTATTAAGGGTTGATGAGTGGCTGAAACTCTTCTCACACTGAGTGCATGCGAATGGTTTCTCTCCAGTGTGGCTCCTCATGTGTAGATTAAGGGTTGATTGGTGGCTGAAACTCCTCCCACACTGAGTGCATGTGAGTGGTTTCTCTCCAGTGTGGATCCTCATGTGTTGATTAAGGTGTGATGATTGGCTGAAACTCTTCCCACACTGAGTGCATGTGAATGGTTTCTCTCCAGTGTGGATCCTCATGTGTTGATTAAGGTGTGACAATCGGCTGAAACTCGTCCCACACTGAGTGCATGTGAATGGTTTCTCTCCAGTGTGGCTCCTCATGTGACTCCTAAGATTGTTTTTTCTTCCAAAACTCTTCCCACACTGAGTGCAGATAAAATGATTCTTGTCTCTCCTTTTCAAAATACCATCAGTCTGTAAATGATTTTCCTCAATTTTGACATGATGTTCCTCCTCTTTACTCTCCTCATACTCTTCAATTAGGTCTGAAATAAAAAGTTCAGTATTTAGTAAGTCATAGAAACTCCTCAAAAGCTGAAGTGAAAGACACTGGAAACATTGGCTACACAAACTGTCATTTTGATGCACATTAATGTAAAATAAATCATATCAAAAAAAGTTGTGAAAGGAGCAGTTTAGGGCTAATAATCAAGTAAATTGGTGAAATAATAATGTGATGTGAAACAGGTGATGTCAACAGGTGATTGTAATTATGATTTGGTACAAAAGCAGCATCCAAGAAAGGTCTAGTACAGGGGTGCTCAACCCTGTTCCTGGAGATCTACCTTCCTGCAGATTTCAGTTGCAACCCATATCAAACACACCTGCCTGTAATTATCAAGTTGTGTTCAGGTCCTATTTAATTGGTTTAGGTGTGTTTAATCAGGGTTGGAGATGAACTTTGCTGGAAGGTAGATCTCCAGAAACAGGGTTGAGCAGCCCTGGTATAGTCCTTTAGGAGCAAAGATGGGCCGAGGATCGCCAGTTTGTCAACAAATAAGTGAGAAAATGATTGAAATGTTTAAAAACAATGTTCCTCAAATAGAGACAGGAAGACATTTGGATATTTCACCTTCAACAGTGCACAACATCATTAAAAGATTGAAGGAATCTGGAGGAACTTCAGTGCGTAAAGGACAAAGGTGCAAGCCTAAGCTGAACAACCGTGATCTCCGACCCCTCAGGCGGTGCTGCATCAAGAATCCTCATTCATCTATAAACCAGATCACCACATGGGCTCAGGACTACTGCGGCAAACCTTTGTCAAGTACCACAATACGTAGTTACATCCACAAATGCCAGTGAAAACTGTACTGTGCCAAAAGGAAGCCCTATGTTAACAGTGTTCAGAAGCTCCGTCGACTTCTCTGGGTTTGGAGGCATCTGGGATGGACCATCACACAGTGGAAACGTGTACTGTGGGCAGATGAATCAGTATTTCAGGTATTTTTGGGGATAAATGGACGCCGTGTGCTCTGGACCAAAGAAGAAAAGTATCATCCAGACTGTTAACAGCAACAAGTCCAAAAGCCAGGGTCTGTCTGGTATGGGGTTGTGTCAGTGCCCTTGGCAAAGGTAACTTGCACTCCTGTAATGCTGAAAATTACATAGAGATTTTGGAGCACAATATGCTGCCTTCTTTTCCAGGGACGCCCATGCATATTTCAACAAGAAAAAAAAAAGAAAAGAAATTAAAATAAACAATATTATATATGTATCATATTTGCAACAAAATGAAATGTTTTTGTAAAATTAGTAAAACAGACAGGGAATGCCTTCTCATTCTGTGCCTGACCAGCAAATGACAGGACGAGGATTGAGCAACACTTGGACAGAAACAACAGCCGGCATGTGTGGCAGAGCATCCAGAAACTTGCCAATTATACGACCAACACCAAATTTACTGAAGGTGACACTGCACTGGAGTTGAACATCTTTGCCCGCTTTAAAGTCACAGCGCTAGAGGTGACACAACCACACCATATGCCTCACAACAGCAAAACCCTCACTGAGTAAGGCGGCCAGTCCTGATGGCATCCCAGGAGGTGTGCTGAGGGATTGTGCAGACCAGCTGGCTATAATCTTTACAAAGATTTTTAACCAATCACTAGCACAGTCCACTGTTCCACCCAGCTGAAGTCCCCCACTATAATCCCCTTGCAACAGAAGCCCAACAACTCGTTCCACAGAAGACGCCATAGCCCATGCACGTCATGCCTCACTATCACATCTGGATCAGCAGTGTAGCTACATGCTGATACTCTTTGTGAAGTGCAGTGTAGCCTTTAACACCATCCGTCCACACAAGCTGGTGGTTAAACTGAGGGATTTAGGGGTTTCACATTCCATCTGTATGTCAGACATCCCAAGTCTCCCGGAAGTTCCGGAAGTCTCCTGCATATGCATAGAGACTCCCGGATGCCCGCAAACGAATGATAATCTCCCAGAAACCGCACGTCCCCCTCCCTGCTCTTCAGATACGCACCAAACTCCTGATATCCTTCTACTGAGCCTAAATTGAAAGTATATTAACATACTGCATATCCATTTGGTACAGGGGCTCAGAGGAAACTGCTTCAGAGGGTCATCAACACTGCTCAAAGCTCAACCCTTTGGTCACACGTGCCAATGCCAAATGTCAGTTTCAATGGTGTCAGCAGCGAAAAATCTTAAGCTGTGGACAACATGTATTGTTCTCTGATGAGTGCACCTTCACTGTCATTCTCACATCCAGGAGAGTTACGGTGTGGAGAAGCCCCAAAGAAGCATACCACCCAGACTGTTGCCTGCTCAGAGTGAAGCATTGATGGTGTATCAGTGATGGTTTGTACTGCAATATCATACCCAAAACTTGTGCCAGATGGGAGCTTCACTGCCAATGACTATCGAACAATTCTGGAGGACTATGTGCACCCAATGGAACAAATATTATCCTGATACACGGCACCAACTTCAGGATATAATGCACCAATACACACAGCAACACTGGTGACAGAGTGGCTTGATGAACATGAAAGTGAACATCTTCCATGGCCTGCACAGTGACCAGACCTATATTTTAGGTTTAAATACACTATGAACAGCAGCTACGCAAATTATTTTCTTTATTTTCTATTTCCACCTGGGGATACTCATTCCGAGGTCCCTAGAGACTATGCAGCGCCATTGATGCGATCCAAGACCTGTGAAGAGATGATCCCAAGGTATCCATAATCCTGGACCAGGTCGTATCCCGAGCTTATGCTGTGGTCGTCATGGAGAAATGGAGTGCATGAGACTGATTCCTGAATGACCACTGTGATAAACGAGTCCCCACATTGATCCTGCGGGCCAACCTGACCGCCTGCCGGTGCCCTACTCACACCTGCAGCTTCTCCACGATGGACGTCCAGCTTCTTCAGCCTCCAGCGCCTAGACTGCAGCTCTGAACAGGAAGTTTGGCCAGATGAAAAATGGTCGTGCCTAACAGCCTAGTTTCTCTCGAGGTTTTATTTCCCTTCACTTCGTCAATTGATGAAGTTTTTTTTCCTCGCCACTGTCGCCACTGGCTTGCTCGGATCGGGATTGTGGAGCTGTGCTTCGGTGGATTTGCTCTACAGTGTTTGAACTTTCAGCAGTGAAATTTAAACCACACTGAACTAAACTACACTGAACTTCAACTCTGAAATCTGGACTTTACTAGAACTATGTTAACCTGCTTTGATACAATCTACATTGTGAAAAGCGCTATATAAATAAACATGACTTGACTTGACTAAGCCGAAAAGAAAATGAATGAATGAATGAATAATTTATGGGAGTCATGCACACGTTTAGACAGCTAATATGCCAATGATTTGATGCTTTGCAAAAGTTGCAGACACCTTTGCATCAAAAAAACATTTTGCTATTGTAAAATGAATTTAAACGTTTCCTTGCGCCACAGGTTTAAGAAACTTAAATACTAAAGAAAAACCACTCTAAAAGTAAAACTTAATAAATTGCTAAATACTCCTGACACATGAAAGTGTAAAGCCTGCAGCCCACAACACGTGGAAAGTTGTTGCGTATCAGATTTAACGGTTTACTATGAATTTCATGTAATTTTGCTCACATGAATAATTGAATATTAATCAGATGATGTCAGCCAATAGTTGCATTGCTGATCATGATTAGGAGGATGGATAGATCGGTTTTCACAACACACACAGCGATCTCAGATCAGTTCATCCAGACATTTTAATCTGATTGAAACTTGTTTGAAGAACCAAATTAGCCAGAAATCTGTTATCAAGATTACAAGATCCAGGATCTGCCAAATCATCTGAGATCGTTTAAGCTGGGTATGAAGAACAGACGACTTGCTGTGATAAATGGAACCATGAATTCTGCTGTGTACCAAAATAAACTGGAGGAGAATGTCCAGGCATCTGTTAGTGACTGAAGCCAACTAGGGTTCTGCAGCAGGACAATGATCCAAAGCACTACAGCAAGTCCACTTCTGAATGCCTGAAGAAAAACTAAATGAACACTCTGGAGTGGCCTAGTCAAAGTCCTGACCTGAATCCCGTTGAGATGCTGTGGCATGACCTTATAAAAGCAGTTCATGCTAAAAAACAAACAAACCAATTTGACTGAATTGCAGCAATTCTATTACATATATATATATTGTTTCTGTGACTTCATCCATATTTTTCCAAAATAACACATACATACATGTTGCTTGCATATTATTATTGCACAGTTTGTGCTTATTACAGAGTCATCAAAATTTAAAACAAATTGTAAAAACATTGTTAAGAAATCAATAATAAACACCAACCTATCTGTTGTTCAGTGTCTTCATGTTTAATTCTGCAGGGTTCTGGATCACTCATGTTCTCGCTGTCCTTCAATAAACTCTTCACTGGAGTCTGATGGGAATATTACAGTATTTATCGCTGAACTGGAGGAGGAGGAGGAGCTTCACTGCAGGAGGAGGAGCTTCACTGGAGGAGGAGGAGCTTCACTGGGGGAGATAATTATTTTAATTAACTTTGTTCTCTTATATTTATGTTTTAATGCCATATCAGCAGCATTGGCTATATTCATGACTTGTATTAAATATTCCACATATAATTGTCAGTCATAACTGTTTGTGAATCATCATTAACTGCTTAAACACACAAACAACAACAACAACACTGATGAAGTCTTATAAGCTCTTTCAGTCTGATCAATGATCAATATTGTAAAAGTCCTCCAGAAAACACATTTGTACACATTTGCCTTCAAATATTTCCTGAATAAAAACATTCTCCAATATCATTAAAGATATACATTCTATTAAAATATGTTTGACCATCAAAATATTCGGACACAAGTTACACACAGGTGTTTCTTCCCTGTTCAATAAATGTGTGTGCAAGTCTCGAGTGGCCGATTCTACATCTCATGTGTGCAGCCTGATCATGTCTCTGATTGCTTACATTTATCTCTCAATACTTTAATTGATTAATTATTAAGTGTTTTATACTATTATACTGACCCAAACTCTGTTTCACTGCAAAATAAAACTTATGCAACTTTAAAAATGCTCTATAAAAAGAGAGAATTAACCATTTAATGTACTCTATAATGTTACAGTTTTATATCCCTTTTGGTAACATTATTATGCAATATGCAATAAAGATCGATTATATTAATTGTTATGGATTTATTTATCTTCACAAGTTTACACAAGCAGATGTCAAGTTAAAAAGATCAATAATTAATATTAAACAGTATTTAAACACTCGTAGGTCTACTCCTCATATGCAGAATAGTCAATATGTAGAATAACCCAGCATCAAATGTAGTAAAAGCATATTTTCTCAGCACTTGGTGAATGAATGAATGAGATGGAGAGGCAAATGAAAGGTGGCCAGATAACCCGTGAGTAACGCATTACAGAAGTGTTTACAGCGTAGCATCGAGCTAAAAACAAGAGAGTATATTAGCATTGAGCACATATGTTAAAGCAGTTCAACCCGCAAGATCATTGCAGCAAATCTGCGAACGCTACAAAGGTCAGATATAATACACTTACTTTCAATAGACGCACAACACCCGTAACATAAGTGCAATTAAAGGAAAGCAGCAGCAAACAGCAAAGCTCTGGAGACGTAGAAGAAGTGCTCAAGCTCCCCCTTGCTTGGTGCTCACCTCTGCCCATGTGGCTCTGCGCTCTCCGCCTCAGACTGAGCGCCGTGGTCGGGATATTTGCCTGATCAGAGAAAGCTGATGTCAAAAAAGGAAAACGTCTGTGGTCAGAAGATTAATTATTTTTCCTTTTCAAAATAATATATACGTGAAATATAGTCATTTGGTTTGTGAGTGTACTAATTTTAAAGTGTTTTGGGTTCAACTGTCTTATAAAATGCTTATATCCAAACTTTTGTGTCCCTTAAAAATGTTATTTTCTTCCTTAATCTTTGAAACTAGATGCTTCTTACCATAAATCTATTAACTTTTTGCTTTTTTTATTAACTTGTTTGAAGGAAAAACTCACTTAATTTTGGCTCATTATTTCTGAAAACAAGACAATATCTTCTGCTTGTCTAGAAAATGATGCTTGATTTCAGAATTTGTGGACATTTAGACTAGAAACAAGACCAAAAACTCTAAGAAAAGCCTTTTTTTGCAGTGCAGCAGTTAAAATAAATCAGTGACAGTCGTATCATTGCATTAGTTATGCTAGACTTTAAGGGATAGTTCACACAAAAATGAAAACTGTCACCATGTCCTCAACCGGCAATTGTTTGTTATTCTGTTGAACACAAAAGGAGACTGAAGGAGTGGGTTTTGAGGGAGCTTTTATTTTCTAAAACCATGTAAAGACACATGTAATCAGGAAACAGTTGGTATGTTAAGGCAATGGAGTCATAAAAGAGCACCAGAGAGGACTTGGGGATACAACAGTGCTTCCCACAGGTTTGAAATATACTTGTGGTGGTAGCCGGATTGAACCACACTATTTACCCACATCGCATAAATAGTTAACTATATGCGACAAACAAAACATAATTGAACTTTTAACAATAATTTTATTTATTACGGCACTGTTACACACTGTTATTTTTCAATGGGTTAAAGTAAAAAATACAAAAAAATCCACTATTTCTCTTACTTTCATGGTATTCAGGAGCCATGTGCACACACTGACAGCTAAACTCTGCTTCTCTCTCTCTTACAAGCTCAAAGCAAACTTGAATGCCAAAGCATTTTAGATATGAGTATAAAATAGCCTATATTGACATCAAATTAATAAAATATACAGCAAATAAAAGGGAAATACATGACAGAAAAAGGAAAAAAACAGACAATATCTCTAAAAATTCTAATAATTACAAGATTGAAACGTGTGGATTATTTAAATAAGTCAAATGCGTTGATTAACCATTTCTAATGGTGTACATATATTTTGCAGCCAGTTTAGACCAGTCATTTCATCCTCTCTGAGTATATAGTAAAGTTTTTCGGAGTCGTTTAGATTAAAGAATTAATTATTTTATGTTTCTCTCGTGGGCGGCACGGTGGCACAGTGGGTAGCGCTCTCACCTCACAGCAAGAATGTCGCTGGTTCGAGCCTCGGCTGGGTCAGTTGGTGTTTCTGTGTGGAGTTTGCATGTTCTCCCCGTGTTGGCGTGGGTTTCCTCCGGGTGCTCCGGTTTCGCTATAGGTGAATTGGGTAAGCTAGATTGTCCGCAGTGTATGTGTGTGAATGGAAGTGTATTGGGTGTTTCCCAGTGATGGGTTGCGGCTGGAAGGGCATCCGCTGTGTAAAACATATGCTGGATAAGTTGGCGGTTCATTCCACTGTGGCGACCCCTGATTAATAAAGGGACTAAGCCGAAAAGAAAATTAATGAATGTTTCTCTCGCGACTGTGTGTGCGCAGTCAGCTGCGAAGCCAAGCGAAAGTATATCAGGCTAAAGTAAAAAGGAAGCGAGGTAGCTTTAGAAAGTGAAAGCAAAAGCAAAAGCCAAATCCCGGACATTTTAGGAGATTTAGAAACCCCGGCCATACAAATTTTTCAGTTCCAAAAAGGCGCGTCTCTGTGGGTCTGTGGAAGCACGTGAGACTGTCTGTGGGAGTGTTGACAGATCTCGCGCACACAGACCGAAACGGGTAAACGAGAGAAGATTTTCCTCTGGTTAATCGATCGCCGGTGTTTGGTTATATTGGGCGGATACAAAAAAAAGGATGATAATAAGAGTAAAAAATAAATAAAAATAAAAAATGTGTTACTAAATATACCTGGGCGGCCCGCCTAAGTAAAGTATGTGTGGGAGGCACTGTACAATGCCAAACCATCTGCGTAAATACAGCCAGGAAAGTACGAAATGTCTGCAACATATGTTGAAACTGTCATGTATGTGTGAAAAGACACATACTGTATGGGAGAGAAGAGTCCAGTGTAGATGTTTGAGACATAAACATTAGTCATGATTGCAGAATTTGAACTGTATGTGGTAAAACAGTGATGAACACATTAGATCTGTACATTATAAGGGACAGACGAGCGGGCTTTAAATTGGGGTCATAAAGGAGTAGGAGCTGGAGAGGCCTGGTGAACCAGCTGTGAAAACACACAGGTGGGATGAGGCAAGGAGGATAAAGAGTGCAGCAAATTTGAGGGACGTCAGATTGTCCTGGGAGAGACTGGAGATGGGTCTGCTTATGGACGTCTCGGCATTATATCCAATAGTCTATTCTCAGTTTCTGTCCTCATATCCGCTCCAGGATGGATGAAAAATATATCCTTTCTCATGACTTTATTATTATGATTATTCATTCCTTCATTCATTTTCCTTCAACTTAGTCCCTTATTAATCTGGTGTTGCCACAGTGGAATGAACCGCCAACTTATCTAGCATACGTTTTACACAGCGGATGCCTTTCCAGCTGCAACCCATCACTGGGAAACACCCATACACTCTCATTCACACACACACTCATACACTACGGCCAATTTAGTTCATCAGTTCCCCTATAGCGCATGTGTTTGGACTGTGGGGGAAACCGGAGCACCCGGAGGAAACCCACGCCAACACGGGGAGAACCTGCAAACTCTACACAGAAACGCCAACTGACCCAGCCAGGACTCGAACCAGCGACCTTCTTGCTGTGAGGCTAACCACTGAGCCACCGTGTTGCCACTATATAACATCATAAAAACAAAATTAACAATGCACAAACCTTGTTCATTAAATAAAAAAATCTACATTTCTCTCTCCTTCTGAGCCTGTTTTTCTCTGACTGATCAGAGTCACATGAGCCTCGTCATTATTAACTGGAGTAATTAATCACATCATTTTCATTTTTGGGTGAACTGTCCCTTTAATGAGAAAGGTTAAAATAAGGTGCCGTTAAAACTGTGTAATCTACTCTACTGTTGTGTATTGTTCTTTCATGGATCAAATCTGAGAGTTCATTGCTTTCTGACCTCAACACACGATGCGTTACAGCAGTATCAATCAAACACCCTTTATTGCATGTGGATGCTCTGAACATCACTGGAGTACAGGGAAAAACGGGGAATGCTCCAAAAGTCTTTGAGTTTCTAAATCAGAGTTGCACTGAAAATAAATATACGCCATTCTGCAGATTATGAACAGTGTTCGGTACAGAAATAATGTCCTCGTGAGTCCTCATTTGCCGTATTTGTGCTTCCTCATGTAGGATGCGATGGATGAGGCGATCTCGGAGGACTTCTTGTTCTGTCCGTAATACTCCAGAAACTGGCCGTTGGGTCCCACCAGGTACATTATGATGGTGTGATCCACCTGCAGGAGAATATACCACATGAGGACAGGCTCGGGACACTATTAGACAACTTTATTAATCAATTCTGCTATTAGCATGAATTAACGTGTTGTTAACATGTTAAACGGTATGCTAGCAAGAATTAGCATGATTTATGGTATGTTTTTAGCATGATCAGCACACTGTTAGTGTAAATGAATATACTGATAACATGTTGCTAACATGAGTTGTGGTAATGGTTACAGCCATCTTATTAACAGACACTTAAGGTCTTTGGCCAATCATGGTGCACTGGGTTGGCCAATCACAGCACATCGTGTCAGCCAATCACACCTCACCTGATCGGCCAATCACAGCGAACTGGATTGAGCGATCACAGCGAACTGGGTCGGCCAATCACAGCGAACTATAGAGAGTAAAATTTAGACTCACGATGTAGTCGTTGTCTTCGTCTTTAGGGCCCTGGCTGTAGTAAACTCTGTAGGCTCGGGACACCTGCTCAATCTGGGCCATCGTGCCGGTCAGACCGATGAGCTTGGGGGAGAAATCTGCATGTGGAACACAAACATGATGAGGAAATCACATGATGAGGTCTCAATCATATCAAAATCACAGCACATGGAGAGTAACACAGATGATCCAGCTCGCCTTTAACATAAGCTGCCAGCGCTTCAGGTGTGTCTCTCTCAGGGTCAATGCTGATCAGGAGTGGAGTCACGTCTGGAAGAGTGTCTATGTTATCTGCACACAAACAAAAGAGGTAACTTCTTTGCTTTGTCTTTGAAATAGATGCAACAATTTTATCTGATGTAACAATAACCATAATGATCTGTTTTACATAATAATAAACACATAAGAGTACATTACCGATCTCATCGACGGCCTGGATCATTTTCTCCAGCTCATCGGGACAGATGTCTGGACAGTGTGTGAAGCCGAAGTAGATCAGCAGCCACCGGCCGAGGAAATCCTCACTCCTGGTGGGTTTATTATTGTGGTCGAGGAGTGAAAACGGGCCTCCGAGAGCTGGTTTTCCTATCGACTTTGTTCTCTCCTTCTCAAACACTACAACAGCAGAAATACATCAGTGACACCGTCATCATTCAGTGTGGAGATTTACACCAAACAAGCATGCAAGATCAATAGGTGCATCCCAAATTGCATGCCTATGCACTATTCTATGCCATTTTGTAGTACAAATAGTGTAAGTAGTGCATTCAGATTGAAAATGTGGGAAAAGGGGAGGAGCTTATGGTGAATGGGAGGGGCAATTATTGATGAAGGGGAGGAGCTGCTGGTTAAGGGGAGGGGATATTGATGGAGGGGAGGGGCTACTAATGAAGGGGAGGGGCTGCTGGTTAAGGGGAGGAGATATTGATTAAGGGGAGAAGCTACTGATTAAGAGGAGGAGATATTGATGGAGGGGAGGGGCTACTAATGAAGAGGAGGGGCTGCTGATGATGAAGGGGAGGGGCTATTAATTAAGGGGAGAAGCTACTGATAAAAAGGAAGGGCTGATGGTGAAGGTGAGGAGCTACTGATGAAGGGGAGGAGATAAATATGGATTACTTTATTTATTTTGGATTGTGAAAGCTAAATTCTTCTAAGTAAGTGATTATGCCGCCTCCTATTGGTGAATATGATTGTACTCGTGATAGCTACTCTTTGAAAGTTTGGTCTTTAATATCACTAATTTGGCAAGCGTTAAACCTGTGTACAAGTGTATAGTTTGTCATTTGGGATGCAACTATTGTTGTGCAGGTTAATCATCTACGTATGATGTTCAGATGCATGAATCCTCATCCTTACATTCCTCTTTTTCTTTCTTGAAGTATTTCATTGCTAGAAGTAGACCTCCACCCAGTGCAAATGTGACAGCAAGAGATTTCCATGTGACTGGCTGTGGAAAACACACAATAATAATAATAGTAAGCTTCAGTCTGAGCATCTGCTTCTGCGTTTGGATTAGCTCTTTCTCTGATGATGTCAGTTTGATGCTTCGGACACAATATTCTTAACCACACCCCTTTTATTCATAGACACGGCCCTTCGATTCTTAATCACACCCCTTTTATTCTTAGCCACACCTCTCTTGTGCGTAGCCACGCCCCTGCTACTGTTAGTTTGCAACAAGGGAATGATGCACAAAAAGAAAGCCCCACCCCCTACTCAATATTCTGCTTCAGTTTGAAGTAGAGGCTGTTCTGTGGGAGCCGACCAGATTTCTTGTGGTGCGATCGGTAACTCTGGTGTAATTTGAACGGGAGCGGACGGTCTAACAATATAGCGCTCCCGAGTCCCGACATTATTTCAGAACAGCATATCTGTGATTTCCTCTTTGTAATTCCCCTTCTTATTGAGCAGCGGTACAGCCAGTGCTCACGACTGTTACACACGCATGACCAGTGCTTTCTACACGTGCTTTTTATTCGCACAGTCTGTGCACGCATTATCTGCATAACGGTCCTCAGAGCAGGCTTTACCACAGCAGAGCAAAGTGAAGATGCGCTGTCCTTCAGCTTGCATTAGAAGACGGTCAGTTTACTGTTAGGAAACCCACATCAGGCAAGTCTGATGTATGGGAGTCTTCTTCATGGAAAGAAATGACCCTTTGCGCGATGTGATAATACCTCAAAGTTTTACCCTTTAGCAGTTACAAGACTGGAAGCCCAGGTTTAAGGCGGCACTCATGTCTCATCACAAAGGGGCAAACAAAACTGACATTTAGCCTACAATCCCTGCACAACCTACAGTTGATCTGTTACCTCTCTCTCTTGGTACCCAATTAAAACGTGAGATTTTGGAAACCAGATCTAAATTTAGCGGGAACGGTCGGGTAGAAATTTTTTTAAGCGGGCAGCGGGTGAACAGAGACTGAATATACAGCAGAATAAAACCTTGTGGGAGCGAGCGATAATTAGTCCCACACAGACCTCTAGTTGGAAGTACATCAACATAATGAAATGAAAGTCTGAGCAACTTCTGGCTTACGCAGACTTAATAATATAATATATATGAATAATATGTTGAGTAAAGGAGCTGCGGTGAGTCTTACTCCTGTCCTCCGGCTGCTGGGTTTGTCTCCGCTGGATGATGGAGGTGGAGGAAGAGTGGAAAGTGTCCGCATGTTCACACATGGAGCCATCCGACACCGCCATAACTGAAGAAGAAGAGGAGGAAGAAGGTCACATATACAGTTTAACTCAAAATTATTCATTATTTGTCTGTATTCTTCTTCAAATATTCCCCAAATGATGTTGAACAGATTCAGGAATTTCTCACAGTATTTCCTATAATATTTGTTCTTCTGGAGAAAGTCTTATTTGTTTTATTTCGGCTAGAATAAAAGCAGTTCCTAATAGTTTTAAAGACATTTTAAGGTCAATATTATTCGCCCCCTTCAGCAATATTAGTGTTGGATTGTCTCCAGAACAAACCACTGTTATACAATGACTTGCCTAATTACCCTAACTTTACCCTAATTAACCTAGTTAAGCCTTTAAATGTCACTTTAAGCTGAATACTAGTAAATATCCAGTCTAATATTATGTGCTGTCATCATGGCAAAGAGAAAAGACATCAGTGATTAAGACTATTATGTTTAGAAATGTGTTAGAAAAGTGTTTGTATATACACAGATGGAATATTAAAATAAACTAAAGCGCTGTTTAGTGTTTCAAGTATCTTCCATGAAAATATAACATAATAAAACATAAAAATAAATAATGTTTCCACATCGTTCAGCTCAACAGATGAAAACATAAAAAATTAAACCACATGATTATTCTGACCTGTACTGCAGTATTCAAATACATACAATAATAACTGATCAATGCATTTGATTATATCGTCAATTAATAAAAACTTGACACTGACAAATGTGTAAAAGCTATAAAAAAAAATTAAGAAAAATGTAAATGACAGAAAATATTTTGAGTATTTTGTCATCAAATAATTACAGACATATTTACGTCTGACATATGGCTATGTTTATTAGTATTTGTTACCCCGAATAACATCTTAGTGGGTGTAAATCAATGAATAAATGAGTCGAGTGTATAGCAGTCATTACTTGTTATTGATTAAACAGAATTATTTATATTAATCACAAAATTGGAAGTTGTATAACACTTTTATTAATAATAATAATACATTTTATGCTTCACAAACATAAACAAGTATTAAAAACAAGATAATTATTATATAAAAAAGCATTATTGTTATATTACTGAAAACCCCCTTTTCATTTTTGACACAAACACATAAATAATGGCGGATGTAATTATTATTATTATTATTATGACCTGTATAACACTTTAATTAATTAATAATAATACATTTTAGTATAGTATAGCAGTAAAATTATAGCACTTTTCCTACATAATATCCAACTCAAAGTGCTTCACAAGCATAAACAAACATTAAAAACAACATTATTATTATATTAATAATTATTATTATTATATTACTGATAACCCCCTGTTCATTTTTGACACAAATACATAAAGAATAGAAGATGGAAATAAATCACAGTAATTAATAAATCCTTAGATGTATTATTATTGTAATAATTGTAATAAATGACCTGTATGACACTTTATTTAATAATAATAATACACTTTAGTACAGTATAGCACCAAACGTATAGTATAGCAGTAAAATATAACACTTTTCCTACAGAACATAAACTCAAAGTGCTTCACAAGCATAAACAAACATTAAAAACAACATTATTACTATATTAATCATTATATAATAACATTTATTACTGATAATAACATATAATAACCCTCTTTTCGTTTTTGACACATACAAATAAATAAACAGACGTCATCTGGAAATAAATCGCAGTAATTATTACTCCTCAACATATAAATCCTTAGATGTGCTGTCTTATTATTATGATTATTACAGTAATAAGTGAATGACCTACCTGTGTACCGCTGTATGAGCGCACTGCACATGCGCGCGCAGCTCCTCCACCATTACATGTGTTGCTGACACACACTGACCTGAACATCCGACATCTCACACTCTTTAAAGCCAAAACTGCTGCTAAACTCATGGTGCTAACAGTCAACACATCAGCTTCGCGGAAGTGACCGTCTGAGCCCCGCATACAAACGACTGACCCAGAATCAGCCGTTAGGATATAAAACAGCGAATATAAACGGCCACACTGACACGAGCTGATCTGAGGTCTGCTTGATGATGTGAAACTGAGAGCGGAAGTGACGTAGGGAAAGCTGACTTCTTCGCGTTCAGTGTGTTGAATATTGCTGAGATCTAGCGCTAGCATTAGTGTTATTAAAGGGAAAATACACGTCTAAAATGGCGGAAGGAAATCAACATCGAGTTAAAGAGAGAGTGTGATTATCTGGAGCTGAGTGTTGCTCAGGAAACAGATCAAGCAAAAGCACGAATCGTTTCTATGCCGATGTCATACCAGCTAATATCATTCATTCATTCATTCGTTCGTTCGTTCGTTTATTCATTCATTCGTTCGTTAATTCATTCATTAATTCGTTCATTCATTTATTCATTCATTCATTCGTTCTTTTGTTCGTTCATTTATTAATTTGTTTGTTAATTCATTCATTCATTTATTCATTCATTTATTCATTCATTCATTCGTTCTTTTGTTCATTCATTAATTCGTTTGTTAATTCATTCATTCATTCGTTCATTCATTTATTCATTCATTCATTTATTCATTCATTCATTTATTCGTTTGTTCATTCATTAATTCGTTTGTTAATTCATTCATTCATTCGTTCATTCATTTACTCATTCATTCATTCGTTCTTTTGTTCATTCATTTATTAATTTGTTTGTTAATTCATTCATTAATTCGTTCATTCATTTATTCATTCATTCATTCGTTCTTTTGTTCGTTCATTTATTAATTTGTTTGTTAATTCATTCATTAATTCGTTCATTCATTTA
>CAIGQV010012406.1:220-12571 GCA_903798115.1 Danio jaintianensis
TGTGTGTGTGTGTGTGTGTGTGTGTGTGTGTGTGTGTGTGTGTGTGTATATATGTGTGTTTATTTGTCAATGGGTGTGCATGTGTTTGTGCATGTGAGTGTTAGTGAGTGTGTGTATGTGTGTGAGTTAGTTGGTGAGTGAGTAAGAGTGTGTATGTGTTTGTGAATGTGTGCATATGTTTGTGAATGTGTGTGTCTGTAAGAGAGAGAGAGAGAGAGAGAGAGAGAGAGAGAGAGAGAGAGAGAGTATGGTCCAGGTATCGTGTGGGGGACCAAATGTCCCCACAAGTATAGCAATACCAGTAAACGTTGACCTTATGGGGACATCAGACAGAAAGGAGTATTTTAAAAATGTTAAAGTGCAGATTGCTTGATTGCGTGTGCATGTGTGTGTAGATAGTGGTGATGTTGTGTCAGGAGTCGATGCGGCACCGGCTGATGTGTGTGGACTCCGGGAGCCTCTTCATGTTCTGGCTGCTGCAGGTGTTGTGTGCTGTTTTCCAGTTCCAGACGCTACTAAGAGAAGCTCTCAATCAGGTAGACACAATCTGAAACACACACACACACACACACACACACACACACGCGCGCACTAGAAAATGCTTCTTGATTCAAGGATTTGTTGATATGTGGACTGGAAACAAAAACTCTGAGTAGTCAACATTTGAAGGGAAAAAGGATTTTATAAAAGTGTAATCACAAGTATAATAGTAATAATTATTGTACTAGTAATATAAAAGTAATCATTTTGCCTTCAACAGTAAGTGCAAATCCTCTAAAATAAAAATAAATATATGAACTGTGACTGAGTGTTTCTGTGCAGTGTTGCTGAAGTCTGTGTTTTGCAGGAGATCTCTGACGTGCCGCGCTTCTGCCTCTTCTACATCAGTTATGGGCTGCAGATCATCGCTCTGGTTTTATCCACCATCGCTGACGTTTCACCTGAAGCCAAAAAAGTTGCAGAAACGGTACAGAAAACAGCTCCATTACTTCTTATACTTCCCTTAAAGAGACCGTTACGTAAGTGTGTAGCTATGCAGTCTGTGTTTTGTATTCTCTATTTTTTTTCCTTTTCAAATCTGATGGTTGTTACGTTTGTAAAATGTAAAAAATGTTAAATGAATCATAAAAAAGGGATAGCTCACCCAAAAATTTACTCTATTTACTCACACTGTAAAAGAAATCTCACTGCCTTAAATTGTTTAGTTAAATCAAATGAAATGTTCTTGTCAAATCAACTTAAATCAGTCAAACTGACTAAAAATATTAAGTTGAAACCTGATTAACTTATTCATTCATTCATTCATTTTCTTTTCGGCTTAGTCCCTTTATTAATCTGGGGTCGCCACAGCGGAATGAACCGCCAACTTATCCAGCATATGTTTTACGCAGCGGATGCCCTTCCAGCTGCAACCCATCACTGGGAAACATCCTTACACTCTCATACACTACGGCCAATTTAGCTTACCCAATTCCCCTATAGTGCATGTCTTTGGACTTGTGGAGGAAACCCACGCCAACACGGGGAAAACATGCAAACTCCACACAGAAACACACCTCGGTTTAACGTCTCATCCGAAAGACGGCGCTCACTGAGCAGTATAGAGTCCCCTTCACTATACTGGGGCGTTAGTACCCACACAGACTGCAGGTTGAGCGCCCCCTGCTGGCCTCACTAACACTTTCAGCAGCAACCTAGCTTTCCAATGGGGTCTCCCATCCAGGGTGCAGCCCTGCTTAGCTTCAGTGGGCGACCAAATAATAACAGAATTATCATTTTTGGGTGAACTGTCCCTTGAAATATGTAATAAATGTGCATCCATTGAGTTTACCGTGTCTAAATCTGTGCAGAATCCTGAAGCTAAAGCAACATTTCTCAGCAGAATCACCTTTAACTGGTTCAACAGGTGAGTTAATTTCTGTTATCACTGGTATGTTGTTTTACTCATTAGAATATGCTGAATGCTTGATTCTGATTGGCTGATCAACATTCAGTACACTGCAAAAATGCTTTCCTTACATTGATGTTTTGTCTAATTTCTAGTGCAAATATCTAAAAACTCTTAAATCAAGAAGCATTTTCTAGACAAACACAAAATATAGTCTTGTTTTCAGAAATAATGAGTCAAAATGAAGTGAGTTTTTCATTAAAACAAGCAAAATAATCTGACAATGGGGTAAAAATGATAATCTTATGTCAAAAGGAAGAACAAGATTATTTTGCATGGAAACCCAGTCATTCAGTGTGTTTGTGCTCCTCTAGTATGGTGTGGAAGGGCTTTAAAAGGCCTCTGGTTCAGGAGGACATGTGGAATCTGAACAAAAACGACTCCACACACTTCATCTGTCAGACGTTTGAGGATGAGATGGCCAAAGAGCTGAAGAAAGCCCGAAACAGCCTGCAGAAGAAGAAAAGCAAGAAACATAAGACTGTAGATGCTGAGGGTCAGAACGGACTGGCCAAAGGGGTCAGTCAGGACGTGCTGGTCATGGTGAGAGAGAAAACACACACACAGACACACAACAATGATATTCTCAGATAGACTATTAAAATAATAACAGCTCAAATCAATGTTTAGTTGTCTAATAGTTTAGTTTTGTGGCCAGTAGTCATGTAATAATCAGCAAAAAAAAAGCTTTTCTGACTTACACTACCTGACAGAAGTCTTGTCGTCGATCCCAGTTGTAAGAGCAACAAATAATAACTTGACTTCAAGGTGGATTTCTCTGATGAATCATCTGTTGAACTACTGGAACCCGCATGGACCAAGATTCACACAGAAATCAGTCAAGTTTGGTGAAAGAAAAGTCATGGTTTGGGGTTCCATTCAGTATGGGGGCGTGCGAGATATCTGCAACATCAACAGCCTGAGGTATCAAGACATTTGTGCTGCCCATTACATTACAAACCACAGGAGAGGGCAAATTCTCCAGCAGGATAGCGCTCCTTCTCATACTTCAGCCTCCACATCAAAGTTCCTGAAAGCAAAGAAGGTCAAGCTGCTCCAGGATTGGCCAGCCCAGTCACCAGTCATGAACATTATTGAGCATGTCTGGGGTAAGATGAAGGAGGAGGCATTGAAGATGAATCCAAAGAATCTTGATGAACTCTGGGAGTCCTGCAAGAACGCTTTCTCTGCCATTCCAGATGACTTTATTAATCAGTGATTTGAGTCATTGCAGAGATGTATGGATGCAGTCCTCCAAGCTCATGGAGTCAGACACAATATTCATTCTGTTTCCACTGCACCATGACTTTATATTCTATACTGGACATTATTTCTGTTCAGTGACAAGACTTTTGTCTAAGCAAAGTCAGACCTTACTGTCCTAATTAAATCATTCAAAATCAAGGCATGATCATATTTTATTGTGGTAAAATAAGCGTAATCTAGAGACCTTTGCCTTTCATATAAGACACTGCTGATACCAAATGATCAACTAGAAGTCAAGTTATTATTTGCTGATCCTAAAACTTGGGTAGGTGACAAGACTTTTGTCAGGTAGTGTAGAGTTTTGTCTTGTTTCTAGTCCAAATATCTAAAAATTCTTAAATCAAGAAGCGTTTTCTAGACAAGTATTAAATATAGTCTTGTTTTCAGAAATAATAATACCAAAATTAAGTGAGTTTTTCCTTAAAACTGATCCACAAAAGCTGATTATTTTGCTTGTTTTAAGAAAAAACTCACTTAATTTTGACTCGTTACTTCTGAAAACAAGACAATATTTAATAATTGTCTAGAAAATGCTTCTTGATTTAAGAATTTCTAGATATTTGCACTAGAAACAAGACAGAAACTTGAATATAAAGCGAATATAATGAGATGCGCTGGTAATATGTTCATGTGTTTTTAGGAGACAGAAACAGAAAAAGAGACTAAAAAGAAGAAGAAGAAGAAGCAGAAGGACTCGGAATCAGACTATCCTCAGTCCTGGCTGGTTACTACCATAGTAAAGTCATTTAAAGGTGTACTTCTGGAGTCTGCGCTCTTTAAACTGATCCAGGATGTGCTGGCCTTCGCAAGCCCACAGCTACTCAAGTAAGAGCATTTCTGCATGTTTCTGCACGAATATAACCATCTAAATGTGAGAAATAAATTAATTGACACTGTAAAAATATCTGTTTTATGTTTGTTTATGGTTGTGAAGTGCATTATGGATGTTGATTTCTGCTCTGTCCACTTTTGATGTTGAAAATTCAACTCTACAGTTTAACAGTGACTTTTATTGACATTTTAGTCATTTAAAATAATAATATAATGTATAAGAAATAATAATAAGTGTGTAAAATAACAGAAAATGTGCTGCAGTTTATTACGAGGCTTCTGTAGCGTAATATACAACACCAACCCAGACAATATAGCACTGCAAACTATTACAGATGTGCATAAAAGCCACTTTTTTTTTTACAACTTTTCAAGGTTCAAGGTTGCCAGAAGAAAGATTAAGCTCCCATAATGCAATTCAAAAGCATAAATAAACAGGGAAAAATTAAAAATAATAAGACATGAATCACAAAAGATGGAAAGCTGCTAATTTACGGATATTTTTTATAGTGTAGAAACAAGTCAAATGATCTGATAAAGTGCAGTGAGATAAGAAATAAGAATATATATATGTTGTGATATACTGTATGTCACTGAATCAGCCTAAATACAGTAATACACACCAACTAAATCATGTGTTTTTTACGGTGTAGCACAAAAGTGTGTTTGTTTTCCTGGCGTTCAGAATTGGACTTTATCCCTTCAACTTTCCCACTGAGAAAAAATGCAATAGAAAAATCTATATTTTTTCCACAACTGAACCCAGTTAAACATTTGAACATGTTTTGTTGAATATTATCTGACCCTTATTAGACATTCCTTTCTAGTATTATGTAAATGTGTTCAGAAAGAAACTATAATATGTCCAAAAATGACTTCATTTAAAATTCACACAATATAATTACAAATTAAAAGTCCTCCTGCATGTCACAAAGTGGTTTAAACCTTAAAACTCATCTTTAATAATAATAAAAAAAAACAATTATAATGTTTTATAAAAAGCATCCCCCCTTACAAAGGTAATTGGTTCCTGATTTGTAATCTCTTATTAGTCTGGAATACTTGACTCTGATTGGTCAATCATGACATTCCAAGGTTTGTTATTTACTGATAACTGATTAAACCAATAACACAGGTTCATCTGGGTAATACCAATCATCCTGACCATATATATATATATATATATATATACACACCCCTTTATTCATTCATTCATTTTCCTTCGGCTTAGTCCCTTTATTCATCAGGGGTCGCCACAGCGGAATGAACCGCCAACTATTCCAGCATATGTTTTACACAGCGAAATCCAGTACTGGGAAACACCCATACACACTCATTCACACACACACACACACAAACACACACACACACACACACACACACACACACACACACACACACACACACACACGCACTCATACACTAAGGCCAATTTAGTTAATCAATTCCCCTATAGCGCATGTGTTTGGACTGTGGGGGAAACCGGAGCACCCGGAGGAAACCCACGCCAACACGGGGAGAACATGCAAACTCCACACAGAAACGCCAACTGACCCAGCCGAGGCTCGAACCAGCGACCTTCTTGCTGTGAGGCCACAGAGCTAACCACTGAGCCACCGTGTTGCCCTACACCCCTTTATCAAAATGAATATTATTATCCATTTCTCAGTGAATAACGTCAAGTTGCCATGACAAAGACTAAAAATGACAAAACTGAGTGAATGACACTTAACAGTTGTTATAAGCATGCATAAAATCTCATTCACATGATTATAAAGGCTTTATGAACACTCCTTCAAGTACAGTGATACTGTGATTATTGCATTAGGATCTATTTTTTTTGCCCTGTTAATACTCTCTGAAACGGCTGACTGCTATGATGTGTTATTTCGCAGGTTAATGATAGCCTTCACTCAGGATAAAGACAGCTATGCGTGGACCGGTTACCTGTATGCGGTGCTGCTGGTGCTGGTGGCGTTTCTGCAGTCGGTGTTTCTACAGCAGTATTTCCAACGATGCTTCATACTGGGAATGAAAGTTCGCACAGCCATCATGGCAGCTGTTTATAAGAAGGTAAACTGTTTATAATCTCAGTTTATAATCCAGTTTTATGACATTAGCGTTAGGGCTGGGGGGATAAAATTGATTGTGTGGCTAGTTGTGAACAGCAGATGGCGCTCTAGGCTAGTTTATAACAGCAGACGGAGCTCTAGGCTAGTTTTAAACAGCAGACAGCGCTCTAGGCTAGTTTATAACAGCAGATGGCGCTCTAGGCTAGTTCAAAACAGCAGACAGCATTTTGGGCTAGTTTATAACAGCAGATGGCGCTCTAGGCTAGTTTATAACAGCAGATGGCACTCTAGGCTAGTTCATAACAGCAGACAGCGCTCTAGGCTAGTTCATAACACCAGATGGCGCTCTAGGCTAGTTTTGAACGGCAGACGGAGCTCTAGGCTGGTTTATAACAGTAGATGGCGCTCTAGGCTAGTGTTTAACAGCAGACGTCGCTCTAGGCTGGTTTATAACAGCAGACAGCACTCTAGGCTAGTTCATGACACCAGATGGCGCTCTAGGCTAGTTTTGAACAGCAGACGGAGCTCTAGGCTAGTTTATAACAGTAGATGGCGCTCTAGGCTAGTGTTTAACAGCAGACGTCGCTCTAGGCTGGTTTATAACAGCAGACGGCGCTCTAGGCTAGTTCATAACAGCAGACGGCGCTCTAGGCTAGTTTTGAACAACAGACAGCACTCTAGGCTAGTTAATAACAGCAGACGTTACTCTAGGCTAGTTTATAACAGAATATGGCGCTCTAGGATAGTTTTGAACAGCAGACAGCACTCTAGGCTAGTTTATAACAGCAGATGGCGCTCTAGGCTAGTTTTGAACTGCAGATGGCGCTCTAGACTAGTTAATAACAGCAGATGGCGCTCTAGGCTAGTTTTGAACGGCAGACAGCACTCTAGGCTAGTTAATAACAGCAGACGTTACTCTAGGCTAGTGTTTAACAGCAGACGTCACTCTAGGCTAGTTTTGAACAGCAGACGGTGCTCTAGGCTAGTTTTTAATGGTAGACGGCCCTCTAGGCTAATTTTTAAAAGCAGACAACCCTTAAGGATAGTTTTCAACAATAGATGGCACTCTAGGTTAGTTTTTTTTACAGTAGATGGCGGTTTAGACTAATTGTAATGTAGACAGCATCATCTATTGGTAAAAACTAGGCTTAGAGTTGATTCAAGAGAGAATTGCAATGCATTCAGAAAATCTCAGAATCATTGTAGAATCATTTCTTAATTCATATTTCATCGATTTAGCACTTCAGCCCTAGTCTGTGTTCACTCTGACAGTCCAGTTGAACTCTTGTATGTGAATTCTCATCTTTGTTTCAGGCGTTAGTTGTGTCCAATGACTCCCGGAAGGAGTCGACGGCTGGAGAGATTGTGAACCTGATGTCCGCAGACGCTCAGAGATTCAACGACGTCACCAACTTCATCCACCTGCTGTGGTCGTGTCCGCTTCAGATTGCGCTCTCCATCGCCTTCCTCTGGATCGAGCTCGGACCCTCGGTTTTATCCGGTCTGCTGGTGATGGTGCTGATGGTGCCCATTAACGGATGGCTGGCCACCAAATCCAGACAATTCCAGGTGATGCACATTCATCATGAAACACTGACTGGAACAAGGTCTCACTTTTATAAGGGTCCTTTACTACTGTTGTCAAAAACTACAACATTATATCCTGTGCTCATGTTGTATGTTGTTTTTCTGCAACTGAGGTGGAATACAGGTAAGGTTTGGGACAAGGTTAGTGATATGGGTAGGTTTAAGGGTTGGCTAAGGTTGTGGACTGGTTTAATGGTATGGGTAGGTTAGGGACTTATGTATAGATTAATGTTTAAGGGACTTGTTTAATGTTATGGTTTGGTTAAGGTCAGGGACTGGTTTAGTGGTATGTGTAGGTTTAAGTGCTGGTAAAGATTGGGAACAGGTTTAATGGTATGGGTAAATGTAATGTTGGGGACAGGTTTAGGGGTATGGGTAGGTTAGGGACTTAGGTACTAGTAAAGACAGGGACTTGTCTGATGGTGTGGTTAAGTTTAAGCTTTGGTTAAGGGGTTGAGGAGAGGTTTACTGGTATGGGTAGGTTTAATATTTAGTTAAGGATTGGAGATAATGGTTGGTTAAGGTTATGAAATGGTTTAATGGCATAGGTAGGTTTTAATGATTGGCTAAGGCTAGGGACTGGTTAAAGGTAGGTTAGGGACTTATGTGTTGATTAAGGTTATAGGCACTTTTCTAATGGTGTGGTTAGGTTTAGGTGTTGCTTATGGGGTTGGGGAGAGATTTAGGCATATGGGTAGGTTTAATTGGTTGGTTTAATTGGTTGGTTAGGGATTGGGGACAGGTTTAATGGTATGATTAGGATTAATGTTAGGGACTGGTTTAATGGTATGGGTAGGTTAGGGACTTAGGTATTGCTTAAGCTTGGGGACTTGTCTAATGGTGTGGTTAGGTTTAAGTGTTGATTAAGGGGTTGGGGAGATGTTTAGTTGTATGGGTAGGTTTAATGATTGATTAAGGTTAGGTATAGGTTTAGTGATATTGGTAGATTTAAGGACTGGTTAAATTTTGGGACAGGTTAAGTAGTTTGGGTATGTTTAAGGGTTGGTTAAGGATTGGGGACTGGTTTAATGGTATGATTAGGGTTTAACTGTTGGTCAATGTAAAGGACAGGTGTAGTGGTATGGGTAGGTTAGGGAGGTAGGTATTGGTTAAGGGTTAAGGACTTGTTTAACGGTATGGTTAGGTTTAAGTGTTGGTTAAGGGTTGGAGACAAGTTAAGTCTAAGGGTTGGTAAAGATTGGGAACAGGTTTAATGGTATTATTAAGGTTAGGGACTTGTCTAATTGTGTGACTAGGTTTAAACGTTGATTAAGAGGTTGGGGAGATGTTTAGTGGTATGGGTAGGTTTAATGGTTGGTTAAAGTTTGGAGAGGTTTAATGGTTGGTTAAGGTTATGAACTTGTTTAATGGTATGATTAGGGTTTAACTGTTTGTTAATGTAAAGGACTTGTTTAACGGTATGGTTAGGTTTAAGCATTGGTTAAGGGTTGGGCACAAGTTAAGTGGTATGTATAGGTTTAAAGGTTATTAAAGGTTTAAAACAGGCTTAGTGGTATGTGTCGATTTAAGTGTTGGTTAAGGATTAGGGTTAGGTGTACTGGAAGGTCTAATAGTTGGTTAAGGTTAGAGACTGGTTTAGTGGTATGCTTAGGGTTTAAGTGTTATGTAATGTAAAGGACAGGTGTAGTGGAATGGATGGTTAGACTGAGGTATTGGTTAGGGGTTAAGGACTTGTTTAATGGTATGGGTAAGTTTAACTCCCTTATTGACTCCCTTACATTATTCAAAACAAGACTCAAAACTCACTTATTTAAGGTGGCTTTTAATACTTAAATGTATCTTGTATACTTTTATATTATTTCTCTTGTTGTTTTATTGCTCTTGTTTTATTGTACGGTGTCCTTGAGTTGCTAGAAAGGCGCCTTCAAATAAAATGTATTATTATTATTATTATTATTATTAAGTGTTGGTTAAGGGTTGGGGACAGGTTTAGTGGTATGGCTAGGTTTATGTGTTAGTTAAGTTTGGGGACAGGTTAAGGAGTGTGTTAGGGGTAGAGTTAGATGTGAACTAAGGTTAGAAAGCCCATTGTCATATTTTATGGTCTTTTTTTAAATGTATGTTTGTGTTTTCAGAAAAAATTTAAACGTGTTTATAATAATAAACAAGTCAGAAATACAGAGAAATATATAATTTCCTTCCTATAAACTCATGTATTTTACTGTTGTTGTTTATAAACGAATGTAATGTGTTACTGCATAGGGTTTAATGTGTGTCCATTGGATTATTATTCAGTAACACCAACATGTTTCCTTTCAGATGCAAAACATGAAATTTAAAGACTCACGCATGAAAATAGTGAACGACCTACTGAATGGAATTAAAGTAAGTGTGTTTTAACGCTCCTCTATTAGCGTTCTTCATCTTCAGTTCAGTCAGATGAACTTGTGGTTGTGTTTTTATAATGTTGTGTGTTGTAGATCCTGAAATATTACGCCTGGGAAACATCCTTCGAGGCTCAGGTTCAGGAGATTCGGGAAAAGGAGCTGAAGGTGATGAGGAAATTTGCCTACCTGTCCTCCGTCTCCACGTTCATCTTCTCATGCGCTCCAGCTCTCGTGAGTATAATAATGTCTTACATGCAGCATTAAAGGATTTTATATTGTAAGACACTAGTGTACTATAGTGTTGAGGTAATTAGTTATAAAGTAACACATTTCTGTAAATAAATTACGTTGCTATTAAAAAAGTAAGGGATTTCTTTTCATTTTCAGGTAAATTAATTAGTTACCTATAGTGCACTGCAAAAATGCTTTTCTTACTTGGATTTTTTTGCTTGTTTAATGAGAAACTCACTTCATTTTGACTCATTATTTCTGAAAACATGACTATATTTTGTGCTTCTCTAGAAAATGCTTCTTAATTTAAGAGTTTTTAGATATTTGGACTAGAAACAGGATGAAATCTCTAAATAAGAAAAGCGGTGTATATTGAGAGAAGTGTAATCTGTAGTGTTGTTGAAGTGTGTTGTTGTTGTCATCTGCAGGTTTCTCTGGCCACCTTCGCAGTGTTTGTGTCTGTGAGTCCTGATAATATTCTGGACGCAGAAAAAGCTTTTACCTCCATCTCTCTCTTCAATATCCTGCGTTTCCCGCTGGCCATGCTCCCACAGCTCATCTCCATCATGGTCCAGGTACGCGATATTAATTAGACTTTATATTTATATGAAAACACTGTCAAAAATATACATAAATTAGAAGCTTTTAGTATTTTGTGATTCATGTTTTTATTTTTCCTGGTTTATTTCTTCTTCTGAATTGCATTATGGGATCTGGATCTTTCCTCCAATAACTTTTAACCTTGAAAAGTTGTAAAAAAGTGACTTTTATTGTCATCCGTAATAGTTTGCAGTGCTATATTATCTGGGTTGGTGTTGTATATTACGCTACAAACACCTTGTAATAAACTGCAGCACATTTTCTGTTATTTTACACACTATATATTATTTCTTATACATTATATTATTATTTTAAATGACTTAAATGTCAATAAAAGTCACTTTGTTAAACTGTAGAGTCATCATACAGTATAAATCATAAAACAGAGCCATCATACAGAGATTTAGGTCATTTTTCTTACAAATAACAGACTATTTCACAGTCAATGTCACACAATCATGAGGAAGTCAAATTACCCTTCACAAATGACTTAACATTTACTGCTTGCTAAATGTTGGCATATTAGTAATTATATATACAGTATATAAAATATTAGTTATATTAAACATTACATCTGATAGTTGGTTGTAATCAGAGCAACTATATCTGCATGTTTAATAACCACTATGAAATTAAATCATATTTTTATTTTTAATTAGTGTAAGTGTAGCAGCATAACCAATACAGTATTTCAGCTTAAAATGGGATACATTTTTCACTGCCGATCATTTCACGTTTTATTATACAATATAGAAAGTAACAAAACACAATGTAAAAAATGTAATAAACAAAGTAAATAATAACAATAAAGATAAAATAATAAAATAACAAAATGTACACAATTCAGGGAGGGTCAAATATACACCTAATAATCAAACTCTGTATTGAATAATATTAAATCTATGTTCTTAGTCTAAAGAGGAGACTGTGAGAGAAAGCTGACTTGCAGATTAAAACCAAGCAGCAATTATTTTATGCTTCTACCAAATCTGGATAGAGTAACCTTACATATTCAGTCCATTTGCTCCAGATATTTCTGAATACATCCATGTGAATGGAGTAACCAATGCCTTGTGATTGCTTTTTGGCCGCTATTATCATTATGTCAAATAGATATTTCTCAGGCCTACTTGTCTGGATGTCAGAAATTCCTAAACATAAAGCCGTAAATTGAAAAGGTAGTGTAATATTAAATAATCTCTCCATTACTTTGTGTACGCCCACCCAGAAATGTTTCATCACTGGACACAAAATCACATTTTTGAAGGAGAAAATGTAAATATATGTTTCGATCTCTCAGGTTATTTTAGCCACTGCTGTATGTAAACCATGCAGCTAAACATGAAATAAATTGTCCTCCTGTGAAATTTGTATTTCTTTTTCATATATTCCCCAATTGATGTTGAACAGATTCAGGAATCTCTCACAGTATTTCCTATAATATTTGTTCTTCTGGAGAAAGTCTTAT
>CAIGQV010012407.1:0-15000 GCA_903798115.1 Danio jaintianensis
GCTTTATTTTTAGTTAGATTGGCCACGGTGTTAAACAGAAACCTAGGGTTGTGTTTGTTTTCTTCTATTAGAGAGTACTTTTCTGTGATGCTAACACAATGTGTTCACTGTCACAGAAGGAGATGGGAACGAGAGATATAACAGTAGTTTATTATATAGGATCTCAGGGTAAACGGAACTGAATGTAGATGCTTTGCAGGATGGTTGAGTATGAACAGATGGATCAGAGGAACCAGAGAAGCCAGGCACACATACGCACGCACGGATTTGGGGATCAATGACTATTAGAAGAGGGACCAGGAGAAACTACACTGGGAAGGAGAGACGCAGACACTGGAGATCAAAGGGTACAAGAGAGGTAAGTAAACTTTGAGAATAAATATAGACACTGACCATGAGGAGACTGTAGCCCTTCTAGTATCAACAAGGCCAGACACTGAGTTAATGGTATTTATGGTGCTGGTGTGATGAAGGGGAATGACGTGCAAGTGCGGGGCTGATTAGTATTCAGGTGACAGTGATCGGTGTGATTGTGGCGACAGAGTGGGGAGAACCTGGCCAGGCTGTGACACTCACAGTAGTTGTATTTGATATTTATGAAGCTAGTAATTAAATTGGTCAACAGAGTTTGATCGCAATGACTAATTATTAAATTTAGAATGGAATAGAATTTCAAGCAGTGCAAGACAAGCTAGTAGTGTGATGTTGTGCACAGAGGGTTCGAAGTATGTAAAAAAAAACAAAATTATCTTCTCCTTTGAAGCCAGACCTTTGACTTGCTTAAAGGTCGGACTTCACTTATGTCATCAAGGGTGGAAGAGAATGATGGTCATTCACCCACCCCACCAACAACCCCAACTGGTAGACAATCCTTGAAACTGACATTTGGATCTCAAGTCTGATAAATATTGGTCATGACTGCACCCACAAATCCGAGAGATTAATATATTTATGTATACATTTTTATAAATGTAGATGCATCATGTATTAAACAATTTTATACAATGGTCTAAAGCGCTGTCAGTTTTGCCACTCAGGGAAGAAATTTGTTGTGCTCAGATGTCGCTCTGTTTTTTGACAAAACCCTGTAATGAGCAATCCACCTGTCATCAACAGTGAGTTTGAGAAAATATATCATAATTAGCCTCATTTAATCTTTCCTTTTGCCATTCAGTTTGTTTGAATTAGTTTATTTTTAGGTGGTCTGTTGCATTTGTGTGATATCAATATTTATTTTACTCACAATATGGAATGCGGCAACGCTTTGTAATATACATTCATTTGATACAAGCACATCTGAATATTAACAAAGAGTGCTGCTACAGAGTTTAGATTCCAAAAGTAATTTGTATGTGTTTTTGATGTATATTATTTAACTAAGGTGTCATTACTTTTACAGTATATTGTACCTTTTTGGTTGATCACTTGAAGTCAAATGGCTTGCAGACTGATGTAACACATTTTCCTCTTTTGTTCTGCTGTCGTTCTTTCCATTTCTTCTCATCCACTTTGAATGTCTGTATGAAATGAGAGGTATTGATGCAAGCGGTCGCTGGAACACTGAAATAGCATTGAAGAGCTGGTACAGACGTCAACAAATTTTCCCTCACATCAGATTAAATACACATAATACAAATAAATTGATATTCTACTTTACTAGCACAAAGATTTGACATTAAATGTTCCCTAAATATGTAAAATAATTAACATCTGCAAACCTTTCCTCTAAACACTCTTTCAGAGTCTTCATACTCTTTCAAGAGGGCAGTGTGACAAATCTGGTATCTAGAACCAAAATCATCCAGCTCAGTCGTCCAGATTCACAGCGAATATGCTTCGAAACCCATTTGCTTTTCTCTATTATTCCCTTTTTTTAATGAAAAAGAGCACTACGGATATACTGACCTCAGTCCTTTTGTATATTATGTTAGTCCATTGCAATGCTTTGAATTCTCTTCTATGTCTCTTGATCTTTACTAAACTCCAATCTTTAGGGTCAGTAAAATAGAAACAGAACTTTTCAAACTTCTGTGGAAGTCATATTTTTACCAAACCTTCTTCGTCACTGGTGTTGCTCAGGACAACACTTTATAAAAATTACACACTGAAATAAAAAGATTTTATATCTATAAAAATAATTACAGACATTTCTTACATCTGTAATAGCAGTTGTTGTTTTTTTTTAATCTAACTACAATGTTAAAATATTGTAACGAACAAACATTACATGCTTTTATAATTATCATTTTGGTTCCTTGTGGTGTCAGAAACAGTGGTTATACTGTTACTAAGAGCCACTAGGCTGCGCTAGAGAGGAGTGGTAACCGGATATATTCCAGGCCACCATAGAGCAATTGAGTTGGATGTCCGGGAGACTCTGAGGAGCCGGATGGCAAGGCGGGTAGACCCCAAGGCGGTTGGCAACAACTGGAATATGAGTAGACAGGAGAATGCAGACGGAAGTGACGAATCAGGAAATGAACTAGGAGATATGGAAGTAGGTTGCGGGAACTTTGAAAAATGGGATACGGTTAAAAGCAACAAACAGAAAAAGAAACGTAAGAAAAAAATCTGATGAAAGTGATTCGGATAGAGGTTCAACTCTAGTGCAAACTGAGACAGTGGAATACAAGGTATTTGCAAAACCTGTGCAAGAAGGGGACACATTTGGAGGTATGAATCCGATACAGCTAACGAAAACACTACACAAAGAAATTGGCATTATAAAGAGTGTTAAAGTTTTGAGAAACGGATCGATACTGATAATTTGTAAAAATGAAAAACAGCAAGCTAAAGCAATTAAGGTAAAAAATAAATTATGGGAAAAAAGTGGATTGCTCCAAGACAAACGGGAAAAAGTATGTCAAAGGCGTTGTAACAGGAATCCCTGTTAATGTATCGGTAGATGAAGTGAAAGCGAGTATAACAAATGCAAATGTGATTGAAGTTAAACGTTTAAGAACAAATAGAAGTGAAAGTGCTTGTGATAGCCTTTCAATTATGGTCGTATTTGATGAGGTGATACTCCCGAAAAAGATATTAATCAGGTACATGTGCTATGATGTGAGGCTGTACATACCTCCGCCTCTCCATTGTTTTAAATGTCAGAGGTTTGGACATGTGGCAGCGGTTTGCAAGGGAAAGCAAAGATGTGGTAAATGTAGTGGTGAACATGAATATGGAAAATGTGAAGAGGGTGCAAAGCTGAGATGTTGTAACTGCGGAGGGGAACATAGCTCAGCGTATCGAGGATGTGAGGTTAGCAAAAGGCAGGCAGAAGTACAAAGAGTCAAAACTATTCAAGGAATTAGTTATGCAGAAGTAGCAAAGAAGGTTCCAGAAATTCTGACTGTGCCTAAACAAAGTGAAAGCAGGAACAAAAATGCAGAGACATGTCAAAAATGTGAACAATTGAAAGCGGAAACTCTGATAGTGAGCAAAAAATGATTTTGTACTATTCATGGCAGAGATAATAAATTGTTCAGCTCAAACGAAAAGTAGGAATGAAAGGATTAAAATAATAGTCAAATCAGCAGAAAAATACCTGGATGTGAAGGATCTGCTCTGGGAGACAGTTAGAGATATCCTCAATGAAGAGACAATCATCCCAGCCTTGGGGAGAATCGTCTTAAATGTTAATCATTCTACAATGGAATGCTAGAATCTTGATTGCAAATGGCCAAGAATTTAAGAAGTTCATAGATAATCTTATAGAGAGACCACATATAACATGTATACAAGAAACATGGTTAAAACCTCAATTAGATTTCACTATCAGGGGATATAATGTAGTTAGGAATGACAGGAAACAGCAGAGACGGAGGAATTGCAACCTTTATAAAAAGCGGAATGAAGTTTAAGGTAAAACAAATAAATACAAATTATGAATCAATTTTAATAAAGGTATGGACAGAAAGAGGCTGTATAGACATTATTAATTATTATAATCCGTGTAATAAATTGAATCAAAGCATATTAGAAGAGGTAATGGGTGTACGACAAGACAGTGTTTTATGGTGTGGTGATTTTAATTCAGGAGTAATAGTAATGATGCAAATGGTATACTTCTTTAAGAATTTATAGATCGAAAATATTTAGTTTGTCTTAATAGTGGTGAAGGAACACAGTATAATTGTGCTAACAATACAGAAACAGTACTTGACTTGACATTTATAAGTAGTTCAGTAGCAGCGGTTAGCACATGGAAAGTTCTCAAGCACAATACAGTAGGAAGTGACCATTACCCAGTAGTGACTAAAATAGGAATAAAGATAATGTATGAAAAAGAAGAGAGAATTCCAAGATGGAAACTAGAGAAGGTAAATTGGAAAGAATTTCAAAGAAAAATGTGGAAAGAGATTTATGACAATACAAATAATGAACCAGACAGATGTAAACATTTTAAATAATAAAATTGTTAATGGAATAATTCAAGCAGCCGAGGAAATAATACCTAAAAGTAAAGGAGTTGGTTGTACCAAAAATGTACCATGGTGGAATAATCATAGTAAAGTAGCTATAAAAGCGAGAAATAAAGCATTTAGACAACTTAAAAAAACATCATTCGCAGGAAGCTATGATCCTGTATAAAAAGGCTCAGGCAGTATTAAGGAAAATTATTAAAGTACAAAAGTGTATATTCTGGAGAGAATACTACAACAATCTTGGACGAGATATACAATTATCAGAGGTGTGGGGTATGATTAGAAGAATGGCAGGTGTTAGAAGGAACTATGAGTTGCCAGTGTTGAAGTGTGGCGATAAAGTAGCGGTCAGCAATATAGAAAAGGCTGAACTATTAGTCCAACAATTCAAAAATGTTCATAGTTCAGTTAATCTCTCTGAAGAGGCTAGGAAGTGCAGAAACACTACATTCATTAAATTTCCTCATCTTTTAAAGAAAGAAGAAATAAAAGAAAATCCTTTAGATTTACAATTTAATATGTTTGAATTAAAACGAGCAATTATTAGCGCTAGACAAACTGCCCCTGGTAAGGATGAAATATGCTATAAAATGTTATCACACATGACGGATACATCTCTAAAAATAGTATTGAACTTATTTAATCAAATTTGGGATACCGGTCAATTACCTTTAGTATGGAAACAATCTATAGTAGTACCTATACTTAAACCAGGGAAAAATCCATCAGATCCATCTAGCTATAGACCCATTTCATTGACATCTCACTTATGCAAAATTATGGAAAGAATGATTACAGAAAGAATTATTTATTCTTTAGAAAGCAAAAACCTTTTTTCTCCATATCAGAGTGGGTTTCGTAGGTGCAGAAATGCAATGGACTCAGTATTATGTTTAGTATTAGACATAAGGAAAGCACAGACTAATAAAGAAGTTATAGCTATCTTTTTTGATGTAGAAAAGGCGAACGCAGGTCATTTGTTTCTCAAGACGGCATAAAACCATATCACTCTCTTTAAAACTGTATGGGCAACCACAAGAGCAAGTAAAAACTGTCAGGTTTCTTGGGGTTTGGTTCGATGAAAAGCTGACATGGAAGGTTCATCTGAATAAAATCATAGATAAAGGTAAAAAGGTTATTAATGTACTTCGTTGCCTGTCAGGGCAAGAGTGGGGAGCGAGTAGGACATCGTTACAAAATATATTACAAAGAATCAATATTTTTTATTTACAGATGGATCCAAGGATCCTCAAACAGGTCATACAGGGGCTGCAGTATATATCCCAGTTAATGAATCTTATATTAAGAAAAGAATAACTAATAGCATATCAGTATATACAACAGAGTTACTGGCAATATTAATTGCCCTGCAGTGGATTAAGGAGCACGACATGAATAGTGCAGTAATTGCATCAGATAGTTTTTCGTCACTTGAAAGTATAAGATCTGGAAGGTCATCATTTAGGATAGTATGACATATTATATTAAAATTATGGGCAAATCTGTACATTTCATTTGGGTTCCTGCTCACGTAGGTGTGGAAGGGAAAAAGAAGTCGGACATTCTGGCCAAACAAGCTCTCAGAATTAGTGAAGTAGATCTAAAAGTCCCATTGAGTAAAGCAGAAGCAAAATTCCCAATAAGAACGTACGCACAATCAGTATGGCAAGTATACTGGGATAACATTGAAACAGGCAGACATCTATATAATATACATAAAAAAGTCGGTGCCGGGAGGCGGGAGAACAGAAATCGTAGGGAAGGAAGCATTATTACTCGGATAAGAATGGGTCACACTGGACTCAACCATACTTTACATAAAATAGGGAAACACCCAACTGGGAAATGTATACACTGTAATCAACAATAGAACATGTATTACTCCACTGTAGTAAATATAATAAAGAACGATATGATCTTATTCAATCAGTAAAAAAGAGCAAACATTATGATTTCACATTGTCAGGTTTATTAGGGAATACATCTAGTAAGGTATATAATGATATAATTAAATTTGTTAAAGAAACCCAGTTAGAGAAAAGAATATAGATAATATAATCTAAAGAATATACTGTTACCCCCCCCACCATTTTTTTTTTTTTTTGGTTTATATTTTTATACTTCAGTCATTATTCAACTGGTTCCATACTCCATTCCAGTCGGTGGCGGTAATGCACCTACATGTTTGGTTGCCAACCACAGAGATTTTCTCTTTTCCAGAGATTGTGATTGTTTGATGCATACTTTCAATGGACTACACTGTGATCATTGATTGGTTTTCAAGGAACTTTATGGTCATCAGTAGTTTTTCCCGGAAAGTGTGGAACATCGGCGAGTGAACTATTATAATATTCGGAGACTTGGAATGACACGGTCAGTGACTCTTTATTTCTCTATCGTATTTCCCAGAGAGAGAGAATGTGGATAGCATTGCACACAAACCGTCTAAAGAATATATTCACCTCACCATCTATATAATTTAAACAGACTGTTTATGTTCAATGACTGCCTAGTTGTATATATTGACTGTTTTTGTTTGTGTGGTCTATACTTGCATGTGGATAAATTAAATGAAAAGAAAAGAGCAAAACAAGCTTGTGAAGTAAAATTTCAGTATGAATGAAATTCTGTGAACTCCCTCAGTGCAACATCTTTCATAGAGGTGTTACAATATGTACACAATAAATTGTTTTCAGTGACTCATTTAGCAATATGGATAAATTATTGAAGGCCGCCAAATATCTAGTTTGACCATGAAGTTTTTTTTTTTTTTTTACTATTTCTGTAGGTGATGTAGTCTGGAAATGTTCTATAGCAGTGGTTCTCAAACTGTGGTAGTTGTTACCTTAGATTTAGGCTAATTAATTTGGATGTGATTCAAATGCCGCGAGACACAGAACATAGACTCAAGCAACTTTGCCATGCTTGAAGCTAGAATATAATTAAAGTTAGTGTCCGTCTGTGGTTAACACAACCTCCCTGGTTCACTTAAGATGTGATCTCAAATCACGGAAATGCCGCAGTTGTAACGGGCGGTTATTTGAGTTACCTTTCAAACCAGTCTGGCCATTCACCTAAGACCTCTGGCATCAATCAGGCATTTGCACCCACAGAACTGCCGCTCACTGGATATTTTCTCTTTTTCAGACCATTTTCTGTAAACCCTAGAGATGGTTGTGCGTGATAATCCCAGTAGATCAGCAGTTTATGAAATACTCAGACCAGCACGTCTGGCACCAACAACCATGCCACGTACAAAGTCACTTAAATCACCTTTCTTCTCCATTCTGATGCTCAGTTTGAACTGCAGCAGATCTTCTTGACCATGTCTACGTGCCGAAATGCATTGAGTTGCTGCCATGTGATTGGCTGATTAGAAATTTGCGCTAACAAGCTGTTGGACAGGTGTACCTAATAAAGTGGCCGGTGAGTGTATTTTAAATACTGTATATGATCATGTGCTTCACCCTATATTTCAAGAGGAAAATATCTTGAAAAAACATTTTAATATATTTTGTAAATTAATGTATATTAATTCACTCAAACCTGAAAACATTTTAGTAATAAAATATGAAAAAGTACAACTTCCAATCCAAGGTCATAAATATTATGCAATTAACTTCTGTCATCGTATAATAATTAAAACATGTCTCTTTAAATATTATTTGGCAGGGCTACGACAAATTTTCTCTGTATCATCACACATTTTATTTTCAAAAGACTTTTACATTGCTAAAGTAGTGTCTGACTGATTAACAAACTTCGAGGTCATTTGAAGGTCAGATAAATATTGCGTGTCATGCAGTTTGACCAATCAGAGTCAAGCTTTGCAAAGTTAATATTTACATAATTGGCGTAAAAGCGCAATCCAATTGCATGCTGCCACCATGAAAGCAAGCATTGCCTATGGAGCAGGCTCTGAGTGCAATATTTTTACTTTAACAGAGGTCTTGTCGTTTTACGAATTTGTATTGTTTTATTTCCCGGACATGAAAAGGACTGCACCGAGATGATATTAAGAGAACCATCAAGTGGAATAACACCACCGAACCCACGAACAACATGTTTTGTCATGGAAACTGGAGGCGAACTGGTAGGTTTACTATTGCAAATGATTTTGGGCTTAAAAAATATTCTCTGACATGAAAAGTGTCTGTGTGCGTTTACCTTTAATATCCAGTGTTTTTCTTAATTACCTTTAATATGCAGTGTTTTTTCGCTATGGCATTACATTGGCTTGTCACATAAGTGAAGTTTCACAAACTAATTTAGAGAGGAAATTAGCCAATCGGATCATTCCAAACTCAACCTGGAATGATCCGCCCCAACCTACAATCCGCCAACACAGAACCAGAGGTTATAGAACAATTAATCAAGAAAGAGATTGATAATAATTTCATCGGTCCCTTTCTCATCCCCCCATTTAGCGTCTACCGAATTAGTGGTAAAAAACGCCTCATAATTGACCTTTCATCCACTCAAATCCTTCTTGTCCAGCATTAACAGCATCATTCCTTCAGATGAATATGCGTTAAATTATCATGACATATACCAAGCAATCTCTCTAATTAAATTAGCCGGCCACGCTTGGCTCACTACAGTTTTTTTTTTTTATTGGTTTGGTGCAATTTTCACAAGAAATCAATACATTTTCCAAACTCTTAGTTCTTATATCACAACAGATCATCAAAAGTGCACTTTTTCAAACATTTCGGCATATTTTCAATTGTGTTAGTACAATACACATCACAAAATATCCTTTTCACTACACAAAATAAATGTTTCATCTAAATAAATGTTTCATTCACAGTAACCGCCTTTCATAAAGCTATCACTATCAAACTTTTGATTTGCAACCTTTATCACTCACTTTAATAAATTTGTCTGTCATTTAATTCACCTGATCTTAATTTTTTATCAATTAACCATTTATTATGTCCATTCTATTAGCAACTTGTCTGATTGTTGTCTGATCATTTGTAAGTTACAAATTGCTGCAGGAGCTTTCGGAAAGACCAATTACTAATTATTTTCACCCGAATATCACAATTAGATAGGTATCTTCCAAAGTAAAATTAAAATTATTTTACGGTACGAACAGTAAATACATTTTTTTTTTGATTGTGTATATAAATGACTTGATGTTTTCCCATATAGAAATCTGATGGAAATCTATGCAAATTACATATATGACATACAAGTACATATTTGTACTCCATGAACCGCCACCTTATCGTGGTGGAGGGGTTTGAGTGCCTGAGTGATCCTAAGTGCTATGTTGTATGGAAGGATCTCCCAAGGCAAAAAGGTCTTAGGTGACAGGTCAGAGTAAGTGCGTTTCAAAAACCTCTTATAAGCACAACAACATCAAGGACAGTGACGTCGCCCGGTATGGCGCAGCTGGGGCCCCACCCTGGAAACAGGCCTGGGGTTGGGGTTCGTATGCGAGTGCCTGGTGGCCGGGTTTTATCCCACGGAATCCGGCCGGGCTCAGCCCGAAGAAGCAAAGTGGGACCATCCTCCTACACGCCCACCAGGGGCCCGTAAGGGCCCGGTGCATTGTGGAACAGGTGGTGGTCGAAGGTTAGGACCACAACAACCCGATCGTCGGGCACAGAAACTAGCTCTTGGGACATGGAATGTCACCTCACTGGAAGGGAAGAAGCCCGAGCTTGTGCGGGAGGTGGAACGGTACCGACAAGAGATAGTTGGGCTCACCTCCACGCACAACTGGGGCTCTGGAACTCAACTTCTTGAGGGCTGGACTTTCTTCTACTCTGGTGTTGCCCACAGTGTTGCAGTTTTTCCAGGTGAACGAGAGGGTCGCCTCCCTGTGCCTTCGGGCCAGGGATAGGTCTCTCATTGTGGTTTGTGCCTACGGGCTAAACACCAGTGCAGAGTACCCGGCCTTCTTGGAGTCCTTGGTAGGGGTGCTGGAAGGTGCTCAGACTGAGGACTCTGTTGTTCTACTGGGGGACTTCAATACCCACGTGGGTAATGACAGTGATACCTGGAGAGGCGTGATTGGGAGGAACAGCCTCCCTAATCTGAATCCGAGTGGTGTTCTGTTATTTGACTTCTGTGCTAATCACAGTCTGTCCATAACAAACACCATGTTCGAGCATAAGGGTGTCCATCAGTGCACATGGCACCAGGACACCCTAGGGCAGAGGTCGATGATTGACTTTGTGGTTGTATCATCTGATCTCCGACCGTATGTTTTGGACACTCGGATAAAGACAGGGGCAGAGCTGTCAACTGATCACCACCTGGTCGTGAGTTTGATCCGCTGGCAGGGGGGAAAGCTGGACAGACCTGGCAGGCCCAAACATATTGTGAGGGTCCTATGGGAACATCTGGCTGAACCTCAAGTCGGAGGGATTTTCAACTCTCACCTCCGGAAGAGCTTTGACCAGATCCTGAGAGAGACTGGAGACATTGAGACCGAGTGGTCCATGTTCTCTGACTCCATTGTTGACGCAGCCGTGAGGAGCTGTGACTGTAAGGTCTGTGGTGCCTGTCGAGGCGGCAATCCACGAACCCGGTGGTAGACACCGGAAGTAAGAGATGCCGTCAAGCTGAAGGAGTCCCACAAGGCTTGGTTGGCTTGCAGGACTCCTGAGGCAGCTGATGGGTACCGACAGGCCAAGCGTGCTGCACCCTGGGCGGTTGCGGAAGCAAAAACTTGGGCCTGGGAAGAGATCAGGGAGACCATGGAGGAAGACTACCGGTCGGCCCCAAAGAGATTTTGGCAAACCGTCTGGCGCCTCAGGAGGGGCAAGCAGTTCCACACAGACACTGTTTACAGTGGAAGTGGGGAGCTGTTTACCTAGACTGAAGATGTTGTTGGACGGTGGAAAGAATACTTTGAGGATCTCCTCAACCCCACTGACTCTGGATATTGTGGGGCTGTCTTGGCTGACATGTCTCTACAATATCGCATAGAGGTCGGGAACAGTACCTCTGGACTGGGCAACTGGGGTGGTGGTTCCCATTTTTAAGAAGGGGGACTGGAGGGTGTGCTCCAACTATAGGGGGATCACACTTCTCAGCCTCCCTGGGAAAATCTGTGCCAGGGTACTGGAGAGGAGGATCCGGCCGATGGTTGAACCTAGGATCCAGGAGGAACAATGAGGTTTTTGTCCAGGCCGTGGTACACTTGACCAGCTCTATACCCTCACCAGGGTGCTCGAGGGTTCACGGGAGTATGCCCAACCAGTCCACATGTGTTTTGTGGACTTGGAGATGGCATTCGACCGTGTTCCTCGTGGCATTCTGTGGAAGGTGCTCTGGGAGTATGGGGTCAGAGGGGCTCTGTTCATACAGAGATGAGACTGCCCTTAACAGAGTAGAAGTTTGGTTCGCATTGCCGGCAATAAGTCAGACTTGTTTCCAGTGCATGTTGGACTCCAGCAGGGCTGCCTTTTGTCACCAATTTTGTTCATAATTTTTATGGACAGAATTTCAAAGTGCAGCCTTGGGCTGGAGGAGGTCCGGTTCGGCGACCACAGGATTTCATCTGTTATTTGCAGATCTCTTTCAGTAATTTAATATTCACTGAATAACATTACAATGGGTTGATCACAGCAGCTTGACATATTCAAAAGAGTTAACCCAAAACTTCTCTCATCATTCACTTATTCCAAACCTGTTTGTCTTTTTTTTTATTACACAAAAGAAGACATTTAGAAGAAAACTGGATACCTGAAACCATTGACATCCATAGTATGAAAAATCACCATGATTGCAATGCCTTATTCATAGCGCTTTGCATAAACACTGAATACATCAGCCGTATGAATAATAGACTAGAAATTTACAATATTTCCTTTCCTAACAGAAGGAGAGTGATTCTGGCACTCGGTGAGACCTCCAGCCAACAACAAAGATTCCTAGTCATCGCCTCCATCTGCGCCATCATTTTCTACATCTGAGCAGTCCTCATCTACATACAGGGTTTTGGGGCCCCCAGAGATATTGTTAGGGGCAATACAAATCTACATTTGCTGACAGACAGTTTGGGCTACTTATCAGAATTATGGTTAATGTCAGCCCGACAATATTTAATTAAATGAACATTTTTTAGTTTTATGCCTTACCCAGAATATAAAAATACATATAAATATATTTAGATCATTTACTTTAATCATTACTATTGGAATGTGAAGAGACTTTCAACCAGCGCAACAAAAAAATGTTTCTGAAGACAATCACTTACTGCACCTTTAAGGAAGAAAGAAATAAAACACTGTAGAGGAGCGCTCTCGTGATGTCTTCATTTACTTTGCACTCAGCATGTATGAAGAGCATCATGGGCGCGCGTGCAATGATGTCATTACGCAGGTACGCAGACAAAAATAACTTAATGCACATAACACTTATTTTTCTCCATTTCTAATGCAAATAAACAAATAGATGTTTTTATTAATATTAGAAAAATAAAATAAAACTTTTTATATAAATCTGATGAAATTAATGCATAACAATATCTTACATAAAATAAATGTATACATTATCACAAAGGTGAAGCTCCAGTAATTCAATTTCAAGTGCTACTTTTTTAATGAGTACCCTTTTCTCTTCCATTTGAAGCTGTATAAGGTCCATCTCCATGTCTTTTTCTTATTTGTTTTTGAAGATGGACCTTATACAACTCCCTTGCTGGCAACTAGGAAGGGGAAAAAATGTAATAAACGAGATTGTTTGGTTAGACAATAAAATTAAAATATGGACATCTTGACACAAATTCTTACACTGCTTAGATTGTGTGCTGAGGTTTAAGGACCCTCATCTGTGGGCAAATCCCCAGGTATGTACTGTGAAAGGACAATGACAGGTTGTTACTCTAATACAAAAAGGGGCCATGCATTATAATGGTATGCATCATACCTCAGTGGATTTACCAGCATTGTCTGTCACAGCGGATGTGGTCTCTTCATCGTCATCTTCATCATCCTACAGGAGAAATATGCAAGTATACATTATCTGGCAAAAAAAACAACTAAAAGCAACTAAAGGTACCTAACAACAAATCACAACTGTGACAGACTGTTTTTTCTGGAGGGTCCAATTATACAATCCGTCCATAAGTATTTATAAAAACATACAATCCATAAAATTCTCAATATTATATAGAAAACCAATAATACATAAAAAAGAGTGACATGTCAGAGTAATACAGCTAAGATCACAGTAGCCTATACATCATATGCAGTTAAATAAAATAAGCCTTCATAAAAAAATTAAGCATGTTATAAAAGCCTTTAAGTGACAGAGATAGTCATTTATTAAGTCAAAAAATAAAATTAAAAAAAAAAAATCATAGAGGAAAACTTACATATCACCTTTTTTTCACCATCACTTGTAGTGCGATGAACTGCCACATGGAATGCCAGCAACCACTGGTCACCCTTTATTAAGGGACAGAGCCAGCTCCTCAGATGGGTTGAGGGGAGGTGGTGGTGGTGGGCCATCACCAGTTAGTCGAGCTTCAGCCTTCTTTCTATTAACTACATGACAGAAAGATTATACTATATCATGTTTATTAAATTGTTAAGTAATTGTGTAATCAAATATTACCTTTTTGCAGAATGCTTTTGTGTTTCACTTTGACTTGCCTTAAAGTTCTTTTGGCGCCAAAAGGATTACACCTTATTAAATAAGAAACCATATATTCCTAGTCAATATACATTATTATTTTAAACTAAAGAAATCAATGGAAGGAAAAGTATGTAGGATGTAGGAGTCATATTCAATTATTTTGCATTATAATAAAATGGGAGGCAATACCAAATTTGTCATTTAATACACCCGCGCATTTACTGTTCGTTATTTTTTTGCCAAGCCACTCTTTTTCTTTAGCCGATGCAGCTGTATTTGTCACGTGTCCAGTGTTTTGGTGTGTTCATCTAGTGTTTACGTCATGTGATTTTCCCCATGTTTCCGTGCTCCATGTTTATATCATGTGATTCCTTTGTTCTCTTTTACTGTGTTGTGTTGATGTTCATGAGTTCCACCTGTGTTCACATCCTGTGTATTTATTTCCCTGTATTTAGTTCGTTCCTTGTCTGGTATTGAATTGTTGTGGTTTGTCAACCCTTGATGTCATTCCTGTGTGTATATGTTCCAGTGACTGTAGTAAGTGTCTGTTAATAAATAAATGTGTATGTTTTTGATAACTCCAGTGTTTTGGGATCTCATTAGCAGACTAAATCGTGACAGAATACCAGACCAAGACTGAAAAGTTGTAGCATACTTTCCCCCATTTTCTTTTTATAGTCCCTTTGGCCCCAGTGTTTTCTTTTCCTTCTCTTGTGTTTATCATGGACTCCATCCACCGCCCTGAGTACATCCTCCTCCTGCTGGAGCAGGGGGAGCGGAGCCTCGGGGACCATAGAAGTCTTTACTTGTCTATCGCAAACAACACCCGCCCACTTCCCTACCGCTGAGGGTGAGCTGGAACTGGACCCCGAATTGCTGCTCATCAACTTCTGGATCAAAGTCAACCCTGTCCCGCTGTTTCCAGACAGTCTTCTGGCGCCCTTGATCCCTGACAACCTGAGCTCCAGGAGCATGA
>CAIGQV010012431.1:3410-13750 GCA_903798115.1 Danio jaintianensis
GGTTGTGTGTATTGTCCTCATAATTACTGATGGTGTTATATTGTGTATTAAATTAGGTTGTGTGTCCTCATAATTACAGATGGTGTTATATTGTGTACTAAATTAGGCTGTGTGTTGTGTGTCCTCATAATCACTGCTGCTGTCATGTTGTGTATTGTGGGGGAGGGATAGAATATGCAGGTTTCTATTACTAAAGCCAGATTGGACCTATAGGTTGTGTGTAGTGTCCTCATAATTACTGATGGTGTTATATTGTGTACTAAATTAGGCTGTGTGTTGTGTGTCCTCATAATCACTGCTGCTGTCATGTTGTATATTGTGAGGGAGGGACAGAAGATGCAGGTTTCTATTACTAAAGCCAGATTGGACCTATAGGTTGTGTGTAGTGTCCTCATAATTGCTGATGGTGTTATATTGTGTACTAAATTAGGCTGTGTGTTGTGTGTCCTCATAATCACTACTGCTGTCATGTTGTGTATTGTGGGGGAGGGACAGAAAATCCAGGTTTATGTTAAAGTCAGATTGGACCAATAGGTTATGTGTTGTATCCTTATATTTACTGATGGTATCCTATTGTGTGATGTGTGTTCTTGTGTTTACTGCTGCTGTGATGTCATGTTTAATATTTTGTATTGTTATGATCTGATAGTCATGGCAGAAGTTTGCCTTTGTCTCCCTGATTGTTTGCCTTATTGTTAATACAATTGATTTAAGCAGCTCTAGTTAATTTCTTAACTTTTATGTAAAGTATTTTTCACTTGACATGAGGTGTGTCTGATGTAATTACATATTCTTAAATAATATTTTTGAAGACATTATGATTTTTTTTTTCAATAGATTTGTAAACATGACGTAATATCAGTAGCTGTGTCAAGCTTGGATAAATGTGCCAGCTGCAGTGGGCCCTACAATGCATTTAAGTGGATTGGGGTGAAATGTAAAAGTAAGTATTGTGCTTTGGTAAAATAAAAAATAATATAATAATTATAATAATTATAATAATAATAATAATAATAATAATAAAGAAATAAATTGTGACCCTCTCTGTGAAAACCCAGCTAAAGTCATTTTTTGATTTACGTTTTTTTTTTTGTTGTTTTTTTACCGTAAAATCATTCTACACTATGTAAAGAATATAATGTGAAAATATAACTGTGATATCTTTAATATTAATCAAGTTAGGCCATGTCAATTTATTTAATTTCAGACTCAGAAAATAATATTTTTGAGAAAATGCAATGTAAAGAAAAGCTTATATGTGACCCGGGACCACAAAACCAGTTGTAAGTCGCACAGGTAAATTGACAACAAAAGCAAAGAAAATGGTATACAAGGGTCAAACTTTTTTATTTTTTATTTTATGCCAAAAAATAATTTGTATATTGAGTAGAGATTCATGTACCATGAAGAAATTTTGTGATTTTTCCTACTGTAAACATCTTTGGGAAATGTGTTTGCTTGATTTAAACTATAACAACAGCAATTATTTTGCGATTCAAGTAAATACATTTTTAGCAAATCATTTGGAAGATGCTACAGAATGTCCGGACACTGTATTAAAATTTGTTATCAACGTATGCAAATTAAGACACCAATATAGAAAGCTCTACTATAAAAGAATGCAAAGTTGTTCACTACAGATTTGAATTCAAACAGGTTGAGTGGGAAAATACCTCAAAGTTTATGTGAGCCAGTCACAAATATTCCTAAAAGTTTTCTCAAAAAAATTGTGAGCTAAACAATCAGAGACTAGAGTTTGTGAGATTTAATAGAGAAAACGTAAGTATAATCTTTTATATTCATTCATTCATTTTCTTTTCGGCTTAGTCCCTTTATTCATCAGCGGTCGCCACAGCGGAATGAACCGCCAACTTATTCAGCATATGTTTTACGCAGTGGGTGCCCTTCCTGCCGCAACCCATCACTGGGAAACACCCAAACACACTCTTTCACACACATACACTACGGCCAATTTAGCTTATTCAATTCACCTGTACCGCATATCTTTGGACTGGGGGAAACTGGAGCACCCGGAGGAAACCCACGCGAACACGGGGAGAACATGCAAACTCCACACAGAAATGCCAACTGACAAAAAACCGGGGCTCGAACCAGTGACCTTCTTGCTGTGAGGCGACAGTGCTAACCACTGCGCCACTGCGCCACCGTGACAATTTTTTTATATGTTTCTATGTAAAATATTATAATAACATATTATTAATAAAATAAAGATTTAGTTGTGCTAAATCAATAGTGTAAAATACATTTGTTTCTAGTTTGCTCCTGTTTCTGGCACATATCCTACTTTAATAAAGCTGTTTTAATAAAATTTGGACTAGAGTCTGAATTATCAGTAAGTGTATTTAATCAAATAAATATTTAATACTAATATGCATTACTAAGGATTTCATTTTGACAAATTTTAAAGCTATCAGATTTCAGATATTCAAACAGTGATATCTCGGACAAATATTGGCTCATCCTAAAAAAATAAAACATATATCAATGGAAAGCTTATTTATTGACCTTTCAGATGATGTTAATGTCCAACTGTGGTCCAGGGTCACATATTTAAAACTATCAGGGTCACATATTTAAAATTATAACACATCTAAACCATTATTATATTGATTGTGTGCCATATATCAAATTAAAGCTGGGATTCTTCCATTTTCACTAATATATGACACATTTATGGGAAAAGTCTTAAAGTTTTGTAAAACAGGTCTAATTGTTATGATGTGAAATTCCAAAAAGCATCTACCCTTCCCTTCACAGAAGATGTTCAAAAGCTTCACAGCCATCTGGAAAAGGTTACAGATTTGGTTTCGGAAAACCTAAAATTGTCATCATCCCCTCAAGCCTATGGAGATCTTTGTAAATCAACTCTTGCCAAAATCATTTTGTTTAACAGAAGACGTGGAGGAGAGGTTGCAAAGATGGAAATGAAGGGATACCAAGAGAGAGATACAGCTCCTCTACACAAAGATGTTGCCATGGGCCTCACAAAATTTGAACAGAAACTTTGTGAACATTTCAGCCGTGTAGAAATAAGGGGTAAAAGGGGGCGTAAAGTTGCTGTGTTACTTTCGCCAGACATGGTCAATGCCTTAAACTTACTCATAAGCAAAAAACAAGAATGTGGAGTACCAGATGAGAACACATTCTTATTTGCCAGACCCAACTGCTTAACCCCTTATCGGGGGCAAGACTGTTTGAGGGTTTTTGCTGAAGAGTGTGGTGCTCAGAACCCAGAACTTCAACGCTCAACACAATTGCGTAAACACGTCGCAACATTGTCACAGGTCCTAAATCTGAAAAATAATGAGCTTGACCAAGTTGCAGACTTTCTGGGCCATGATATTCGTATCCATCGTGAATACTATAGGCTTCCAGAGGCTACAACTCAGCTAGCTAAAATTTCAAAACTTCTAATTGCCATGGAGAAAGGTTCTGTTAAGAACCTTCAAGGCAAAACCCTGGAAGATATTGAAATAGAAGGTAAGGAGGATATTAAAGTTGTTGCACATTTGATTGTATAGTTTATTGTACAAATTATACTTTATTGTTATGTAAGGTGATTAAGTATTATTTATAGTACATAGTACTATAGTATAGTATTTATAGTATTATATTTTACATACAGACAAAGGAACTTTGAACAATGTAATACTTATATTTCAGAGTGATCATTGTGTTCATTTTATCTACTCCTGCCATTTGCAATGTTAAACTTATCTGGTACTCAAATTGTTTGTCTTTTGTTAGATAACCTAGACTTTAGTGACATTGACGGAAGTGAAGACGATGATGAGTCAGTTCCAACAACACAGAAAAAAAATTGTAAAATAGAGATATAGACATTCAAATATTGAACATTAAAGTAAACACAATATGATGTACAACAAAATATTGATGCAGATTATATCCTGCTGGAGTATAAATAGTTATAACACTTGAAAGTGTAGGACAGTTTGTATGTAATTTTTAAACTATTTAAGTGATATATATATATATACTGCTACAGTATTTTATTATTTCTTTTATAGACGTTGACACTGCATTAGAAGGTCCATCTCATGGTATGACAAACATGAAAATATGATGACAAATGTAATGTTTAAACACTTGGCACCAGAACCAGTATAGTAACGTGGAGTGCTTATATTGCAGGAATGAAGAGAGCCGGGCAACCCTGTGAAGAATCTCCAAGCGCATCAGATGGTATGAGATTCTACCTCATTTTCCCAGCTGAGGTTTGGTCTATTTCATACATACCAAGCAGTGTCTACTATATTTTACAGTATTCTTTACTACTTTTATAGAGGTCGACTCTGCATTAGAAGGCCCATCTCAAGGTACAACAAACATGAACATTTTTAACTACTGTATTAACCAATTGAACAGATATTTTAATATTATTATTGTGTAAATCAGGGATGACCAAACTTGGTCCTGGAGGTCCAGTGTCCTGCAGAGTTTAGCTCCAACTCCAATTAGACAAACATGATCTAGTTAATCAAGCTCTTACTAGTCATACTACTAAAAGCTTCCAGGTAGGTGTGCTGAGGCAAGCTGGAACTAAACTCTGCAGGACATAGGACCTAAAGGACCAAGTTTGAGCACCCCTGGTCTAAATGAAAGAAATTTTATTCTGTTTAAAATGGAGTTAGGATCACTTTTGCCCTTGCTTGATTAAGGTATATTAGTCTGTAAATAGCACAAGTTAAAATTAGGAATAAATATGATATTTAAGATTTATGAGTACAAGTTATCTTTTTGCTTTTTAGCAGTTTACACAAACATTTGTAGTAAGAAGAAAAAGAGCACCAGAAATGAAAACTAATAAAACTACACAAGCATAAACAATAATATTTTTTAGAGTATAACAAAGAACATCAAAGATACATCAAAATAGGATTCTACCTCTATATATGCACAGTATGTACAGACTGCAGTATGTAATATTTAAACACTTGGCACCAGAACCAGTATAGTAATGTGGAGTGTTTATATTGCAGGAATGAAGAGAGTCGGGCAACCCTGTGAAGAATCTCCAAGCGCATCAGATGGTATGAAATTCTACCACATTTTTCCAGCATGTTCAGTGAGGTTTTGTCCATTTCATACCAAGCAGTGTCTACTATATTTTACAGTTTATTATTTTTTTTTATATATTTTTTACTCCTTCTATAGAGGTTGACTCTGCGTTAGAAGGCCCATCTCAAGGTATGACAAACTTATGTATGTATTTTTACTTCAGTTTAGATTAATTTAATGTTAAATTCATTGTTACTTTATGACCGTAATTGGACCATAATTATAAAAGTAGTGTTAAAGCAATGCATAGAGAAACTCATTTAAGTCCAGTAAGCAATTTTTACACAGCATTTTTAATGCTGTTCTCTCTAGGGTGTGTGTATGTATATGCCCATTGTACCTCAGTGTTTGACTACATCCTTTATCTACTTAAAGTGCAGAGGACCAACTGTGTAGAAAGTCCTACAAAATAGAGTTATTAATTTGTTATGCAATATCACGTTTGGTAGATCAGGTAGATTGTGACACAACTATGATAGAACTATAACTTCAGAAACCAAAGACTTTATTAGCACTTTCTCAAGATTTGGAGGAAACTGGAAATCAGGTGAGTAATGTTTTTTTTTTAGCACAGCAGGAACTCTACTCTTTTTCACGTACTATATTGTAGGGAAGTCTGCAGTCTCAAAGCAGCATGGGTGAATGTAGCAGGGGAGGAGGTTGTGGCTGGTGTGTTCATGACAATTTGTAACAAGCAGTTGATTTTGCAGCTGTAGCCAAAATGTAGAAAACAAGACACTAGGTAGGTCTGTTTGTATAGGGGTGTTTAGAGGATGGATAAATGTGTAGAAATCTATTATAGACAGATGAATAAACAAAAGCTATCTTCAATTTTAAATTTATATCCCCTGTACTTGTTCATTCAAGTGTTAGAATGTGCCAGGAGGTCCCCTACAATGTTTTTATGTTTTACTGTGCTTTTTCATTTGATTTTAGCCATTTACAGAAACACTTGTGGGAAAAAGAAAAAGAGAACCAGAAGGGAAAAGTGTGAACAAACTGGTAAAACTACACAAGCATACATACAATAACACTTAGAGAATCACATAGATTAAAAATCAAAGTAAAAAGAAAAATATAGTAATTAGTGTTTTTGTTTAAAACAAAAAGGAGACTGTATGAAGGAATATTGCCAATATCATAAATCAAGTTATTTCATTTTGTTTATTTACATTTGCATTAAGGCACAATGTAGTGTCAAGGATGGTCAATTAGTTTTAACACAATCATACAAATTAAATCATTGCACCTTCCAGGTCCAATCGGTGCTGAAATTTTAAAAACGTCCATTTCCCACTAAAATTGAAGCACTGTTGATCGCGTTCTTAAACACCACTGAGTTGCCATTGTGTTCATGTGCTCAACAGAAATGACTGTGATTGGCCGTGAAGGTCATCAGTTCATTGCTGTTTACGGAGTGCAAATACAGATACACGGACACTGGAGTGTTTTCAAGCTGTGAAGATCAGTCGATTCATCAGCGGATTGTTTGTATGTCAGCTCATAGACAGACCAGCTGATCTTCACAGCTTTAAAACGCTCCAGTGTCCCTGTATCTGTGGTTACACTCAGTAAACAGCGGTGAGTTCGGTGAACTGATGACCTTCACGGCCAATCACAGTCATTTCTGTTGAACACCTGAACACAATGGCAAATCAGCGCTGTTTAAGAACACGCTCAGCAGCGCTCAAATATTAGCGGGAAATGGACGTTTTTAAAATTTCAGTATTGTGACAATACTATTGCTTCTAGTATTCATAAAAAAAAACCCGTTAAATAAAGATAATGATTGGGAGGAGGGGGTGGTTGGAAAATGGACATGAGCTCTGATCAACATGTTGCTGATCCCACAAATCTGTTTTCTCTTTTGCAGTCATTGTCAAATCTCCTGAAAATAACGCAAGAAGAAAAACAAAAAGACCATGGTCTCCTGATGAAATTGCTGCAGTATTGAGACATTTTCAAAGTCATGTTTCCAAGGGTAAACTTGCCACAAAAATAGAATGCCAACAATGCAAATCCGCAGAGCATCCCATGTTGGCAAATCGCTCCTTTCAAAACATCAGGGACTTCGTCAGAAACAGAGGTTTGATGCTGAAAAGGAATCAGGTAGAAAAAACCTAAGTCTTTTTGATAACACTTTACTTGAAGGATGTGTTCATAAGACTGTCATGAAATATTTATAATCGTGACATAACAAATGTCATGAATATGAATACGATTTTATGCATGCTTATGACAGTTGTAATTAAGTGTCATTCACTCAGTTAAGTCATTTTAAATAACAACTTAAACAAATACATCACAAGCTCTTTTTATTTTTGTCATGACAACTTGACATTACCAAGACAAGACAAAACATGTCATAAATCTGTCATAAATATGATTGTCATGAGGGCATTATAAATGTCATTTTATAACATGAACATTAATTTTGTGTGAATTTGATAACAGCTTCATTCATATTTTTCTTGATCTCGAGTTAAGTGGTAAAAGCTGAATGTGTTATTAAAATGGTGTGATTGACAGTAGCTATGTTTCCATCCAAAAATGCGAAATAACTTTATGCTTTAAACTGGAATATCGCATAAAAGATGTGCGAATAAAGCAGCGTTTCCATCCAACGAGTCAAAGAGAACAAAATCGTCACTTCCTGATTAAATGGCGCCAAATATCAACAGTAAAAACGGAATTTGCTGAGGTAGGAGAAGCTGCGTGAATCTCTTCTTCATTTAATAAATGACTTCCGCCTCAGAAGGCAATGCTGACGTGCAGTGAACGCGTGGTGGCGTTTGAAGGCGTGAGACGCGGAGCACAGACGCCCTTAACAATTCTGGAGGTCATTAATAATATAATAACACTAATACTGAAATGGTTAAGGCATTTTAGAATGACCAAAACAACATTTCAGATGTTTTACAATGTGGTCAGCCTGCTGGTTTGTCCATTTACACACATTTTTATCATCACATGATCTCTTATAACCAAATCACATGACCTTTTTTTAATGCGCATACTGGAATTTGTTCGGTAAAAGTGTTTCCATCGCAGTTTATGCGCATCTTTTCTTATCGAATAAAAAGTTTATCCTACTCAGTTATGCGTATACATTTTTTATGCGCATTTCCAAAATTTATGCGCATCTTAGCGTTTCCATCAACCGATTTTTTTATGCGCATATCCAAAATGCGCATAAAAATAGGTGGATGGAAACGTACCTAGTGATTGACAAAGTAATGATAATTTAAAAAATGTCATTTAAAAAAATAATCAAAAAATTTAAAAATTGATTAGAAAAATATTCATGACACAATTAGAATGGCTTCATGACAACCATGAACTACTCGTTTTGATAATGTCAGGTTGTCATGACAAAGACCAGATGTGATGTATTTTTTGTCAAGTTGTCATAACAAACATCATCATAATATCATCTTTGCATTTAAAATGTCATAACTGAGTGAATGACTCTTAATGACAGCTGTCATAAGCATGCATAAAATCTCATTCATATTCATGACATGTGTGATGTCAGAATCATAACGGTTTCATGACAGTTTTTATGAACACCCCTTAAAGTAAAGTGTTACTGTTTTGCTTTTGTTTTTGTTTTTTTATGGTGATATGCAGGTTTGTTTGGTTCACACCGGTGTTGTGCAGATTTGTTTGATTTTTGTGCAGGTTTGTTTGGTTTGTTTCATTAATACATTTAGTAAAGCTAATGTTTTAATTGTACTAATTAGATTTTCTAAACAAGCACAAATTAAACTTTGCATTTTGTTCACATGCTGTGTTCTGCATTTGTTCTTTTAGTAGATCGTATTTTAGTTGTCATACCAAAGAAACTACAGTTGCTTGAATACACTCTACAGATTTACATTAGTGTGTATGAGATAATGTAAAAAACAATACTGATCAGGATGCCACATAAGTAACTATAAGGATATATTTGTACATTAATTTGTATCTAGATGGAAAAAGTTCACTACACTCACTTTTTTGTTTAACCATTTGTCCTCATAGATCAGTTATGTCCTTTTAATACACAAGGTATTTACTTTTGTGTGTTAACCATTCGTCCTCATAGATCAGTTATGTCCTTTTAATACACAAGGTATTTACTTTTGTGTGTGTTTAACCATTCGTCCTCATAGATCAGTTATGTCCTTTTAATACACAAGGCGTTTAGTTTTGTGTGTGTGTTTAACCATTCGTCCTCATAGATCAGTTATGTACTTTTAATACACAAGGTGTTTACTTTTGTGTGTGTGTTTAACTATTCGTCCTCATAGATCAGTTATGTCCTTTTAATACACAAGGCGTTCAGTTTTGTGTTTGTGTTTAACCATTCGTCCTCATAGATCAGCTATGTCCTTTTAATACACAAGGCGTTTACTTGTGTGTGTGTGTTTAGCTGTGTCCCATTAAATCACAATTGTCCCTTTAATACACATTTGTGAGGTGTGTGTGTGTGTACAGCTACTGTCCTTATAATAACGGTTTGTGTTATGGGTGGGGTTTCAAGGTAATTATCATATGACCTCATAATTAAGTATTTAGTCAGATTGTTCTATTTTAAGTTGTGTTGTGTGTAATCAAACTTTAAAGTGAAATCTGTGTTGTACAGCTCAAAATAAAATTTTTGATATGCACCACAACTCTCTAGAGTAAGTGGAAGAGTGTGCTCCCCTAATACACCAAAAAACTGGTTTGAGCTGAAGTGTCCTTGTAACACACAAAAACCTGTATGTGTGTGTGTGTGTGTGTGTACGTGTTTTTGTGACATGTCAGGACACAAATCTGTATAATGACATAGGTATGACACAGGTATTACAAATGAGTTTAATCAGAGAGTAAAGCTGTACACTTTTCTGTGATGGTTGGGTTTAGGAGTAGGGTGGGGTTAGGGCAATACAACATACGGTTTGTGCTGTATAAAATCAATGGAAACCTATGTAATGTACCCACTTTTAACAAAAACAAACATGCGTGTGTGTGTGTGTGTGTGTGTGTGTGTGTGTGTGTGTGAGAGAGAATGAGGGTGTATGGGTGTTTCCCAGTACTGGGTTGCAGCTGGAAGTGCATCTGCTGCGTAAAACATATGCTGGATAACTTGGCGGTTCATTACGCTCTGGTGGCCCCTGATGAATAAAGGGACTAAGCCGAAGGAAAATGAATGAATATATATATCTGTGTGTGTATGTTTCTGTTTTAGATCTGACAAAAAGTCACTTGTCTGG
>CAIGQV010012434.1:0-12213 GCA_903798115.1 Danio jaintianensis
ATATAGATATGTGTATATATATATATATATATATATATATATATATACACATATCTATATATCCATATAGAGGTTCAGAATTGCATGAGGATGACTGAATAAGGGTTTTTTTTTTTTCATAGACGTTTTATTTAACAGGTGAATTATGCCTTAAGATTTTCTTACATGATTGTCTTTTTATTTAAATATTACTATTTAACTGATTATTATTTTCATTTTAGTTTGTTATTTTAGTTCTTAAGTGATATTAAAAATAGATATTCTGCATTTTCATTGTTAAAACAATTTAAGTATTAATATTTGGATATATAATTATTATTAGCTTTATTTCAATTAACCTTTTTTCAATTAACAATTTTGAGTAGCGTACTTTTACAACTCTGGTTTCTATTAAATAGAGCAGTAAGAAAAGAAAGTAATTCAGAAAGATGGAGCATTAAGCACCTAATGACCAAAAATAAATTAAAAGTTTTATATTAGCAGGTTGTTATGACTTCCTATTCTAGTACTTGTAACCTGGATCGAGAAGGTCAAATGATTAAAGAACATCGGGTTTTTCTAAAGAATTTTGGCTCATGAGCTGTCGTTTGAATTAAGATTCATAAGCGCACAGGAGATTGGCGGTGACAATTTAAGTCTCTGATTGGTGTATTTTGGAGGATGTGAGTGCAGTGGAGAGTAGGGAAGTGTAAACAGTCTTGATGGTGGAAGTTCAGCACTCTGCTCTGATCAGCAGAGCAGTAAAGCTGAACCAGAGCCCTCAGAGAGTGAGTACAGACTTCCGTTTCAGCAAAGGTCACACTGTTTCTGGCATGAAGCTATTCAACGTGGGGACACTAGAGGGGCAAGGAGAAATGACGGCAAGCACAGGTCTCTATGGTCTAGTGGGCTAACAGAGTTCATGGTTTCTACATTGATTTGCTAAACATAATTGAGGTGAATTTCAGGCCAGTTGACCCAGTCACTTCTTTTTTTTTTTTTTCAGGCCACTGCTGCACTACAAATTTGACATGAATCATCTTGTGTATCTATTATGTCTGGCAAATATAAACAGTTTTCTACACTGACACTAACAGATGCATTCTACACTGTTGCTGTTAATACTGCTGATTATCAATTAAATAACATTTTTAATTATGTACAATAATGTTACATTTTTACAAATATGATACATTACCAATGTTAAATAGAACATAAATTGCAGTAAAAATGCTGCAATATTTAAAAGTTCGGTCAGACTTTATGTACAGTTCATGCTACGAACAAACCATTAACTAAGACTTTTAGTTCAATAAACTACTAATTAGCTACGCATTATTGGTTAGTAAGGTAGCAGTTTAGGTTTAGGTATTGGGTAGGATTAGGGATGCAAAATCTGATGATACTTTATAAGTGCAAATACACCGCTATATCGTAATAATAGGCAATTAATACCCTATTATTAATATTACCCCCAAAACGTTGTGGGGTAATGTAGAGAGAATAAATCATGGTGCATTTATGAAAACAAAATTTTTAGCAAACAAATACATTTCTACAACTATTAATAATGAATAATTCGTGTGTGGTAGGACCAGTGAAAATGTGTACTACTGAACTGTCCAAAAAAAAATAATCATTAGCCGTGGTACTAGGGCTGCATGATATTGGGAAAATCTGACATTGCGATATTTTGTTTTGCTGTGATATAAATATAATTTTTATCAGATGATTTGAATATCTCTGATTGGAAAGATTTCATGAATTTAGATCAACTGGGCTGATCAAGTCTTTTTCTATGCAGTGCATCGGCATAAAATGTAATAAATTACAAGCATTTATAAAAACAACAGAGCAAAAATAAAAGTTAAATAAACAGTGCTTTATGATTTAATGAGGAGTCTAACAGTATTCAAATATAGAAATCAAACAATCAAACGTAAAATAACATGGTCATCATTGTATAAATAACTTTATGCAATAATATTGAATAATATCTTTATCTTTTAATCTTTATTAAATAAACTAATCCTGCGATGTGACTACTGCAGATACACACATTGCGATATAGATGCTCAAATGATATATTGTTCAGCCCTACCTGGTATGATACAAAAATAAAAAATTTTAATCCACTAAATAAACAGTAATGTTGAAAAGGTTGAAATAATAATAGCAATATACAACACATTTTATACATTGGTCTTCCACAAATTCTTATCCATTAAAATGCACATAATATCCAAATGTACCTTGATGGCTCAACTTCTGTTATGTCTCCTTTGAAAGAAGCGTTCAGTCTTGTTTCTCTAGTAGCGAGATCATCAACAAGGCTCTGTCTTCTGTCTGCTTCAGCTTGCATTCTGGAATTATTCATTAAGGCTTTAATGTGACACATTTATGACTGCATTACTATGCTCAATACTATGCTAAATCATCATAAAAACATCAACTAAACATTCACTGTTAAATTACGACAGTTGATAATTCCAAATTCATCACTAAAGATAGACTACTTCATAACTACACTAATTTGGTTTGTTATTAAACACTGCCCTCTACAGGTGCTCATGAGAAATCACCGTTCAGCCAAAAAAGAACATTTATTCACCCTTTACTTGTTTCAACCTTCTGTGAGTTTCTTTTTTCTTTTAAACACAAAAGAAGCTATTTTGAAGATTGTTGGAAACATGTAATCATTGACTCCAAAGTATATATTTTTTCCTAATATGGAATAGGCATGGGACGATAACCGTTTTCAAGGTATACCGCGGTTTGGAAAAGTCAAGGTTTTAAAACCGTCAAAATTTTCTGCAATGCCGTTCCTAAGGTATGTGTACTATTTTATTTTTTTTTTGGTTTGTTTGTTTTTAAGGACAACAGTATCTCCAGCAGAAAAGATATCCAAAGATGCAGTTTTAAAATGTAAACAATTCTGTGTTTTAGAAACTAATGAAGACAGCAGAAGTCAATGATTCATTTGAATTATTCAGCCTGACATGTTTACTGCTCCAAAATATTTTAAATGTTTCTCAAAATAAAATATATTGTGTTCAAAAGGGAAAAAAGTTTTTGTTTTTTACCCAGAAATTTAAAAAGAATATGTTTTAGAGCAGTAATCGCAATACCGTGAAACCGTGATATTTTTATCCAAGGTTATCATACCGTCAGAATCTTATACCGGCCCATGCCAAATATGGAAGTTGATGGTTACAGCTTTTCTCAAAGTATGTTCTCATGTTCAACAGAATAAAGAACCTCGTTATGGTTTGCAACCACTTGAGGGTGAGTAATTTAATTATTTTTGTGTGAGAACTACCTCTTTAACTACCTGATATGGAGATTCTGTTTTTGTTTATTCTCAGTCATGTCATTTAACCCAATAAGTTAATACCTACTCTGTAGAACAAAAATAAAAACATTACAGATGTTACAGGATTTTAGTATCCCACTACAAACTTCTAAAATAATAAGATAAGGAGAGATTGAAAATGAACTGAACTCAAACACCTGATTCATTAGCCATTTAGTTCACTGAAAACAGCTTCACTAATTGTACTGATATGGTTCTTCAATTCACTAGGATAATAATGAGCTAATAATAAACTCTGTGCCTATACTATAATACTTAATCAAAATTGCTACGAATATGAGTCAAACTGAATTTTTATTTTTTTCATAGTTTTAAGTAATGGACAAACCTATGTGAGCAAGGAGCAAGTTTTGGGCACTTGCAGTTCATTTATACATCACCTGCTGCAGTATTTTAATCACAAACAAACATGGTTTAATATATTTAGACAGTGATGATAAAAGATCAGATTCAACATACACTTCATCAACAAAAGATCACTTGTACAAGCAAGCAGGCCTAAAGCATGAACACACTTTGTTCTTGCACTAAACCATTTAAAGCACTTTCTGATCAAACAGTCCTATTTCGCATTTATCACAGCATTACATAAACTGGGTAATAACTAGAATCTATGCTTAAAGGTATTCCTGAACCTAACCCTAACCCATGTACTTCCATTGCCAAGTTGACTAAAGATACAGTAAAGTGCAACCCATTTTATTAATGATGGGAAACGACCAATTAATTACGGGAAAATGCTTAACATGCATTTTTTTTCTGATCATATTCTGGACAAATCACTTCAGCTATATGTAGTTCACATCACCACTGAGGTGTTTACTGAATCTAGTTTCTTGATGTCACTGGATATCAATGGAGAAAAGACGTCTTGCCTTTTAGGGGGCGTTCCTATAATGTTGTTATATCAGACTAAACTACAAACAGGACTTCTTCTATTGTAAAGATATCAAATGATGTGCATTTTGAAAATAATAATGATAATTTATTCAAATGTCTGATTTTACGTTTCTCAGAAAACAAAACAGCATGTAGGCTTGAAACTAATTTAGAATGAGCTAGCGTATCATTTTGACTAGAGAATCATCAGTTTCAATGATGCTGCAAAACAAACACACACAACCATAGAGATGTCACTATAATCCTAATCACTGGATTCCACTTTCTTGGTTTCGTGAAGCATTAAAGGAGTATTAAGTATCAGGAAAGGAACCGCACAACAACTCCAAATCATTATCAATTGTGAGTGTGCCTCACACAGGTGAGTGTGCTTGACAAACACCGGTAGAAAACACACTATTTCATCTCTCTGACACTTTAACTGACACTTGCATCAGTTTTGCACATTTGCACCAGGCACGTTCTTACAATCACTCCATAACTTAAAAAAAAAAAAAACTATGCCTTTATGAAGGGTGCTTCACACAGGTGAGTGGGTTTGACAAACCCCCTGTAAAAACACTCTTGTTTGTCTCTTTAAAAAAACACTCCACCTTCCTAACGCTAGCACTTAATTCTTTGAGCACAAACAGTTCCTTTGTATTATTAGCATTTCTTGTGTGTATTGCCTCTTCTTGTTGAATCGCTGAATGCCTCCTACATTGTAAGTCTCTTTGGACAAAAGCATCCGCTAAATGACAATGTAAATGAAAGGATACATATGGCGTTGAGCAGCCGCTCGATTCAGTGTCTCCCTGAGTTGTGCTATATTCTGTTTGAGCTTCTGTAATGATGCTCTCAGTGTCATGTTGACCTACAGGGTTGGAAAAACAACAAAAGAAATTATAATATTCGGTTAAAGAGCGGTCAACTGTATCATGTAAACAATAAAACCCTGCCTTGCCTTGGCTGGGTTTCCTCCAGTCCTCTGCTGTCTGTTTCTTTCATGGACGTTTTCTGCAATTTCTTGAGCCAGCCGACAAGCTGCATCATAATTCTCTAACCTGTAAACAAAACACAGATTACACTTAGTTTGAACTTATCAAAATCTACCAGTAGGGATCCTGAGATACGTGTTTCCAGTTATTTAAATCACAAGGTTGCCATCAACAAAATCATGTGACACACAAATGTCAGCTAACCGGCCTGGCAACATTTACACGACGCGTAAAAACAGCAATATGTGAACGAAAACATAATTGATCAATTAAAGTACGGGGTAAAAAGAGCACTGGAGAGTAGGAAAATTGCTAAGATTAATTCAGCGTTAACGTTAAACTCATCTGAGTGCACTAAATTAACAGCAGACTCAGTTTTCTGAAGTCTACTGTACTGACATGCAGATCTAACATGACAGTAAACGATAACAGTATAGGCACTCACCAGAGATCTTTTGACATATTGAGGTACTTTTGTTTCGAGTAGCAAAAAGCGTTTTAGCAGAAACTCACAGCAAAATCCCATCAACACAAACTGCGCAGTGCCACTTCCGGTTTAGGCGTGACGTCATACGGTGGCCTTCCGTAGACACATTTTAATTCGGTAACCAAAAGTATCTACAATTTTTTGGAAATGTATTGGGAAATCTGCACTCATAGTTCTTCTTTGCTATTAGATTTTATGTGATGAACTGACATTTTTAATACTTTTATGTAAAAACTAAGGTATGAGTTGTATCTGTATCATGTTACATTACCATACCTATTTGGTTTTTGTTTGGTTGTTTTTGTAATGTTGTGTGAGAGTCTAATTTCAATTTAATAAATAAATAAATACATACCTACATATATACAAAAATAAATAAATAAATAAATAAATAAATAAAGGCGGCGCGGTGGTGCAGTGTAGGTAGGTAGCTGGGTAGAAGGTCGCTGGTTCGGCTGGGTCAGTTGGGTCACCCAAATATGTTTGCACAGATTTTGTAAACATGCTAATTCCACATACTTCTGTGGTCTGTTTTGGAATATCTGTTTTTGTTTTTTCAGTCTGTTTGATCCCATCCACTGCCATTTTACCCAACAGATTTTACACAATCTGGGTTGCCATACTGAAGCCATGGAAGACAACAAACAAACTGGTCAAATTTAGACAAACCTGAGTCAGCATGTATAGTACATACTTGTAATTTACTTATAATATGTGACTTTTCTATTTGTTTTTTTATATTTTTATTTACAAAAATATGGTTGCTGGTGGCGGTTCATCCCGCTGTGGCGACCCCAGATTAATAAAGGGACTAAGCCGAAAAGAAAATGAATGAATGAATGGTTGCTGGTTGGTAGAAAATGTGACAAGCAAATTCACCTTTATAAAACACCATTAATGGTTGTGTGCGCTGTGTTGTAAAGCAAGCAACACAAATTAGTAAGTAAATGGCCTTTTTTACCTTTTAATCATTTTATTGTAAAATAATTGTTTTCCTTTTTTTACACTAATAGTTGTACACTCAAGAAATGATGCTTGTTTGTTCAAACTTATTTAAAATGAGCTGAAACAACACTGTTTTTTCGGGATCACCGCCGCCCGGTGGCCTTAGGATGACAGAGAACAGTGGACAATAATAATTTAAGCCGATATATATATAAAAAAAACCTGAGAAAATCACTGATTTAAGCCAAACTTCCTTCCATCAGCAGGTGGTGCTATGACTGTGACTCAATATTGTTATGTAGATGTCTTCAAGAGTGGAATCTCATCGACCCTGTGAATTTTCAGGCAGATCAGACATTGTTTGGTTATAAGTTATAAGTTATAAGTACTTCCTCCTCCATGGCGAAGCACTGAACTTTGTCAGTCCACCACGGACATGCCCTTCGGCAAAAACTCTAGATCTTCACAATTTAACATCACAAACTACTGGAACATGGATTCGATGTGATAAAATTTGTAGGAGTTTGTTGCACTGTAAAAGATGCCACTTCCTGTTGCCAGCAGGTGGTGCTATAACTGTATCTGGATATTAGCATGTAAATGTGTTCAGGTCAGGACTGTTATCAAACATGTGGATTTTGAAGCACATCAGACAATGTATGCCTGAGTTATAACAACTTCCTGTTTGACGCGAAGCGTCAAAGTTTGTGAGGCCGCCACGGACACGTCCTTGGACGAAACCTCTAGATCTTTGCAATTTAACATCGCCAATGCCTTTAGATGACAATACCTAATTTTGGTGTTGATCTGATAAATTCCCTTGGAGGAGTTCGTTAAAATACAACGCCTGGAAATGGCAAAAACGGCACTTTTTCGGCAGAGGAAGTAAAAAATATCCCACTTCCTGTTGGGTTTGAGATTCCGCTCCAAGAGACTTTTTTGTAGGTATTGGCATGTTTGATGTGTGTGCCAATTTTCGTACGTGTGTGTGAAACGTAGCTCAGGGGCCAGTTCTTCAAATGTCCATAGGTGGTGCTGTCGAATCATTTTGCCACACCCACTTCCGAAACCTATAACAAACGTAAATTTTCGCCACTTCTGGGGCGTGTGCAAAGTTTCTTGAGTTTTCAAGCATGTTTAGACCCTCAAAATCGCAATTCATTCCGGAGAAGAATAATAAACAGAGCAATTCCAATAGGGCCTACACACCGTTCCAGTGCTCGGTCCCTATTAATAATAAACGGAGCAATTTCCAATAGGGCCTACGCACCGTTCCGGTGCTCGGTCCCTAATTATTCTAGGAGACAGCAGCACTGGTTGCCAGATATGTGTGGATGTGCCACAGCCTGAGAGACAGTAGATAAACTCATTTATGTGTGTGTGTAATGTGTTTTACTGTATAATTACTGTATGCTTCCCTACTGTCTACCACAGTGACCCTCTGTGTGTGTGTTTAGATGTTAAACACTGTGGTTAGAAATTTTCACGTTTTTATTTATTACATTGTTTATTTCAGTTTAAATTATTATGATATTTTGTTTCTATTGTTTATGTTGATTTTTTATTGTAGTTTTATATTTGTCTTCCTATTTCAAGCTTCAGCAATATTGTATCATTTACAGTCATGCCAATAAAGCAATTCTGAATTGAATTGAAAGAGAGAGAGAGAGAGAGAGAGAGAGAGAGAGAGAGAGAGAGAGATTTAATCAATTTAATCTGCTCACGGCTGATGGAATAGTTGTGAGTAAAATACTCAAAATTGCTTGTACTCTAGATAATCTTGTTAATATAAATGACTGTATATGATATTTAGGTATTTTAAGGTTTATATGGATTGGTTCTATTCTAGAGGAATGTTAAAATTGTTTGTTGACCAAATGAAACCGCTGACGATCTCACTGTGGAATATTCAGGGTGTTAACTCATCCAGTCTTGGGTGTAAAGTCAACACCTTGGATTTTAAGAAAAGCATTTCAGACATAGACATCATAATACTTCAGGAAACATGGCGCAGAACTGATGAGGTCACTCTTTGTCCCCCAGGATACCGTGAAATATTTATTTCATCTAAAAAACATGAAAAAATTAAACATGGTAGAGATTCGGGGGGCACAATAATCTGGCACAAACTCCAAATCGATAAATACATCAAATTAATTAAAAAAGAAGAATCTCATATCTGGCTCAAAATAGACAATCAGCTCAGTCAAACGAAAAAGGACATATTCTTATGTGCTCTTTACATTCCTCCATCCGAATCTCCATACTATAATGAAAACATCTTTGAGACCATCCAGACTCAAATAATCCACTTCCAGGCCCAGGGAAGTGTGCTGCTGTGTGGAGATCTCAACGCTAGAACAGGGTCCTTAACTGACTGTACCACAGACAGTGGGAATAAGTACATATTTGGACAGAGTTATCAACAAAACAGTGTAAATACCTCTAGGAATAACTCTGATGCCCAAATAAATAAGAACGGAAAGCTCCTACTTGAGCTCTGTCGAAGCCTCGGTCTGTATCTGGTCAATGGCAGGGTGAGAGGAGACTCTCTGGGGAGATACACCTACAGCTCATTTCTCGGTAGCTCAGCAGTTGACTACATGATCACAGATTTAGATCTGTTCTCTTTCAGTGCATTCACTGTTAAACCACTAACACCTCTATCAGATCACAGCCAAATTACACTTTATATAAAAAGGAACAAGAATACTAATATATTTTCACAATCCAGTAAATTGTATAACATTATAAATAATTATAGATGGGTACAAGACAGCTCTGAAAAATACAGTAACGCAATTGAAGACCCCCAAATAGGTTTACTTTTGGATGAATTTATGGAAAATAGTTATCTTCCTAATGGAGATGGTGTTAATCTAGCTGTAGAAAACATAAATTACATATTTGATTATTTGGCAACAATATCTAATATTAAAACTACTAAGAAAAATTTTAAACAAAAACAAGAGAATGAAAAATGGTATGACTTTGATTGTAAAACAATAAGGAAAAACTTAAGACAACTAGCAAATCAAAAACACAGACAACCAGAGAATACAGATGTACGTCTTCGGTACTGCGAGGAGCTTAAAAAATATAAAAACACAATCAGAAAAAAGAAAGAAGAGTACATCCAGAAACAGCTCAAAACAATTGAAGAATCGGTGGATTCAAGCAATTTCTGGGACAACTGGAACCTCCTTAATAAAAAGAAACATGAACAGCTAACAATACAAAATGGAGACACCTGGAAAAACCACTTTGAGAAACTGTTTAGTAAAATAAACATGAGTACGGAACAATCGCATATATATAATAAGTTAACCCATACAGAGCAAATATTTGGCAAATACCAAAATCCGTTAGACTACCCAATCACAGAAAAAGAGCTAGCAGATAAAATACAAGTCCTACAAACAAAAAAGGCAAGTGGTCCAGACGGTATCCTTAATGAAATGATTAAAAACATAAATCCCAAATTCCAATTGGCTATAATGAAACTGTTCAATTTGGTTCTGAGTGTTGGTCATTTTCCTGACATATGGAATAAAGGATTAATAACGCCCATATTCAAAAGTGGAGACAAATCAGACCCTAACAATTACAGAGGCATCTGTGTGAGCAGTAATCTGGGGAAGCTGTTCTGCAGCATCATCAACACCAGACTCATAGGCTTCCTTACAGAGCACAATGTCCTCAGCAAAAGTCAGATTGGGTTTCTGCCAAATTACAGAACATCAGACCATATCTTCACCCTTCAGACTCTGATTGACAAATACGTCAATCAAAACAAAAACAAAATATTTGCTTGCTTTGTAGATTTTCAGAAAGCGTTTGATTCAATTTGGCATGAAGGTCTGCTGTCTAAACTTCTAGAATCAGGTATTGGCGGTAAAACATACAACATTATAAAAACAATGTATTCCAACAATCAGTGCGCAATTAAAATTGGAAATAAGCGAACAGAATTCTTCACTCAGGGACGGGGTGTGGGACAGGGCTGTCCACTGTCACCGACCCTCTTCAATATTTACATCAATCAATTAGCAATGCTCCTAGAGCAAGCAGATACGCTGGGTCTCACACTATACGACTCCAGTGTGAAGTTCCTGCTGTTTGCAGATGATCTGGTGCTGCTGTCGCCAACAGAAGAGGGTCTACAGCAGCAGCTGGATATCCTGCACAGCTTCTGTCAGACCTGGGCCCTGACCGTTAACCCAAAGAAAACCAAAACCCTAATATTCCAGAAAAAACCCAGATGTCAGGGAAAGAAATACAACTTCACCCTTGGTATGACAAAAATTGAACCTGCCACAAGCTACACATACCTTGGGTTGAAAATAAGTGCTAATGGAAGACTAAATCTGGCTGTGAATGAACTGAAAGAGAAAGCAAGAAGGGCTTTTTACGCCATTAAAAAATCAACACAAATAGAAATTCCAGTTGGAATCTGGCTCAAAATTTTCCAGTCAGTGATTGAACCTATAGTGCTATACGGGAGTGAAGTGTGGGGTCCTCTCCTCAGTCATGAGTTTGATAAATGGGATAAAAATCCAATTGAAAGCCTACATGCAGAGTTCTGTAGGAGCATCCTCAGGGTACAGAGGAACACGCCCAGCAATGCATGCATGGCAGAACTAGGCCAGTATCCTCTACTCATGCGCATTGAGAAACGGGCCGTCAAATTTTGGAAACATATAAAAATGAGTGACCCCAACTCTTATCATTTTAAAGCCCTCAAAAACCAAGAAATGGACACTGAAAAAAGCCCCCTGATTCAGATGGTCCTGAAGCTGCAAACACAAACCAACATAGCAAATATGACTAACAGCAGGCAGCATCAGGACACGGACGTGCTCATCCACAGAACTAAAGCCAATCAAATGATAAATGCACGAAAAGAAGAGTATCTGATTTACTGGAATGAAGCAGCAGGGAAACAAAGTAAACTTCAATGTTATTTAGACTTAAATAGAGATTATACGACAGCAACATATCTGAGTGCAGTAAAGGACAGTAAATTAAGAGCAACACTGACCAAATACAGGCTGAGTGCTCACAGTCTGACTGTAGAGACGGGCCGATACAGACAGAACTGGCAACCCAGAGAGAGCCGCATCTGCCCACACTGTGCCCAGGCAGAGGTAGAGACGGAGGAACACTTCCTCACCCGCTGCACAAACTATCAGCACATCAGAGAAACATTCTACCCCAAACTCCTGAGCATTTACCCTCAATTCACTGAGGTAGACAATACAACACAACTGCAATATTTACTAGGGGAAAAAACTGACTGTATCCTTCTAGCGGCACAATACATTAATGCCTGTCACAAAAAGAGAGAGGAGACCAATAAAAACATCAGTGATGCGCTTGCAAACACACACACACGCACACACACACACACGCACACACACACACATCTAGATTATTATAAATGAATCATTGTAAATATACTGATTATTTTTGTTTTTATTACTGTTTTATTCTAAAATGTTGATGTTGTTAAATGTACAGTGTATTCTGTTCTAATTTTTTTTTTTTTTATA
>CAIGQV010012465.1:0-20907 GCA_903798115.1 Danio jaintianensis
GGGTGAACTAACACTTTAAGTTTAAATATTAACATATATATATATATATTTTTTAAACAGCATACTTGGCACATGTCCTTAAAAAGAAAATTTAAAACTGAACGGACCCCACTTGTTGATGAAGAGGAGGTCAAAAAGATTAAAATCAAATATGGACACAATGCAAGGAAACCTGGGGAAAAAGAGGCTTCTTGTCAGAGGGCCAGCAGATCTGTGGTAAGAAATGTTTAGCAGTGATAAATCATTTACAATTACAATATTTCTAATTTAACTGCTTTAAACAGTAGTCTTTAACCAAATTAGTTATTCGCTTAGATTAATTGTCAGACTCACAATATGTAAAGCCACCATTTAAGTGTTTTATGTTGTAGTCAGGTGAAGACTATGGGTCTTCAGTTGGTGAGGATGCCATTTCAATCAAAGCCCATGTGAAGACCTTACAGGAGCAGTACAAAAAGACCCAACCAGATGCTGCAATTGTTGATGAAAAAATGAAACAAACATTTGCTTGGCGGAGAAGGGAAATAACAAGTGGAATTCCTGTTGCTGAAATTTTTCATAAATATCCCTTCCTTAGAGCCCCTTCAGTTGTAAGTAAAAAAAAAAAAAAAAAAGCTTTAAAACCATATGGTGCAAAAAATTTTTTTTTTGATTTTCATACAATGGCCACTGATAGTTATTTGCTTATAAACATTTAAGAACATGTTTTTTGCATCTTAATTATTTAGTGAACCGCTAACTTTTCACAATCCATTTCACAATAATTGTAGATGTCCTTTGCACCTTTAAAAGTGCTTGAGAGAAGGCCATACTGTATACATTTGTTACAATAAATAATTGTTGTTTTAAATAATGGTGAATAACAACATTGAAAAAAATTTATTTGTTTTATTATTATTTGTCTTCTCTGCATTTCAGTTATTTCAAGAAATGGGACGAATGCATGCTGTAACTGATTTAAGCCGGTGTTTCCAGTATTCCTTCAACAAAATTGTGTCCAGTGTGTTGAAGTTGGCTAAGGGGAAATCTCATATAGAAGCACATTACATGGACGCAAGAAATGAAGCTGTTGCAGAGAGTCTTTGTGGTATGCATATGTTTCTGTTTAGACATATTTTTGAACATTTTAATAAATTTTCTGTTTTTATTGGTTCTTGGTTAAAAAAAAAGATCTTAAATTTGCACAGTTAAAAAAAGATAAGTGTATATTGCCATATAGTGTATTTGCTGTATTGTATTTTTTGTGCGATTACTTGTAGGTTTAATTATTTGTACTTACTTTGTTTATTTTTAATATAGCATATTTGGAACCATACAGAAACCATGACACTAATGAAAAATGAGTAATTTTAACCATTACACCCCAATACCTTTTCAATGTGTTCTTAGATATGGATTTTCGTGCTGCTCTGGTTTTACTTCCAGTGATTTTTAGGGAGAAAGTGGACAATTATGTCAGCATTAGACAGGTATTCTATCCATAGAATTTTTAGTAACAAAATGTATTGATGTTGATTAAGTCTCTTGTGCAGTTGTAACACTCTTGTCATTGGAAACATGATTTTAATTAATGCTTAACTTCTAATACTAATTTTACATTTTGTCCAGGAAGCACCAGCCACACCCTACCCCACTGTGCAGATTATGGGAGCATCTGACTGGAAACAGGTCTTCAGTGATAAGAAAATCTTCAGCACTGTGAAAATGGAGGGATCAGAATTTTGCAGAGCAGTTGGAGTGGAGGATGGCATTCTTTCTGCTTTTTGTGCGTATTTTGTGTTCAACCTTGCATATCCCATGCACAACCGGAACACTTTGCTCTTTCTCCAAAGGCACGTGTTGAAGATATCCGCACCAGGTGATAAGCCATTGCCAACTGCTGTTGTCAGGATTATTAATCTAGTATCATAGACCGTGAAGATGCCACGACCCTATGCATGTCCGAAGTGTTCACGCCGACATTTTACTATTGTAAAATTAATCAAACATATAGGACTGATTCATGCTCATGAGCATAACTTTTCCATCTGTTGTGGACTTGATGACTGTCAACATTTCTTTTTTAAATATGAGTCTTTTCGGCGTCATGTATACAGAAAGCACAGAACTCACATTTGGCCGAATAAAAACAATGTCACTGAAGAGGATGAAATTGACATTAGTGACAGTGAAGCCAACATTGATTATAGTGACAATGAAGTGAACTCTGACACTGCAGAGGATGCTCCTGAAGATGCTATACTGGATATAAATGATCTTTTGACTAATTTCAGGGGAAATCTAGTTTCTTTTGTTTTGAAATGCAGAGAAGAAAATGTCCTCCCACAGTCTGTTCAGCAAGAAATCTTGGAAGATGTCAAGTTTCTTTTTAATTTCTTCAAAGAGAACTATGATTCCTTGCTTTGCCACCATCTAAAACAAAATGGATTTAATAGCGAAGAAATTCCTGAACTTTTAGGGAATTTACAGTCAGTTGACTTTTTTGCTGAGGCCTGTAAAGTAATAGACTCTGAGCATTTGTTCAAAGAGTACTGTACTTCTCAATTGGACATGATAGAACCTGTGCAGCATACTTTAAGGGATGATAATGGCAATAAGATTGGAAATTTTGCATATGTTCCCATTGTGGATGTGCTGAAAAAATACTGCAGCCATGAGGATGTATGGGATTCTATACAGACACAAAACATCCAGCCTAGGGATGAACATCTGCTAAGAGACTACAGTGATGGAATATACTTTAAGGAACATCCATTATTTAGCAAACATCCATGTGCATTACGTCTGCACTTCTATGAAGATGAGTTTGAAGTGGTTAATCCTCTCGGTTCTAAAAGAAACAAACACAAACTTTGTGCCATCTATTATACTGTTGGTAATGTAGAAGTAAAATACAGGTCTCAGCTAAAGCATATTCACCTTGCCTTATTAGTCAAGCATTCTTTATTTAAGCAGCACATGGATGTTATTCTGAAACCTTTGTTGGATGATTTAAAATTGCTTTCTACTGATGGCTTTCCTCTGATTTTCAGCAGTAAGATATTAAATGTATATGCTGCTCTGGCTTCTATCTCTGGGGACAATCTATCTGCACACATGATGGGTGGATTTAGTATGTCCTTTAACTCCGGACGAATCTGTCGATACTGTATGGCAACTCACTTAAATAAGAATGAGTTTTTCAGTGAAGATAAGTATATTCTCAGAACTTCTGTAGTCCACAAATATCATTTGGATTCTATTAAGGAAAACCCTGCCAACACTGCAGTGTATGGTGTTGAGAGAATCTGTCCATTTTCTGAACTAAGTTACTTTGATGTGACAAAAGGACTGCCACCTGATGTTATGCACGACTTATTAGAAGGTGTAATACCATTAGTGGTGAAATTGGTTTTGTGTAAGGCACATAGAGAAAAACATATCACTATACAGGAAGTAAATGCTGAGTTGAGTCAATTTGCCATAGGTCAAAACGATAGAGCAAACAAGCCATCCCAGCTGTCTGAGAAAATTTTGCAGAATTCTAGCATTTCAGGTTCAGCCTCACAAAAATGGTGCTTATTTAGACTTTTACCTTTTGTTATTGCACACCACATTCCACGTAATTCCAAATACTGGAATGTGTATCTTCTGTGTCGAGAAATAACAGAGATTGTTATGGCACCTACAGTAAAAAGAGAAAGCCTTCCTGTACTTAACATGATAGTGCAAGAGTTCTTGCAAGAGTTAAAAGATGAATTTGACATCATCACACCAAAGTGTCACTATCTAATACATTATGCTAGACTTATTTCATCTTATGGTCCTCTTCGTCCTCTTTGGTGTATGCGTTTTGAAAGCAAACATCAATACTTTAAGAATGTATCAAGCACCTGTAGAAACTTCATTAACATCACTTCTTCTTTAAGCAAAAGACATCAGTACAAACAGTGTTGGGAGTTTTCATCAGGTAGCTTGTTGGGTGATTATGAGAAAGTAACCGGAATGAGTGTGAGCACCCCATTTACATCTTTACCAAGGGAGCTTCAAAACACACTTAAGGGTCACCAAAAATGTCAATCCATTGATTTTGCTGATAAAACACTTAGCCGTGTAAAAGAAGTTTGTGTAAATAATGTAAAATATGCAATCAAAGATGTGTTTGTTATTGATGTTGTGCACACTGAAGAAGTTCCATTATTCTTTCAAGTGAAGTATGTTTTAAACGTAGATACTTTATGGATACTGTGTGGGAAACTGTTGCTGCCACAGTTTTTTGATAGTCATTTTCATGCATTTCATGTTTCGTTTGACAAGGATTGGTTTTGTATGGTGCCAGGAGAGGAACTGGACTACCAAGCACTTGACCTTTATATGGTTGATGACCTTTTGTATGTTGGAACCAGATATGCTTAGTCACAGTCCTACAAAACATTCAGATTGTGCATATATCATTACAATGCTTTAGCTGAATTTTATTTCCACTTTAAAGTAAATTATATGAACTTAAGTGATTACAAGGGTATGTTATGAAAAGTGTCAAGTTAAGTTTTATATTGTACATGAAAACATGTATTGCATATGCTGTAACATTTTTGTGAAATGTATTGTTAAATGTTTTACAGCAAATTGATTTTATGAGTTAAAGCATTTTTGTTTCATCTAAATTATAAATGGAAGAATGTTTTTATAATTTAAAAATGTATTTGATATTTTACATTAATAAATTGATGCCTTTCGGGTTCAGCAGAAAAATGGCTTTTAATAGTTCTTAAAGGACCACATTTGACACAGTTAAGGTACAAAGTGCTTTGTCACTGTGGCGGTACCTTTAAGGATCCGATTTGTACCTTTGGTGAAGGTACAATATTGTATCAGCAGGTTACAAAAGCCAAAGGTACATTTTGGTTGTCCAAGGTACAAATAATGTCATTAAAGGTACAAACTTTAATGGTACAAATTAGTTTCTTTATTTTAAGGAACAATTCTGTTCCATTAAAAGGTACTGCCCCAGTGACAAGGGTTTGTACCTTATTTGGTACAACTTTGTACCTTTTTTTCTGAGAGTGTACTGTAGTGCTGCAGAGTAGAATAATCTGCACTAAAGTACAAAGAAAAAAAAAACATTTTTGGCTAATCAATTACAATTCACAAAACTCACATTTACACAAGGTATATCCAAGAATCAGAGAGTGAAATCCAATACATTTTAAGACCTTTTTTAAGATTCTTTCCATACATTTTAGTACCTTATTGCCACTTTAGGTTTCAACCGGTAACATTGGCATCATTTTAGCTTGGAGTATATTTACCAAATACAGATTGTAAGAAAGTACAACTAAAGAGTCACTTGTGATAACTCCTTTTCAATGCAATATAATTCAGAAGGGTGGGATAAAGCACAAGACAATTACTTACCTGACTAACGCTATGAAATGTTCAGAAAAAATAAAACAGAAAATAGCCCCAAAGGCTTTAGCAAACTCTCTGACCTTTAAACAAATTAATAAAACTTTAGACTCCCATTAATACAACTCAACACATTCATCTATAACGACAATGATCTTGATTTTTCATGGCCAACTGCGATTTTCCAATTCCATATTTTAGAATTTTAGAAAACAGAAAAAAAATCAAGAGTGACAATTTTTTTATATGCTCTATCACAGGCTGATAAAAATAATGACAAATTATGATGTAAAAACATAATCTGTTTTTGTGAAATTATGGTGCATAAAACATTCACTTAAACTGAAACATATAATGAATAAAAATGCTAATTGACTCTCTTCCAGCAGGTGGCACCTATAGACAAAGTCCCTTTATTCTTTAATCTATAGTCATTGCTATAGACCAGTGGAAATAACGTCGTTGCCTTGGTTACTGCAGTAAACAAAACAGTGATGTCAAATCAAGCAGGATTTTATCTATTTCAGCAGTATCTCATTCCTCTTTTTTTCTTCTTTTTTTTATTTATTGCTGAATACAGGAACATACATAACAATACATAAAACATAAAATATGATTTCAATCAATAAATGACAATGACAAAAAGTAAAATACAATATGGAACAATGGAAATAACATCATAAAAAATAAATAAATAAAAGAGAGAAAGAAGAAAAGATTTTGACAGTTTTTAAAACTTTCTTATTAGTCGATCCTAAAATAAACTTTATATAATTCTCCATATATTTTAAAAAGACCACAAAGGCAGGTTTACAATTTGAGAATTTATATTTGTGAATGTAAAATTGGCTTAAGAAAATAATTAAATTTATTAACAAAAACATTATTTTATTTTGTGGGGTCCGAGTTAAATAGCCAAATATAGTAATTTTCACTTTCTGGTAGAATCTTCACCTTAACAAAAAAATCAACATTAATCCAAAACTCCTGAATGTAATGACATGACCAAAATAAATGTACCACCGTTTCGTCAGCATTCACACAACAACTCAAGTCAGCGTCAATTCTAAACTTTTACATTTCTTGACAGGATAAAACCTATGGATTAGTTTAAAGGAAACCTCTTTTACTTTATTTGTGAAAAAGAATTTTTGTTTTAGTGACCAAAAAGGTTTTTTCAAAAGAAGATACTGTGTGGAGTAGAAGTTAGATTCTTAAGAAATAGTGTTCTTATTTTATGATTTTTGTTTCTTTCTTCCAAAAGTGTCACAAGGATTAAAGGAAGATGCTGTAACTGTTGAGGCACATCTACAGTTCCTCAGAAGTATGCATAAACCAGATGGAATAGCTCCCATTACCACCGCAAATTCTTTTGGAGTTACAGGTATCTGGTGTTTGGAAAGAAATTCTGAATAATTAAGCAAAAGCCCTTGCTTTTTCACCTGTCAATGAAAATTAGAAAGTAGAATTAATTGGGAGTTTGGAAATATCATAATTACACATTAGAAGAAAGTGAAGACCACCAATCTGCAAAAAAACTGTTTCCTCAGGATCTACCCAGCCAGGTCAGAGGTCATGGAGACCTCGAGTGGACCTGGACTCTTGAAGAAATGGAAACAACTGTTTCCTGATTTATTTGCCATTTTATGTGTTAAAACTTTTAAAGTTAATTCCTTTGTATGTAAGCTGCCATTTTGGATGTAGATTGTACCAGTTTTTAACCAGTTTTGATAAGACACAGATTGTACTTTGAGTGTGTGTGTGTTCTATTCCTTTATGGATCATTTCACAGGTTTGGGGTCAGCTCTGAACAACCTAGTGGCTGTCTGATGTTTGTATGCTTGAGATACTGAGATATCGTTCAGAATTGAACACACGCACACACGTGGAAATTTTCTAAGTCTATCTAAGTTTCCAATATTTAATAATTAAGGTTTTAATTTAAGCTTCAAATTCTTTACATTTCAACAAACTACTGTTTAATTTCCTGTCTGATTGACTACCTGAAATGCTAATTTTATTTGATATGCCCTTGTGATCAGTTAAAACAGATGGTTCAATATTCACAAATTTTACTTTTTCTTTCACACGTTCTGATATGAGCCAAAAGTCAATACGCGACTGGAGAGATCCGTCCCTATTAGACCAAGTATATGCTAAGGAATTTGTATTCTTATATCTCCAAATGTCAACTATATTTAACCTTAAACATACGTTGCTTAATTTGTTTGCACTATAGTCAACTTTTGGGGGCCATCTATCTTGTTGTCCATCAAAGATAGTGTTAAAGTCACCACCCCAAATAACTTCAGCTGAAGGGAATTTTAATTGGAAGTTATTAATATGACCTTCAATATCTTGAAAAAAATAATCAATTTAGTTTTTTTTTGTTGGTGGCATAAATGTTTACAATTAAAATTATACCTGATTTATTTCAACAAGAAGAATGATCCAACGGCCATTTTCGTCATATTTTTGAATTATTACCTTCCCTGAAAACTTATCATTTAAAATAAGGACACCTGCTGATCTATTTGAAGCGCCAAAAGAAAACCAAATGTCACAGCATTGTCTCTTACAAAAAGACACATCTTCTTTGCAGGCATGAGTTTCTTGAATAAAGCAAAAGTCAGCTTTTTTACCCTTACAGAACAGAAACAAAGCCTTTCTTTCTTTCTTTGGCATTAACAGAAAATATTGTTATTGACATAACTCGAACAAAAGAAACAATCCTTAATTATAAAAAAAACAATTAGGTGAACAACAACCGAATAAGAGTTGAGAGTGTATAACGGGTAAAATATTTCCATCTTTGAAAATCAGTCCATCCTGAAATTTTTTTCGCTTCAATAGAAAAAATAATAAATGACAACCTTTATTTTTTTTTTCTGTGTACCACAAAACAAAGTAATTGTTTTTATGAAAAATATTTTATTGAAATTATCAGTTAAAAATATGTATACATCTAAAGAGTGAAATGAGAATAAAATTATATACTTTAAAGAGATCACGTCATTACCAAAATTACAATCTAATATAGCTAGAACTTTTCGTGTTACAGAAAATTAGTAACCAAAACCCATTTAGAACAACTTATATCTTAATTTCTTTACCATCCACTATTGCCTTGATTCCGTCTGCACTGGATCTTCCAACTCGATGAGCAATGTCCACATTACTGGCCACAAAATCACGATCTTCCTTGATGACCACCTCTTTGCAAATTTCCATTATTCGAGACTTGACATTCTCATATGTACGCATCCCTACCAAACGAATATTCCATCTCTGGTCGTAACGATCCTTCTCATTCATTCTGTCTTCCAGTCCTCCAATATTTCGGAATGCACCGCCTCTAGGGCTTCTTTCAACAAGTTGATGCTATTCGAATTTTCTTTAACCATGTCTTTTATTTTTTCGGATGACTGACGAATTATTTGAATTATACTTTGCTGTACCTGGCTTAACGTGAGGTCATCCGTTGTATCGCCTTTTGCTAGCTTTTTCGGTGGAGGTGCTGTGGATGGCGTATTCGGAGTAGAATCATTTTCATCTCCTTTTTTGCTATGACAACTATATGAATGAGTTTCACTAATGAGCCTTTTTTCCGGCGATCGTTGGAGTTCAATGTCCATCTTTACAGAGCCTGATGAGTCCATGGTAACTTTCAGGATTTTCACGAGTAAAAAACCGTGTAACTATGACTTCTCAACTGTAACACGTTCTAACAACTGCTATAAAACTCAAAAAGCATGATTGATTAATTACATAGAAATCTATAAGATATACCCGATTTTATTTTCAGAGCCAAAGCATGTGCGTTTAATCAAGCCGCCATCTTGGTCCGCCCCAGAGGCTGCATCCTCCGAAGGATGTATTCGAAGGGCGCTGCGTCATCGCGGTGCAACGTAGACTGTCTCACTTAAAAAAAAAAATTGGAAGACTCCTTCAAATGCAGCCTCAAAATGCATCCTTTGTTTCCCAGGTAATGAAGGATACAACCGGTGGATCCTCGAACATCCCAAGATTTATTGCGTGCTGATAACGGCAATACGTTTTTAAAAGAAAACTCCAGATTAAATGTATGAATTAGGTTTTATTTTACTTGGATATCTAAACACATGTTAAAAAACAAAAAGAGTATGTCTTACTAAAAAGTGCTTTTATAGACAGTTTACATTTTTATGCGTACATGTATGGATCAAATATATTTCCAGCTTTTGTAAACCTTGTTTTGCCTTCAGATCGCTTAAAATAAGTTTTAAAATCACTTTGAAAAAAAGTCATTACAAATTGTATTACTGCTTATTAATGGCAGCTGTTACGGTTGCTAGGTGGTTCGGCTTGTGTGGACTTCGAAGGACTCGCCTTGATGCAGTCTATGAAATAAGAGCTCTAGTAGAGTAGGGAACGAGAATGTGTCGTTACAGCGCCATGCGTTATAGGCTACACTCATCAGCAATAAACTGTAAGTGGTTGCACTACAAATAATGAAGAAAGTCATCTCTGGAACTGTTTTCTTGCAGCAGCTCGTTGATACCCTCTCAGTTACGAATAAACTCGTTCATGTTCATTTATTTGATTTGCTTCGGATCCACCCCCTCTGCATCTGGAGACAGAACGTATATTATCAGTTTCTCTCACACAAAGAACATTTAGAAAGGTATCTACATGTTTGACCATTTTATTCTGAGTGTTTGGGAGATGTTTTTCAAAAGACTACTACAAAACGGTAGTTTTTGCTGTTATGATTTCCATTGGATTACATTGTGTGCTCCTGCGTTTGTCCACAAACATGGCCAACCGCAACTCTCCGTGACGTAGATTCCCGAGCTGTACATTTAATTATACTTTGTATATTAAATTAATGCACACTTTAGCATACAACTATAAATTACATAAAATTGAATACCTTGTAAAATAGCATTTAAGACTTCGTTTCTTTTTAAGGGCCTTAATCTTTGTGGATCCATTCAGACCAAAGAAAGTCTGTTGTTGATAAACTTGTGTGGTCAGTGGCTGAACTATGGGGAAAAGTCTCAAATGAAATAACACCTTTATATCTGAATAGGCACTGTTATGTTGATGAGATCATTGCTGGGAAATGCCGTTTATCTTGCTGACTCCAATACTTCATTTACATGGTTTGTTCAGCCATCTCTACCTAGCCACTCCCCTCCTCCTAAAAACATATTATAGACAGGACATCTTTGTCTCAAATCAGACTTGTTTCAGACTTGTTAAACTTGCAGACTTGTAAGAGACTCCTGTAGCCTCTTGCAGACTCGTGGGCTTCTTGAAGACGCTGTTTGACTGCAGACTAACCAAAACATTTCAATAAAGAAATTCTGCTCGTTCGAGTCTCCTGGACTGGGTTCTCATTAATTTTTTTTCCAACAACTGTATTCTAGCCCCATTAATCCTTGCAGTGCTGCATTGTAAACAAACAATATTATGATAGGAGAGCAGCCAGAATCTTTTAAGGTCCATATGTCAGGAGTGAACCATTGCTGTAAAATATTTTTTTTTAGCAGAAGTGAAGCCAGACATTAACAGTCTTTTGTCAACTAATGAAAACTTATAAAGAGAATCATCATTTAGCAACATAAGACAAGGATCTAAATCAAAGTGCAACTTTGTAATATTTTTAAGCATTCGAGCTACATTTTTCCAGAAGTTAGATGTGACCAAACAGTCCCAAAACATATGCAAAAAAGTACCTCTGGAATTATTGTGGCACAGACTGCAATTAGGATTTGGTAGGAGTTTCATCAAATATTGCTTATATAGGGTACGATACATTTTGTGTGCAGTTTTAAAATGGATTAGAATGTGCGAGGGGTTTTTGGAGATAATACAGATATTTGACCAAACTGTGTCCCATTTAGGACTGTAACCCAGCCAGGAGAGTTCTCTGTTTCATACAGCTAGTATCTTCATGGATTTGTATGAGCATTCAAGTAACTGCTTGCAGTCCTGCATGTGGGCGGGTACCCACGGGTGCCCGCGTGTTGCAGAGTTTCGAGAGAGACAACCAAGAGTGATCCAATATTGTTAGCTATAGTAGGAAGTGACATTGATTGTGTATTTTGCTATATCTGAAAAAACTATTGTCTCAGTGTAATCTAGTTCTATTCTTGCCATCCCATTCCTCGCATCAAGCGCTGCAAGCGAGAGAGACTTCTGTGTTTGATTTAAAATTTGTGACAAAGTCAGCTGAAACCATTAACAGTTGATGACATTCTTTTAATTATTTTTTTCGTAATTCTTTTATATGTCATTCTTGAAATGTGTTAGTGTATTAAAATAGTTGTTCATATAATATTAACAATAGTTATCTTTTTAAATTATTGTTTGTTGCATGAAAATAAATACATGCACATCTATGTCTCATGCGGTTCAGGTCGCGGTGTTTATGTAGAACGGGTAGGGTCAGGTACAGAATGATATTAGTGCTGCTGTCGGGTGACGGGTCGGGTGTTCTTTTAATTATTGCAGGTGCGGGTTTATCAAAAAGGACACGTGCAGGATTCTGACTGCTTGCATATCAAAGAGACTGTACCCTGAAGACTCCCAGTATGTTTGATCCACTTTAACAATGGGTGATCATCTAAGCAAGAGTTCCACGGCACCCCATATGCTTTCATTGCTGACCTTAACTTCAGATACATAAAGAGGGAGGTACCTGGCAAGGAGTAATCTGTTTGGATGTCCTGAAAAGTGCGCAGTCTGCTGCTATTGAATATGTTACAGAATGTATGTACAGCTTTTGAGGACCAGGGAGGATAAGTAAAGGGCTGGTTACCAGATAACAGATGGGTTTTATTCCAGAGAGGAGACTGACTTGAGATTTTCTGACCTTACACCAGCAAAAGGCATATCTTGAAGTCTGTGAGGGGAAACATAGTCAGATTCAATACTCCTCCAAAGTACTTTGAAATTGGTGTTCAACCAGATGTGTATGGACCTAATTTGAAAAGCAAGACAGTAAAGCCATAGGTTAGGGAGAGCAAGACCGCTGCCCGGTTTTGCACACTGCAAAACTTACTCTAGGATGCTTGCCACCCCAAATTAATTTTGAGATTAATGTGTTAGTTTCTTTTTTTAATTTTAGGGGAGACAAGAGAGCATGGAAAATAATAATAAAATTACATTTTAAAATGTTCATTTTAATAACACTAATTCTGGCTTACATTGACATTTTTAGGTTGTCCCACCTCTGTATATCCTGCTTAATTTTCAGATTAAGTTTATGAAAATTTGACTGGGTAACCCTTGACAGAGTCTGTGATTTTGATGGCAAGATAAGTGCATGCAGGTAAGGTAATCGAAGGTAAGACCATTAGTGTCACAGAAGAGGGACGAGACCAGAGCTGTGAGTATGAATGACAGTTTATTATAGTTAATGAACAGGAATGTAGTGAACAGGTAAAGTCTTTTTCTTGCATATGGGGAGTAGTGGACAAGATGATGGGATGGAACCGGCGACTGATAATGGATACTGAACACGGACAAAAATCTGTAAAAACACAACCAAGAGAGAATCATACTAGGAAGGAGGAGAGATGCAGACACTGGAGGAAAAACTAGAACAGATAGGTAAGTATAACTAGATGTATAAGGTTTCACTGATCATGAGCGTTTGTCCTTCTCTATGCAACAAGGCCAGCCACTGAGTGTAGGACAGGGATGGGATTTATGGAGCTGGAGTGATGAGCGGGGATGCCGTGCAGGTGTGTAAGTGATCAGTAGGTAGGTGAGAGGGCTCTTGCTGATTGCGGTGAATGTGAATGGGGAGAACCTGGCCTGGAGTTACTTATGTCTGAGAGATAAAGCATAATGTCGTCAGCATACAATGATATGTAATCTTGGGAATTGTTAATAGTTATAGATTTTATGGTTTGGTTTTCTCTGAGGGCTTGTGCAAGAGGTTCAAATAAAAGTGCAAATAAAAGTGGTGATAACGAGTAGGCTTGTCTACAACCTCTTCTGAGTGGAAAGGGCTGTGACTGACAAGAACCTGCCATCACAGAGCCAGTAGGACATTTATATAGCAGTGGTATAATATTAAGAAACTTAGGGCAAGTTCCAAATCACTCTAGAACAGCTCATAGATAGCTTTGAGAAAATCTAAAGAAAAAATGGTTGAGGTAACATTACTTTCATGAGCATGGTCAATAATATGTAGCAGTCGGCACATATTATCTGATGCTAGACGGCCCCTCAAAAAACCAGTTTGATCATAGTGGATCAGATTGTCTATATATGGTTCTAGTCGCAAAACCAATGCTTTAGCCAAGATCTTGACGTCTGATAATATCAGACATATTGGCCAATAATTCAATCAATTTAATGGATCTTGTCCTTTTGCACCTTAAGGTAATAAGGGATACATTTCGATCTCTATGAAGTGTACCATGTTCAATGGCATAATTCATAGATTTCTAAATTAGAGAACCCACAATGTCCTAAATAACTAAATATAGCTCCGGATCCATCAGGGCTGGGTGATTTACCTTTTTGTAATATTTTAGCTGCATTGTGAGTTCCTCGAGTTTTAGAGGTGTTTCTAAGGATTCTTGTGTAGATACTGGTAATGTAGGAAGGTCTGAGAAAATTGTGACATTTTTTTCTCTGTCAAGGGAGACCTCAGATGAATATATTCATTCATTTATTTTCCTTCGGCTTATTTCCCTTATTTTTCAGGGGTTGCCACAGCAGAATGATCCGCCAACTATTCCAGCATATGTTTTACGCAGTGGATGTCCTTCCAGCCAGGAAAATACTGGGAAACACCTGTAGGGAGTCAACGGATCCTTCCAAAACCGAATAAGTTACATGCCATACTTTTCTTAAAAGATTGATTGGTTGCCACATGTCTGAGCTTTGATTTCACTATCAAAGGAATTTAGGCACCCAGCAAAAGGTTATTCACAGAATCGCCTGCTCAACATCCCAAAAACTATAGGAAGATTCTCTACACTCGGAGACCCCCCAAACAGGTTTTTGAGAATGCTCAACAAGCCCCTTTGTTCGCGCCTGCAAACTGCATCTGCGAGAGAAATACACAGTCCTCGGGTAGACAAAACTGATCAAAAAGCTTTTGAAATTTAAAGGGACATTCTCTCAGGTTGTAATGCTAAAAACTTAGCAACTGTTAGAATTTGAATCCTTACTCACTCTCCGTCATTTACTTTCCTCAAACTGCTTGTATGTATGTGTGTTTGTGTGTCTTATGTAGATTAGTACGTTGTGTTATAGAGTAGCAATAAACCTGTGGTTCATTTTAAGATGTGTTGGTGTGTTGTGTGCTTTATAAGTTAATAACTCAGCTTCAGATATTGCTACCTTGCTCATCAAATAATTAAATATTGTCATTGTTGGCCACGTAATAATATAATAAATGATTGCTAAACATAACTTTACACTAACCGTTTATTTGGTGAACAAATAAGTAGGTTATGTCAGGACTCCAGGCTGATCAGCTGGTTATATCTGTTTTGTTTGTTTGTATTAGCCTTACGTTCCTTTGTTTGTGTTCCTGATTGTTTCTCTCCACCCCCTCATTCGCTTTCATTTAGTTGATTTGTTTCACCTGTCTTTGCTCATTTTCTCCTCATTAGCTCCCCTTTTTATTCCCCTTGTTTGTGCTGTTCTGTGCCAGATTGTTGTTTGCGTCTGAGCTTGCAGCATCAAATTTAGGTGAACTGATTGGTTTTATGTAACTTTTTTCTGTTTGACTCCAGGACTCTCTCCTTCCCAGCCTTTCTGTGTAGTCCCTGGTGGCTTGCCCTGCCAAGTCTTTGATCTTGTGGTGCCTGAATTTATGATTTCCTGGACACTGGCCTGGTTCTGACCAACACACCTGCCTTAGTTTTTCAGAGATTGTTGAACAGCCAGATTGTTTCTGTCCATGTTAGCTTCAATGCTTGTACTGTGAACCGTTACACAAGCTCTTGTGATTTTTGCCATTAATCGTTATGTAAAGGGATTTTCTTTTTAGTTCTGACTGATTCCACTAACCACTCTTTTTAGCAGGAATTTGTTAGGGAGATGCTGTTCTTTTTTAGGAGTGTTCGTTTCTTGAATAATTGAGACCAAGACTGCATTGCTGTTTTTGTTATGGCTTGTTCCTCTGCTGCGTGTGTGTTCTCTCTTCTTCTGATGTTTAATTTATCTGGGGCGGCAAAGAGTGTAACAAATGTGACTTATCAGACACATAATTTTGTATTTAACAACTAATGCACAAACAACCCCTCCCATCTGGTCAAAGCAATGGTCAGTGTGTAATCTGACTCCAAATGTGCTGTTCTTTTGCTCCTATCAGGCCATCTTAACAATTATGCCTTTATTTTATACAATCAGCTGTGATTCATTTAATCATGTATTGTGTCATATCTGTGTCATTAAATGTTTGTGTATAACTCTTGGAATTATGTTTAGGGCTACTACAGTTGAACAGGATGACAGATGGGCCATGTTTGATATCCCTGCAGAGCTAATTTGATGTACTGAACAATTGTCAAGTTGATCAAAGATCAACTGGAGCCTCAAACTTCAGCTGCTTTTTTTTTTCTTCTCTTAAACAAGACTTGCAAGTATCAAACTTAATCTCTGTAACAGATACATTAATTTTGGAAGTCTTTTTTTTTTTTTTTTTTTTTTTTTCTTTATTCTATATTTCCACCTGGGGATACTCATTCCGAGGTCCCTAGAGACTATGCAGCGCCATTGATGCGATCCAAGACCTGTGAAGAGATGATCCCAAGGTATCCATAATCCTGGACCAGGTCGTATTTTGAGCTGATGCTGTGGTGGTCATGGAGAAATGGAGTGCATGAGCCTAATTCCTAAATGACCACCGTGACAACGCGGGCCAGCCTGACCTCCCGCCGGTGCCCTACTCACACCTGCAGCTTCTCCATGATGGACATCCAGCTTCTTCAGCCTCCAGCGCCTAGACTGCTGCTCCACACAGAAAGTTTGGCCAGAGGAAATATGGTTGTGCCCAACAGAGCCTAGTTACTCTAGAGGTCTAAACGGTGGATTTGCTCTACAGTGTTTGAACTTCCAGCAGTGAAATTTAAACTAAACTGAACTTCAACTCTGTAATCTGGACTCTACTAGAACTATGTTAAGCTGCTTTGACACAATCTGTATTGTGAGAAATGCTATATAAATAAACTTGACTTGACTTCCTAGGGAAAAAAAAGAATATTAAATGAGAAAACTGTGGGGGTGGCTAACCCAAAAATAAACGCTCTTTGAACAAACACTTGACCCAAAGAAGTCAAGACAAGCATATAGCTTAACTTAATATTACATTTATAAAATTACAATTATAACTAAATAGGATTAATTATTACTGTTTTCCCCCTTGAGCTAATTTCTCTACAAGATGTTGTCACCATACATTCTGGAACAAATGCTTTAACAAATGTTTCTAATATTTTTGTCATATTGTCTTTTTAATTGTTCATTTTATCAGTTGTGAAATAGGCTTAATGTGACTGGAAAAATTGGAGTTGCCAAATTAAATTCAAAAGTAACACAAGTGCCAATGTCATATCGGTAGGACAGATGTCACATCCATAACAAAGCTTTTCCCTCATGTATGCAAAAATATAAAATAAACATTTTTGTTCTACAGAGAGAAATCTCTTATCCCTTTGATTAGTAGGGCCTATAATTTCTTTTGAGCTGTGCCGTTTAATTCTGTAATGTGAGGGGAACGCTGACAACGGAGTGCAGATCCAAATGCAGCGTTTATTAAGAGAATGGTCAGGCAATCAATGGTCAAGACGGGGCAATCAGGTACAAAGAATCCAGAGTCGTAGTCAAATAACAGGCGGATGGTCAGAAGGCAGACAGGAATAAACAAAACACAGCAAGGCAAAGGAAACGCTTCGTAATGCCACAATACTTTTAAACAAGACTCAGCAAGGATGTGTGCGCTGTATTTAAAGTCCCTGTAATCAGTCCGTAACGATCCTCCGGCTTTGTGTGTGCGTGTAATCAAACTGAAACAGGAACAGCTGTCTGCGAGGTGCGTGATGGAACTTGTAGTCCATATACTGCCGGATTTGTAGTTCTTTAGCGAACTGCGTGTTTACCAACGATCTGCAGCCCCTTAAACGCTGGTGATCATAACAAATGCACAAAATTTCTACAAAGTATGTTGTATACTGTAAATAAACGTTTTTTTGGTCATATCCATGCTTATTTAACCTATTTAAAATGTAAAATGTTTACAGATATTTTTCTCATCCCTTAACTGTGGTTAGTTGTTTTGGATAATATAAACAGATATGAGAGTTGAGATGCGAAAGCCTCTCGAAGTGAAAGTGCGAAGTGCCATCTGACATTTTCTTTTAACATTAGTTTTTTTTTTCTCAGGCTCCTGTGTGTAGGTTCAGTAATTTCACATTTATTTCAAAATTGAAATTTTTCAATTTTATAAAATTCAATTTACCAGCATGGGTGTTAACAGAACTGTTGTCTAGTCCAGGGGTTCACAAACTTTTCAGGCCGCGACCCCCAAGATAACAATGCCAGTGACCCGTGACCCCCCACTATCCTCTGAGGTGGTTATAAATATACAAACATTGTGCACACAATAATAGGCCTATATAAACACAAGCATACTGACAACACAAAAAAGTGCAACAGTCTCACAACCATATAATGTTTTATAGTACTTTATACATTTTTATTTAATTTGCTTTGCTATTGCAATGCAGTCTCTCTGGGAAAGTCCAGGAAGTCTCTTCTGCCTTACCATTAGAGCAGTCTCTTGATTATGTTTCGTTCTCATGTTAAAACTGCCAAACAGACTTTTGTCGAGTTTGCATGTGAGAAACGCACACTTTTTGAGAAGTGGTGTCTTTGTAGTTGAGTTGCAACATTTGATCAACTTCAGGAATTAATTTTTCTTGAAGAATTCAAAAATTGCGTACCTGAATCTGTGGTTGTTCACTTGAACGAACAAAAAGTTACTTCTATTAATGACACTGCAGTGTTAGCTGATGAATTTGTATTAACACATAGAAATGTTTTCCATAGTTCACAGCGATCATTTTCTCAAACTGCTAAGGGAATATCCCCAAATAGTCCACGTCCTAAAACAGCAATGCATCCAAATTTTTCAGAGAAAACAAAAGGCAAGCAAGTTGTTTTTTTTGTTTAGACCCAAATAATATTATCTCAGAGTGTCGTGCTTGGAAACAGAAAATGGCTAGTTCACAAACTAAGTCTTCTGCATTAGTGCACACATTGGGTAGTGTAAATTGTGACAAAGACCCTGATACTAGTGCGTATCAGCCATTCTTGCTGGATGGTATAGTCTCTCTTTCTCCTGATGAAGTGGGAACATCGGTGAAAATTTTAAGAGACACTGGCTCAGTCCAATCATTGATTTGTGAGAAAATATTACCTCCTGGTGGTGGTTATACAGGAGCTAATGTTTTGGTCCGTGGCATTGGCAATGGATGTCTTAACCTGCCCTTACATGATCTGTACCTCAAGTCTGGCTTGATTACAGGTCCTGTAAAGCTTGCAGTTTGTGAACAGTTACCTTTTGAAGGTGTTGACCTTATTTTAGGAAATGATCTTGCAGGTGGTAGAGTCTTTCCTAGTTCTTTGGTGAGCAACAAACCAATTTCAAGTAATGGTCTGTTGCTTATAAAAGATATTTTGGCTGTCTTTCCCTCTTGTGCAGTGACACGAGCCCAGAGTAAAAAGCTTGCTGAGGTAGTTGATCTCTCTGAAACTTTTCTAGATTCCCTTAATAGTGATGCTCAGCCAGAGAAAGCACCTGATGTGAAGTCTTGTGAGCTACCATTTCTCAATTACAACCTGTTCTTCAAATGGGTAGAGAACCATTAATTTTAAGTCAGAAAGCAGATCCTTCTTTGGCCTGTTGTTTTGAGTCTGTTACAAATGACAGGAATAAATTGCCCGGTAAAGTTAAATACTTTTGGGAGGGAGAGATTTTAATGCGCCGTTGGAGACCCATTGCTCTTTCCCTCCCTTAGTGAAGTCCACCAAATTGTTCTACCCCAGCAGTATAGACAATCAGTACTGAAAATTGCTCATGATCATGTGCTTTCAGGACATCTTGGTATTACTAAGACATTTAAACGTGTATCCCGCTACTTTTATTTGCCAGGACTGAAGTCTGCAGTCTCTAAATTCTGCCGCTCATGTGCCATTTGCCAAACAGCTGGCAAACCAAAACAGAAGCTGCCTGTTGCTCCCTTGCGACCAATTCCAGTCATGCAAGAACCCTTTGAGCGTCTTTTATTAGATTGTGTAGGTCCCCTACCCAAGTCAAAATCAGGACATGTTTTTATAATATATATATATTTTTACTATAAAAATATATTTTTACTATAAAAGACGAATAAAGACGAGTCTTCACTGACGTCCAGCGTTCACCAGCCTCCGGCGCCTAGACTGCAGCTCTGCACAAGACGTTTGGCCATAGGAGAAATGGTCGTGCCCAACTGAGCCTGGTTTCTCTCGAGGTTTTTTTTTCCTTCACTTTCGCAAATTGGTGAAGTTCGTTCCTCGCCGCTGTCGCCACTGGCTTGCATGGTTCGGGACCTGTAGAGCTGCGCATCGATGGATTTTCTCTTTAGTGTTTGGACTCTCAGCAGTGAAAATTAAACCACACTGAACTGAACTGAACTTAAACTCTAAAAACTGAACGGACACCATTCCAATTCACTATAATCTTCTATGTGAAGCTGCTTTGACACAATCTACATTGTAAAAGCGCTATAGAAATAAAGATGAATTGAATTGAACTATTTTGTGTACTTCTACCCGTTTCCCTGAAGCCATACCCTTGCGCTCCATAAAAGCCCATGCTCTTGTCCGAGAGCTAATTAAGTTCTGTACGATCTTTGGATTGCCAAAGATCATACAGAGTGACAGAGGCACAAACTTTACCTCTAAAATGTTTACCCAAATGCTTAAACAATTTGGCATCCAACATGTACTTTCAAGTGCCTACCATCCAGTCTCAAGGTGGTGTGGAAAGGTTCCAACAAACCTTGAAAATGATGCTGCGGACTTATTGCTTGGCAAGTGGTAAAGACTGGCCAGAAGCCTTGCCATTCTTGTTGTTTGCAATCAGAGAAGCTGAACAAGAATCTCTTGGCTTTAGCCCTGCTGATCTGGTCTTTGGTAAAACACAATTTTGCCTGACATTTATATGTGAATTGCGTCCTGTGCATTTGTAGATTAGTGTGCATTTGTGGTTAGCTCTCTGTGCATTTGTAGATCGCTGTGGTATTTGTGGGTAGCTCTCTGTGCATTTGTGGATTTTGAAACATTTCTAACGTCAAGACGAACACTAATCCACAATGGACTCCACCCACTTTCTACCTAAACCAATTAGATACCGGCAACGTGGTGCTGACCAATCGTTGCTCGTTCTCGCTCCAACCAGTCACGCTTTGCCTTACAATCAGAGCGGGACCAGCCGTAAATTTAACCTGTCTCTTCAAAATGGAC
>CAIGQV010012465.1:25907-36845 GCA_903798115.1 Danio jaintianensis
GTCCATTTTGAAGAGACAGGTTAAATTTACGGCTGGTCCCGCTCTGACTGTAAGGCAAAGCGTGATTGGTTGGAGCGAGAACGAGCAACGATTGGTCAGCACCACGTTGCCGGTATCTGATTGGTTTAAGTAGAAGGTGGGTGGAGTCCATCTATTTGTGGATTAGTGTTCGTCTTGACGTTAGAAATGTTTCAAGATACACAAATGCACAGAGAACTACCCAATAATACCCACAGCGATCTACAAACGCACAGAGAGCTAACCACAAATGCACACTAATCTACAAATGCACAGGACGCAATTCACATATAAATGTCAGGCAAAATTGTGTTTGTAGAATAAAAAAATATATGTGTGAGTATGTTTTTTATTTGCAAGTCTAATTTTACTTGTGAATATAATTCATGTTTGTGGAACCATAAGATTTATCTGTGGATCTCATTGTATTTATTTGTGAATATACTTGGTATTTGTCAATCGCTTCACATTTATTTGTGGATCGTATTATATTTGTTTGGAATTACGAAACAATTCTCTCTCCATATTATTCTAATAGGTAGTTTAATCAAATGAGTAAGATCCACCCTCATTTTGGGAACCACTGGTAACGTCAATACTATGCTTAAGACAAACTCAGATGGCAAAATTAGCATTATATTACCAATACTGGCCAGTGGTCACAACTGCAGAAAAAAATCCTCTAGACTTGCGCACTCAACAACCAGTCACTTCCGTATTATACACCTGCGACAGGTAGGCAGTCACTAAAACTGGATACACCTGCGAAACTGGTATTTCACAGTATATGCATCAGCGAAACTAACCATTCGTATTTTATTCTGCTAAAATAAATAAATAAATTTCTCGGTGCCATGAACGAGGAAGATGGACTTTGTGATCTGGCAACGGTGTCCTTGCATGTAAGTGGCCTGGAGACTGACCCTGGACTGGACAACTCCCCTAAACACGATAATCAAATAAATATATGTGAAGGCGGACGGCTGTACAACGGCACTGTACACGGAGAATCGTCGACAAAACCTGTTGCCAAATTTGTGGACACAACTGTAGGCAGCAGCACAGACTCATCTGATTTAGGAAAAGCGAAACTGTGTGCAGAACACGAATGCGAACTACAGCTGTACTGTAGTACGGAGGAAAAACTGACTTGCTCGCAATGTGTGTCCGATGGATTTTGTCAGGGTCACGCAGTGACAGAACTGGTTACCCGGGCAACTGTAGTAAGGGTGAGTCGCGATCACAGTCGTTAACACATTTACTTTAGTAACATAATAACTGGATTTCATTGTATAACCTCGACAAAACGCATAGTATAAATAGCTCTTCTTTTATAAGAAAGTTATTCTGTTTGAATTAGTTTGCAAAAAAGTTTCAATAGTCTTGTTTTACTTGTATGCTTGTTCACATGGAGAAGGCGTGGTCAGTTTCATGATCGGGACAATTATTAATCATATTTCTTTATAAAGCACAATAAAAGCAACAGAAGCTGACCACTGCTATACAAAATGTCTGCTAAAAAATAGATATAAATGACTACTGTGCATTTAAAAAAAGACCAAGAGGGTAGAAAACCACTTATTCAATTCTGTATACTTTATGGACAGTTAAAAGACTTAGCAAAGAGGTACGTTTTTAACTTTGTTTTGAATTGTAATTCTGAAGAAACTAATTATAGGCTTCTTATAATTATAATTATATAGCTGGCTCACTGGAGGAAAAAATATATATAAGTACGATTTAATGCTTAATTATTATTTTGCACCATTTAACCCGTATGTACTGTTGGGGATGTTTTCATCCACTCTGGGGTGATTTTGTGTCTTAATTTGGCCATAACTTTTTTGTGTTTCAGCTAGCAGAATGATTTTTGGTGACAAATCTTATTTTGACACATTTGAGAAAATGGTTTGAATTTTTAAAAGAACGCAACAATACACTCTGGGCAAGTTTACTACCCTTTTGTTAGGTTAGGGATGAAAACATCCACTTAATTAAACTGCTGTAAAAATGCATCAGATAAATATTTTTTTCATTTTTTTTACATAAATCTGTTAATCAACCTGAGTCTTGATCAAAACTACTAAATTGTTTAGAAAATTACAGGATTTTAACTCTTTAATTGCCAAATACAGAAATGATGTCACTGATTTGGTGAAAAAACACACACAAAATGACGTATTTTCAATATAAAAAGTAATTGTGGACTGGATTTACCTTTTATCAAAGTCTTGGACACGTGAAGCAACATTGCCTTTGATACATGGTTTTTGATTAATTTTCTTTTTTTTTTCTCCCTAATTTACTGTTGGTGGCTGTTTTTGCCCCATTGACTTTCATTATCACCAGATTTTTTGATTACAAAACCATGACATCATATAATCACACATTTTTGATTGTTGGTGGTTTTCCTTGTTGGGAAGAGGTCAAATTTGTCATTTTTACTGTTGATCATCAGTTGGCACCATTAACACTTTAGATAGGCCTGTGCAAAAAAAAAGCGTAGTTTCTGGATTTTATATGGAGTATAACTAACGTATATAATTAAAGTATAATCAAAGTGTGTGTATGTGTCTGTCAGAGTGACCTTTACGCACTTACCTTGATGTGTCTGAAAAAATCAAAATATGCATCTCAGCTCTTCGGACTACATGGAGTAAATAAAAACAAAGACTGTGTATTTATGCACCATCAAATGTGGTTATAATGGAAGTCAATGGGGCAAAAACAGCCACCAACAGTAAATTAGGGAGAAAAAATTCAAATCTAACAATGCATCAAAGACAATGTTGTTACTAATCGTTCACATGTCCAAGACTGTGATAAAAAGTACAAAAAAAATCCTGTCTTTTTATATTGAAAATACCAAATTTTGTGTGTTTTTTTTCACCAAATCAGTGACATCATTTGTGAACTTGGCAATTAAAGAGTTAAAATCCTGTAATTTTCTAAACAATTTAGTAGTTTTGATCAGGACTGAGGTTGATTAACAGATTTATGCAAAAAAATTAAAAAAAATATTCATCTGATGTATTTTTACAGCAGTTTAACTCAGTGGATGTTTTCATCCCAAACATAACAAAAGGGTAGTAAATTTGAACAGCGCACAAGGGTTAAGTAGGTATATATACAATTTTATAAAATGTGTTAAGCTCGAAGGATGTGATTTTGTTCAACACATTTTTTCTGTCAAATATTTCACAAACAGTAAACTCCTTCTCATAATAATAATAAGAACAAAACACATTTTTAGGGAATAGCTATGTTGTATTTTTACTGATTTATTATTTTGTTCTTTGTATTTTGCATTTTGAGTAATGTTTCATGTGGCTACAAGGCACAACAGCATATACAAATACTTGTGAAGGCCAGCAATGTAGATCTGAAAAGTGTTATCTGTTTAATGAAACAAGAAAGAGACACATATCATATCCACATATTTATTCTTGTAACCTGCATAGTCTTATACAGTATGTCAACTTCATTTTTCTCTTTGTTTTAAATAGAATCAGTTGGTGGATGTCTGTGAGGAAATGCAGCTGCAAGCCATACGGATCGAACGCTTTATTGACTATACACTTACAGCAAGAGAGAAAGCTGTACAAGTACATAAAGGATTCATTTACTGGTTCCAAACATGCAGATCATTATTTTATGTTATCATTTTGTACATTGTAGCATTTGTGTCATGGCAACGTTATGTTACTGCAATGTATTATTATTATTATTATATTACATCAATGTTTTAACATTACATCCAATGTATCCAGATGAATTGTACTTATACCAGTGTTATATGTGGATGTACTTGATAGACAGATGCAAACAGTGCAAGAGAACGAGTGTTGGCTCAGGTGCACATGGTGCGCGAGGCTCTGGAGGAGGAGGAGCAGCATCTCCTGGAGGCCATACAGAGAGAGGAAGAGCGTGTGGAGCAGTGCCTTCTCACTCAGAGAGCACACTGGACTCAAACACTGGAGAAACTCACCGTCACACGCACTAGCCTGGTGCACACACTCACACACTCAACAGATACAATGCTTGTGGTGAGTGAATGAAGACACCATGTACAATGAACTGCAGTAGATGTAATATTTGGAATGTGTCATATTCCAGCTGCTGCAGTTTTTACATTCAAAGTTTAGTAAGCTAGTAAGGGACATGCAGTTTTGAAGTTATTGAATTATTTATATTTTCCCTATGCAACTGCAGTTCACAAACCTTTAGAAAAAAAACTTTCAATTCTTCAGCAGCTGTGCACTAAACAATATTTGAAAAACCCTTTTGACCGTTTTAGGAGCGAGTCCCAAAACACATTTGCAGCCAATCAGCAGTAAAGGGCATGTCTGCTTGTGATAGCGGAGATATTAGCCACTGTACAGTAGGTGCGTTTGACTTGAACAAGGGCTGCAGACGACAGTCAATGAGATTAGCCCAGTGAAGTCATTAATATTTGAGTCATTCAACAACAAATTATTATCTAAATAGGTTATGCAGCTGAATAGAGTAAAGGGGCTGTATTAAAAGTTCCAAAACGAACATAGTTTCAAAACTAAGAAACAAATGAATTAACAACAAACGTGATTGCAGTAAAATAAGGGTAATCTCTTAATAAACATGACTGTCAAGATGTAGATGGGAATTTTGTTTTGAAAGTCTGTAAATGAGAATTAGAGGCACTGAAGATGTTGAATAAACCTGAAACACACGGGATCGTTGTCATGCATGCTAATTATGGGTGAAGTAGCTGTATCGTGCTCAAATGGTGTGTTCCAAACGAGATATATCACCCTCCAAAAGGCACTTTTGAGTAAAGGCAATCATTAACACCATAGTAAATAGAGTGCTCAAAACGGACCACTTCGAAGGGTACAACTGATGGACACATAAGGCCCCCGTGATCCCTTATCCACTAGGAAGCTGTTCGGCTTTCAATTCATTGTGCTACTTTGATGTAATGATGTGGCATTGGCGCGTTCTCAAATCAGACAAACTTGCTAACTAGCATGCACTGCTTCAAGTCAGATTTTAATCAGTCTATTTTTAATAGTGCTTTCAAATATCAATATCATTTGGCTTAGTGGACCTTTTAATCATTTTAAATAGACAAAATTTATTCGGTATGCATTCTTTTTCTAATAATTCACCCTGTGTATACTAACGTACATTACATACTACGGTTACCACACTTAAAGACATAGTTCAGACATTTTTGTCCTCAGAAAGCTCCTGTACGACCCCTTCACACAAAGGACGATAACTTAGGCATGTAACAATATATCGAAATGTATCTGCATGTGAGCAGCAGTAGCAGACACATTTGAGAAATATATTATTATATTACTATATATTACTTGTCATATGTTACTTGATTCTTTTCACCGTTAATTTATTTTGCTGTCTTATTTAACCCTTGTGTATGGTTCAAATTGACTACACTTGTTATGTTTGTGGCTGCTTTTGCCCCATTGACTTCCATTATAACACAATTGTTTGATTGCAAAGCCATGACACCTACCTGCAATCATGCATTCTTGAATTATGATGGTTTTCTCTGTTGGGAAGAGGTCAGATTTGTCATTTTTACTGTTGATCATCAGTTGGCACCATTAAAAAAGCTTCTGGCTTTTATATGCAGTTCTATGGAGTATAACAGCAGATTATAGGGTGTGCATATGTAAATACACTTACTATGTTTACTGTGTTCTAAGGTTGTGATGAGGTTCTTATTTGGATTTTCTCAGACATATCAAGGTAAGTGCACAAAGGTCTCTTTCTCACACACACAATACTCGATATAAAAACCAGAAACAAAGCTTTTTTGCTCTGCAGCTGATGATGCAACAGTAAAAATGACAAATTGTACCTCTTCCCAACAGGAAAAACCATCAACAATAAAGAATGCTTTATGATGATTATTTGATGTCATGGGTTTGCAATCAAAAATGTCATTATAATGGAAGTCAATGGGGCAAAAACAGCCACCAACATAACGAAATGGTAGTAAATTTGCCCAGAGTGTATTGTTGAGTTTTGAAAATTTTCAAAGCATTTTCCCAAAATATGTGTCAAAATAAGACTCAAAAATCACCCCCTAAAGCACACAAGGGTTAAGAAGCTAAAGTGCCATTCTCACAGAGTTCAGTTTTAAGTTCATATTATATATTTTTGTTGCATTTGTGAATTCAGAAAAATGTTACTGGTTAATTAGGCACATAATATCTTATTATTAATATATCAATGGGTATTTCACTGAATGGAATTGTCTCGTAACGCAGACCTTTTTTAAACTACTGACAAATATTGCAAGCTAAGAGTATCAATATCCACTATCATGTTGAGACATCTGATTTACACCCCTAGTAATATATGAATCATACAAATTTTACTGTAAAAACGAGTCCATATCACAACTATATTAATAATGGCAGATAATTTTTTTTAATCCTTTGGATCACAAAACACATATTGATTGTTAATGTTTTAATACATATTTATGTTTCTATGCTAAATTACATTTGTGCAATATGCCATTGATTGCTTGTTGTTGTTGTTTTTTAGAGCTCTAATGAGGAAATAAATAACAGGTGATGTTGACAATAATCAGCACACATAAATACATCAAATGATTTAAGCTGGACACGAGAACTGATTGTGTACTGTGCTAGGATTGAGGATGCAGAAGGTGTTGGTGAACCCAGAGATACCGAGCAACTAAGTTTGAACAGAAGCTGCAGTGACAGTAAAGTCATGATGGGTTTATGGGCCAGTGCATTACTGCTTGGGCCATCTGGTAAGTGCGCTTCCAGTTACAGTGAAAAAAATGACACTTTGAACCAACTTTTAAAAAATTACTGTAATTTGTTACAGCTACATTCTCAAAGTACATTTTAACGTTGGTTCAAGCTATAAATTTTAATCTAAATCAAAAGTAGTATAATACACTAGAATAAAAGTATTTAATATAGAGACTAATATAGAGACACACTTTCTTTTTTTGTACTTTAGTACAATGTAGAAATCTTTTTTAACCATAGATCAAAGTATAAGCTTGCTTTGGACCAACCTAAAAAATGATCAATGAATCAAAAAAATGAATCAATGGTTTCCAGCGTTCTTCAAAGTACCTTCTTTTTTGTTCAACAAATGATGGCAGAATTTTCATTTTCAACTATTCCTTAAAGTCTACGATCATAAGAACATCATGGGTATCCAAATGGATTGATACCACAGATCCACTACAGTATATATGATGACCACCTTCTTAAAATATATAGCCATGTACTATATATATCCTTATACATTGGTCCTCAAATCCGCTCTTGTGAGCCCAATGTCCTGCACAACCTGTCTATTTTTATATATACAGTTGAAGTCAAAATTATTAGCCCTCCTATGAATTTCCTATACAGTATTTCCAGTACAGTATTTCCTATAATATTTTTTTCTTCTGTAGAAAGTCTCATTTTGGCTTGTATAAAAGCAGTTTTTAATTTTTAAAAAACATTTTAAGAAAAAAAAAACATTTTAAGGTCAATATTTTTAGCCTCCTTAAGCAATATTTGTTTTTCGATTGTTTACAGAACAAACCACTGTCATACAATGACTTACCTAATTACCTTGCCTAGTTAACTTAATTAACCTAGTTAAGCTTTTAAATTGAACTAAACTCTAGTGTCTTGAAAAAAATCTAGTACTGTCATCATGGCAAAGATAAAAGAAATAAGTTATTATAAATGAGTTATTAAACTTATTATGTTTAGAAATGTGTTGGAAAAACCTCTCTCCAATAAAGAGAAATTGGGGAAAAATATGAAAGAATTCAAATTTAACAGGAGGGCTAATATTTCTGACTTCAACTTTGTACACACACACATGCACACACTATACATATACAGTTAATGACAACAGAATTATTAGTCCTCCTGAATTATTAGCCCCCTGTACATTTTTTCCCCCAATTTCTATTTAACAGAAAGAACATTTTTTCATAACTATTTAATAACTAATTTCTAATGACTGATTTCTTTTATCTTTGCCATGAGAGTACATAATATTTTACTAGATATTTTTCAAGATATAATTATTCAGCTTAAAGTGACATTTAAAGGCTTAACTATGTTAAATATGTTAATTTGGCAAGTTAGGCTAATTAGGCAAGTCATTGTATAACGATGGTTTGTTCTGTAGACAATCAAAAAATATTTCTTAAGGGGGCTAATATTGACCTTAAAATGGTTATAAAAAAAATAAAAATAAAACTTGTTTACTCTAGCTGAAATAAAACAAATATTTTCCCCAGAAGAAAATATGTTATAGGAAATACTATGAAAAATTCCTTGCTCTGTTAAACATCATTTGGAAATATTTTGAAAAAAAATTAATAAATAAAAAGGGCTAATAATTTTGACTTCAATTATATATATATATATATATATATATATATATATATATATATTATAGGGCGGCTGTCGCCTCACAGCAAGAAGGTCGCTGGTTCGAGCATAGGGGTATATAGGTGAATTGGGTAAGCTAAATTGTCCGTAGTGTATGTGTGTGTATGGGTGTTTCAGGTGTGGGTTGCAGCTGGAAGGGCATCCGCTGCGTAAAACATATGCTGGATAAGTTGGCGGTTCATTCCGCTGTGGCAACCCCAGATTAATAAAGGGACTAAGCCGAAAAGAAAATGAATGAATGAATATATATAAACTTTTTTTTTTAATTTTAAATATCAGTTTTGTCTTATGGTTTTTGAAGACTCCTTATAGCCATTTTTTAGAATCCATGGGGACACTTACATATCATAAGATCACTGTAATAATGGCTGGAATTGGCACACCAAACATGTCTACAACTTATTCTTTTCTAACTTTGGATCTCATATAAACTTATCCTTCTTTTCTTTAGCCCACCACTCAACTACACTGCAATTTGAAAATCAAACTGTCAGTCCTCTTCTCTTCCTCTCCAATGACCAGCGCACTGTAACTTTCCTGCCCAAACGCCAGCGTCAGTTACCCCCCTATGACCCGGCACGCTTTGACAACTTGCCTAATGCACTTTGTTCCCCTTCCATGTCTTCTGGTACTCACAGCTGGGTAGTTGACGTAGGCACAAGCGGCGCCTTCAAAGTAGGCATATGCTATGCCAGCATAGAACGCAAGGGGTCCGGCAATGGAGCTCGACTGGGCTACAACACAAAGTCATGGGTGCTCTCACATTATGATGGAGACTTGTCTTTCTGTCACAATGGATGCAATGTGGCTATTGCATTGGCTAAAAAACTGAAGAGAGTGGGCCTGCTGCTGGATTGGCCCAGTCAAACTTTGCTGTTCTATGATCCAGAATCTATGTCTGTGCTGCATGTAGCTAGATATGCTTTCAGAGAACCGCTGCTGGCCGCCTGCGCTGTGGCTGATCAGAGCATCTCTATAGTGCACTGAACACTGGATGAATGTTAATATCAGGATGTTGAAGGAATGGATGAAATGTTATATGCAATAGTTTGAACCAATGAACATTCTCAAAAATGTTCTGCATTATATGTGCCACTGAAGACAGAATATGCAATAAGAGATCAAGTAAATCATGCTGTTTAGTTATTAAAAAGATAATCTGCCATGTAGTTATTGACATACCAGTCATTTCTATATTTTGCCAACCTGCTTACAAGCACATCTTTAAAATGTTTTTTTAATCAATTTTAATTTAATTGCGTATGTATTGTGCAAGTATTAATTCTCCATCTCTATCCCAATTTTTGTTTGTCATTATATTGTTATATGAAAAAGTTACATTTGTCATTGATCAAACTCAACATTGCTGATACGTTTATTTGACAAGCTTATTCTAGAGTTTCTGTGTGAGCATTTGAGATCATGGCTCTGGTTGGTGTCTCAGTGGGGAGAACAGGGCAATTCACAAGAAAAAGAACTATCATGTAAACATGCAATAAAATGTGAATTAAAATAATGTTACCATTTGCCACGTCTCATTTTTAAGGTATACTTAAATATTACACCTTTTTAGGGGTGGTTATTTGTTGTTTTCACATATATTTTAAATATATCTCATATATTTGATCCAAGAGACGAGGCCTGTATAATTTACAGTTAAACAAACTTCTGTTGACTACTGTTGCACATTATCAAAAAAGTATTCTTCTTTTTTTAAAGCACCTCCTTCAATTGTGTAAACTTGGCGAAATTGGCATTTCTTCTGCACACTTTTTCTTTTCTTTGTTTTATTATTATTTAATATTATGTTGTTGTTGTTTTTTTTATACTTTTTAGGCATGAATAAATTAGTGTACTGTCAAATTGGCAGTGTGCATTTGTTTTTCTCATTCTCATAAACAGTGTGCAAAACAAAAAAACAAACACAATAAAGGTATGTTTTTGCTGCTGATTAAATAATGTATTATAAATTCTATATGTAAATTATATAACAAAGGTATGTAATTCAGATGTAGTATTTAAAAACAAAATCATCTTTAATATCCAAGTTCTTGTCTACTGGGGAAACAAGAATCCATACACAATTCAGACTTCAAATATGTTTACATAACAAATGTAATGTTGTTTCTGGAAATTAATGAGACAGAGAGATCATGCCCTAAAGAAATCAATTAAATCAGGGTTAGCCCATGATAAAAGAACATTTCAGCAACTGCGTAATAAAGTTTTAAAGGAACTAAGACAAGCGAAAGCAAAAAATTTTTATTGATCTTATAAACAATGCAAAAGGGAATAGTAGGGAAGTATGGGATATTAATAAAGTGCAAAAAAAGAAAAATATGAATAATAAAGTTATTGAGTTACAATTTTAGGGAAGTTTAATTCAAGAGAAGTATCAAATTGCTAGGGTATTTAAAAATTTTTTTTATAGATTCAGTCCAAGATTTAGCACAAGGATTCAGTG
>CAIGQV010012466.1:0-28373 GCA_903798115.1 Danio jaintianensis
TTTGTGTTTATTCATCACTCTTCAATAATGAGGCTGAACAACAGTAAGATTGTAATATTACCTTTTGTTTAATATTGTTACGTTTTTACGTTTTAATTTTTTAACGTAATATTGTTTTACAGTTTTTACGTCCCTTCATCAATATCAGCACAATGGTAATTCAAAGTGCTTTACATAAACAAGAATAAAAGAAACATTGGACTGGGAATCGAACCAGCAACCATTAGTTTGGAAGTTTAACTCACCAACCTTTAGGCCACAACTGCTTAGGTTAAAGCATAGGTCTCAAACTCAATTCCTGGAGGGCCGCAGCTCTGCACAGTTTTGCTCTAACCCTAATCAAACACAGCTGATCCAATTAATCAAGGTGTTCAAGACTACTAGAGACTATTAAGCAGGTGTGAGTTGGAGGTGGTTGGAGCTAAACTATGCAGAGCTGCGGCCCTCCAGGAATTGAGTTTGAGACCTAAGCTGTTGTGGCCTAATGGTTGGTGAGTTAAATTTCTACCTTTGACCTTTGGGTTAAAGTTTTTGTATTTTATGAGCAGGATCTTGTGTCTGAACATGTCTCTTGTGTCTGTAAATACTAGTTTTAAATTTGAAAATGAATTTCACACTGCCAAAAAAAAAAGAAAAGAATTTTCTTTCTAAGATTTTTGCCTTGTATCTAGTCCAATTAATTTCTTAAATTAAGCAGCATTTTCTAGACAAGTAAAAAATATTGTCCAGTTTTTAGAAATAAATTGTCTAAAATAATTTTTCCTCAAAAGAAGCAAAATAATCTGCAAGTGGGGCAAAATAATCTTGTTTCAAAGCAAAAACTAGATTATTTTGCTCACCGCCTTTTGCAATACTTGTATGCACTAGTTATGATCTGCACTACAGATTCACCTCTCAATAAGGATCATCAGTCAGCTGCTGTGTATATGATTATTGTTAGTTATTTATTTACTTATTGTTAAGTGTTTTAGGGCAGCACGGTGGCTCAGTGGTTAGCACTGTCGCCTCACAGCTAGAAAGTTGCTGGTTAGAGTCCTGGCTGGGTCAGGTGACATTTCTGTGTGGAGTTTGCATGTTCTCCCCGTCTTGGCGTGGGTTTCCTCCGGGTGCTCCGGTTTCCCCCACAGTCCAAACACATGCACTATAGGTGAATTGGATGAACTAAATTGGCCGTAGTGTATGTGTGTGAATGTGTGTATGGGTGTTTCCCAGTACTGGGTTGCGGCTGGAAGGGCATCCGCTGTGTAAAACATATGCCGGAATAGTTGGTGGTTCACTCCGACCACTGATAAATAAAAATATAAAGTCTTTTTTACCTAATTTTCAGGTGTGATGGTGAAGGAGGAGAGTGAAGATGAGGAGAAACATCATGTCAAAAGTGAAGAAAACACTCAATCAGAGACTGAACATAGTTTTTCAATTAAAAGACTAGCTGTAAAAGGTTTGACCTGCACTCAGTGTGGAAAGAGTTTCAAGAACAAACACATTCTCAAGCGTCATGTGATGATTCACACTGGAGAGAAACCTTACAAGTGTTCACACTGCGACAAGAGATTCAATGATTCAGGAAACCTGAAAACACACATGAGGACTCACACTGGAGAGAAACCGTATCACTGCACTGCTTGTGGGAAGAGTTTCACACAATCATCTTCTCTACGAACACACACAAAACACAATCACAGTAAGTAAATCATCTAAAGATCCAGCCCGTTCAGCGGCGAATTTTTGTCATTGTGTTATTATTTTGTCGTGTTTTGAGTGTGAATTAAGAAATAGTGCTTGTTGCACGTGCAAGTGACAAATCTTTAAGCCAATCAGTGTTCAGCCTTTAATACCATACTGTTTCTGTAAATACTAAGGTTGAATGATTAATTAAAAAAAAAAAAAAACACGATTTGAAATGTTGCGATTAGATAATTGCAAAGCCTGAAAAATGAATGCTATGGACCCTTTTCACATTTCCGGGTTTCTCAGCAGCAGAAGTCGTCATAGTTGGTAAACTCAGAGTGCAGTGAATGGGAGAATACAACAAATCATTTTTTTTTACAATCTTATTTGCTGAAATAATAACAGAAAAACTCCACGATGGTGTTATCAAGACTTTCAGAAAAGGAGAAAAATAGTGTGAGACTGATAACTGCAGCCAGACGAGAGAATAATGTTACATTTACTGTAGTGCTCCATAGACACTGCGTTAGAAGCGCCTCACATAAGCAGTAATTCATGTTTTAAGTTTTGATGCAAAGATGATATAATACATACATAAATACATATAAATGTTCATATGTCTTTTTAAAAATGAAAATAATAAATCCTTTAAAGCATAGGTCTCAAACTTGATTCCTGGAGGGCCGCAGCTCTGCACAGTTTTGCTCCAATCCTAATCAAACACAGCTGATTCAACTAATCAAGGTGTTCAAAACTCTTTCAAAGCTGAATTGATGGCGCTCTAATAGCTGTGTTAAGTGTTGGCGCTAAAATCAGATTAGGAATATGCATTATTCGGATACCTCTAATTATATTAAGGGTTTTTCATCTGAAGATTGATGTGCCACCCTTGATGTAATCAACAAACTAAAAGGGATCAAACCCTAACATTAAACCCATACAAATATAGTGTTGGTAGCACAATCTGACAGGTAGCATTAATTGCCACAACACCTTTTGTTTTATATTTTACAGCTAACTTCTAGGTTTCCTGATCATTGATTAATCACTTCCATTCACATTTCTCTTAAAATGTAACTTTATTCTGTAATTTTCAGACCTGATGGTGAAGGAGGAGGAGAGTGAAGAACTGAGTGTAGCCAAGAAGGTCAACTTTAGCGTTCATATAAAGGAGAAACCTTATTCATGTTCTGTGTGTGGAAAGAGTTTTAAACATCAGTCGAGTTTAAGTCAGCATCAGATGATCCACACTGGAGAGAAACCTCACACGTGTATTCAGTGTGGTAGGAGTTTTGGACAATTATCAAACCTTATTCAACACATGCTGATCCACTCTGGAGAGAAGCTGCACAAATGCGATCAATGCGGCAAAACATTTTTTAGGCATTCACATCTGAAGAACCATCAAAGCGTTCATACAAAGGAGAAGCCTTATTCATGTGCTTCATGTGGAAAGAATTTTACGCGGCAGTCGAGTTTAAGTCTACATGAGAAGATCCACACTGGTGTGAAAGAGCATGTGTGCTTTGAGTGTGGGAAGACTTTTTTTCAAGCCGGATATTTGAAGCGACACCAGAGGATTCACACTGGAGAGAAACCTTATGCGTGTTCACACTGCGACAAGAGATTTGTTTGGTCAGAATGTCTGAAGATACACGAAAGGACTCACACTGGATAGAAAACACACCAATGTGATCAATGCCGCAAAACATTTTCAGATCTGAAGAAACCTCTTTGGGTCGGGAAACATCAAGTTGGTTTGGTGTTTTCCACACGTCACCTCTTGTTGGGTTAATGTTAGAGTTCATTGGCCCGATTCAGCATGTCGAATCATCCATCGGGCGAAGGAAGCGATCTGATTGGTTATTCAGCAACGAATCAGAGTGTGACATAGTGAACGTAGCAAGCAAACAATTCAAGCCAAGAACGAACACAAAGAGGCCAGCTGTAATTTTGCTGCATCTCTCAAATATTTGCAAACTATATGGATTATTAGATCATCATACATATTTGCAGGAGCGAATCCCTTCGTGGTCAGTGACAATTACTGTGATAATGGTACTGAAAGCTGCTTTGTTTACACTTTGTCTGTGCCTGTCGGAAGTTTTAGTTTCCCTTTGCAAAATGAGAAAACAGATACTGCCTCCTGCTGGAGCGGAAAGACAGGTTCTCTTGCGCAGGCAGAGAATGTGGCTCGTTTTAGTCGCTTTCGTCCGTTTGGTGGGTTTACGCCAAATTTTTGGTCCAGGCCCGATCCAATGCAGGGCTAAAACATCGTTGGTGCTAGTTGTTTGGCGTTGGCTTGGTGTGTCCTGAACCTTAGAGTTTATTCATAGTAAAAGATGCATTCATGTACTTTTTTAGTAAAGAGTTTTGCACATCAATGAAACTTACCTTCCTGACAACTCTCCTCTGTATTCACAAACATCAGATTTGATAGTTGAATATGTGTATGTTAATATGTTATAATAATTTGTGAATAGGTAATGTGTGCACACTCAATCACAATTACCCCCAATAAACTACAATGCCGTAATTACATGTTCAGGAACCAGTGCGAGCGTATGACGTTATTGTTTTTAAAGACTTTAATTTTTGGGTGTTCACAAGGACATGACAACTGCAGCGTTTTCAAAAACGTCAAATTTGAAACCTGTTTTCAGATTTATGTCTTTTCATTCATAAAAACACTTGTTGTGTAAACGAAAAGGCAAAACGCATAAAAAGTGTGCCATTTTTGGCTGGAAACGTTGCGCAAATGGACCCTTAATCTGAAGGGGAACAGTCAGCTGTCATTGGCGCGAGGTAGGAGGTACTATGTGTGTAAAAATAAAGAAAAAATTGAAGAAAACAACAACAAAAAGAACCCCTTAATCAGAATCAGAAAGAGCTTTATTGCCAGGTATGTTCACACATACGATACACACACACATAATTTGTTTTCGTGACAGAGCTTCTACAGTGCAACAGAATTACAGAGACAGGACAAACGACTTATCTGTGCATTCATACATCTTATTCATTTGTAAATGTCTTATTTGGTAGTTTGCATTAGAAGATTGGCATTATATTACTTACCATAGCCTGTTATTAACAGTGGCCAATGGGAAGTTTAATTAAAGTAATCATGTCAAGGAACGGGGCGACGCGGTGGCGCAGTGGGTAGCACGTTCGCCTCACAGCAAGAAGGTCACTGGTTCGGGCCTCGGCTGGGTCAGTTGGCGTTTCTGTGTGGAGTTTGCATGTTCTCCCCATGTTCGCGTGGGTTTCCTCCGGGTGCTCCGGTTTCCCCCACAGTCCAAAGACGTGGTATAGGTGAATTGGGTAAGCTAAAATTGTCAGTAGTGTATGTGTGTGAATGAGTGTGTATGAATGTTTCCCAATGATGGGTTGCAGCTGGAAGGGCATCCGCTGCGTAAAACATGCTGGATAAGTTGGCGGTTCATCCCGCTGTGGCGACCCCAGATTAATAAAGGGACTAAGCCGAAAAGAAAATGAATGAATGTCAAGGAACGTAGTGGATTATTCATTGGTTTGACCCAGTATGTTTCATAAATAAATTTTAAAAAACTTGGTTCTGTTGGTGTTATTTCTAAAACTGGATACCAATTACATGATATAATACAATTTTCTTCGTTAAATGTTTTTTTAAATGTTAGTTTTTATGAATCATCTGTTGATATTTTGGTAATTGTTTACTAATGGTAGTTGTTACCACAGGAAAAGATCATTTTCTGGTTATATCGGTCAGCCATGAAGGATTACGTTTGATTTTTACCTTTTTGCAGCTTTTAAAATGCCTAATAAACTGTTTTTCCGCCAGTTTTTCCAAAAAGTTTGGCTCGTTTTGGACGGTTTTTGTCTTCCGTTGCGCCCGCCTCGCCGTGATGACGTCAGCACCGACGCGTTCATCCAGCGTCGAGTCTTCAGAGCTGAGGTGAGTCGTTGACGCTTTTTCTCGTGTTTACACAACAATAAAACACACTTTACAGTTTATTAAAGCGACAATCTGCGACTAGTTTCTGCATTGAGTTCACCTCTATCTGTGTGTCTGCTGACCAAAACAATACAGCAGGCAGCGAGTAGCTCTGAGAGGACAACATGAGCTCAGTGTTTGTTTTTTGTTCGTTTGTTTTTACTTTTGGTGTAATAATATCGGAATATATGATGTTAATGCCAAAAAACGTAAAGTTTGACACTTATTATATCATATAATTATATAAATTATATATTTGTACTGTTAAAATCCTCTTTCATGTCAGTAGTTCATGATTTCACCTCATTCATCATATGGATGCGTTCCTATCTACACATTAATTGTATTAGATTCAACAGTCTCTTATGATATAAAACTATCATATAATTACTTCATCAATCAGTGTAAATTAAGGACATTTTTCTGTTTCCTCTTTTGCAGCTCGTCCTCCTTCAGTTCGGCTGTAAATACTGGAATATTCCCATCAGTCTACAAGTGAAGACGAGCATCAGACCATCAGGAAGAAGTGAAATCTGCAAAGACAGAGTTTATTGAAGGACAGTGAGAAGATGAGTGATCCAGAACCCTGCAGAATTAAACAGGAAGAGACTGAAGAACTAATAGGTTTGTGTTTATTCATCACTCTTCAATAATGAGGCTGAAGAACAGTGAGGTTGTGAAGCTTTAGGCTCTTCATCAGTTTCAGTTCTATTTCATATTCCCTTTTATTTCATATTGTTAACAATCCTTTGTTTAAAAGTGCACTGCATCCTCAATTTCCTTAATGTATTTTCCTTAATTATTTTACAATTATGTCTAGCCATATTATCTAGTATTTCTGTGCTTATTTAATATTTTAATGGAATTTTATATTGTGCATTGACTTTACTTAAACACTTTGTTAACAGTTAAACTGCTTGTTTGGTAATCGTTTGGTGTGTTGTGTATCATATAGTACATCTAAGCACTGAGGTGCCACTAGTTGTGTGTTTTTAACGTATAAATGTTTTATAATGCAAAAAAAAACCCAACAAAGTTTTTGTCACGTGTGGTGCTTTGATTTTGCGTTATTCCACTTTATCTTATTTAAAGTCATGTTTAAAGCCTGTTATTCTGGTTGTTAACGTAAATGCTTAGATTATTTGTGTGAGCAGTCAGGTGTGGGACAAAAATAAATAAATAACAGTCCTGTGCTATAGCAAGATGATTCACTCAGTGGTGTACCACACATCTCTCGGTATTAAAAAAATGAAGTCTGTTTTTGTTCTGACTCCCAAAACCACAACAAGACATTTTCTGAGGGTTGTCTCACGCATTTCATTCATGAATCATGTGTTTCTGCTGCTTTTCTGCCCCCACAATGTACACACAGCTGACAGTGAGTCCAAAATGGAGTAAATATTTTGCTTGTGGTTCACTGTTTTGGCTCTGCTCGAGCTGAGACTGGTGTGTTTGCTTCACACAGTGGTGTTTAATGTGTTCCCCACAAGTTATCAGGGATGTGATTCTTCTGTATAAATACGGATTTCCATATTTTCCATGCTCAATGGAGCAACCCCTGTAATTTGCATAAATCTGAAGTTTTGTTTTTTTTAAAGGCGGGAGGGTCTCAGTGAGGTTCATCATCATCAAAGCAGATGACCTGATGCATTGCGCCTTCATTGTTCATCATTGTGCACAAGAAGGAGCAGTAACTGCTTCTTTCCGGACATCATTCAGGGATGTAATTGTAGACCTACTAGGCTACTGTGTATATAATATAATGATATTGTGTAGTCCTATAATGTGACGAAGCCGCTGACAAAATGCAAGATTACGAAATCGCTTTTAATGCGTGTGCTGCTGTGCACACTTTTTCCGCTCTCACATTTGCATGTCACGACCACGTGCGCTCTATGTACATTATAGATACAGCCGCAGGATGCACATTTGTTATTATCCTCTGCAAGTCATCTGTCCTTATGTCTTCATTAATTCAGTGCTACAGCCTAGCACCTCAAATTTAATACCTGAAAGTGTCACAAGTTTAGATGGTACTACAAATTTATAAAAATTATATTTTATAATTAATTAAAACTATTAAAAAGCAGGGACTACGCTGAAGGAAAGGGAAAGTGAAAGTGATAAACTCATTTTAGCATGTATGATTAATTTTTTTCAGGGTGGAATGTTAGTATATTAGGCTACTCAATTCAACTGGACTTAATGTTTTTACAGTTTGAATAGTTGACTGACTAGTAGTTTATTTATCACGTGGAATAAAGAGTCGACTAAATTACAGGACAAAATGTATTCTGTGGACACAAGAAAACTAACCGAGTTAGTGGCGCTATCTAGCGGCGGTGTGTGGATCTGTCCTGACATTAGCTATGTTTCCATCCAAAAATGCAAATTAACTTTATGCGCAAAACTGGAATATGGCATAAAAGATGTGCGAATAAAGCAGCGTTTCCATCCAACGAGTCAAAGAGAACAAAATCGTCACTTCCTGATTAAATGGCGCCAAATATCAACAGTAAAAACGGAATTTGCTGAGGTAGGAGAAACTGCGTCAATCTCAGACGCTCTTGATTCTGGAGGTAATTAATAATATAATAACACTAATACTGAAATGCTTAAGGCATTTTAGAATGACCAAAACAACATTTCAGATGTTTTACAATGTGCTCAGCCTGCTGGTTTGTCCATTCACACACATTTTTATCATCACATGATCTCTTATAACCAAATCACATGACCTTTTTTTTAATGCGCATACTGGAATTTGTTCGGTAAAAGTTCTAGTTCGTAGTAAAAGTTCGTAGTTTATGCGCATCTTTTCTTATCGAATAAAAAGTTTATCCTACTCAGTTATGCGCATACATTATTTATGCGCATATCCAAAATGCGCATAAAATAGGTGGATGGAAACGTAGCTACTGAGGTACAAAGTAGGCTGTAAACCTATTAAATATTACTTTTGTGTCTATTAAACTGCTAAACACGTAAACTGATAAAACAAAAAAAGAAAGTTACATTGTGTGGCCAATATTAAACATTTATATAAAGAATATTATTTATTATTATTTTTAGAATTATTATTTCTATTATTATTATTATTATTATTTATTCTTTAAAACACACAAAAAATATATATATATTCACTCAAAAAGTGGAAAAATATTATAATATAAAATAATAGACCATCAATTAAAAGGTCATTGAAAATGAATAAATCATTGATTAATCATTTGCATCCCTATTTTGCAGTTATTTTCTAAAATGTAACTTTTTTTTCTTTATTTAATTTTCAGAACTGATGGTGAAGGAGGAGGAAAGTGAAGAACTGAGTGAAGCCGAGAAGCATACTGTGAGAGTTCATACAAAGAAGCCACATTCGTGCTCTCTGTGTGAAAAGAGTTTTGCATATCAGTCGCATTTAAGACAACACAAGATGATTCACACTGGAGAGAAACCATACACATGTACTCAGTGTGGGAAGAGTTTCACACAGTCATCGTCCCTCACTCGACACATGCTGATCCACACTGGAGAGAAACCACACAAATGTGATCAATGCGGCAAAACATTTCTGAGGCCTTCAGAGCTGAAGAACCATCTTGTAGTTCATAGAAGTGAAAAACCTTATTTATGTTCTGAGTGTGGAAAGAGTTTTAGACATAAGCATATCTTAAGAAAACATGAGAAGATCCACACTGGTGTGAGAGAGCATGTGTGCTTTGAGTGTGGGAAGAGTTTTATTAAATCTGGAGACTTGAAACGACACAAAATGATTCACACTGGAGAGAAACCTTGTGTGTGTTCACACTGCAACAAGAGATTCACTCTGTTAGCAGCCCTGAAAATCCATGAGAGGATTCACACTGGAGAGAAACCGTACGAGTGTTCACACTGCGGCAAGAGATTCATTATATCAGGACACCTGAAAATACACAAAAGGATTCACACTGGAGAGAGACCATACTCATGTACTCAGTGTGGGAAGAGTTTCAATCAGTCATCACACCTCAATCAACACATGCTGATCCACACAGGAGAGAAACCACACAAATGTGATCAATGCGGCAAAACATTTCTGAGTGCTTCAGATCTGAAGAAACATCTTAGAGTTCATACAAAGAAGAAGCCTTAGTCTTAACCAAAATTCACCTTCCTGAAAACTCTCCTCTGTATTCACAAACATGAGATTTCACAGTTATTGAATATAAAAATGCAGTAACATCAACTTCTCCTTTGTTGTTTAGTTCTGGTACTGAAGGTTAGTCAGTGTATTTGTCCCTCCCCTCTTCCACTCATTGGATGACTGGATAAAAAATGAAAGTGACAAATGCTATGACTTATTCAAAGTTGAACAGTCTATTGAATACGAACACTTTCATGAGTCCGAAAACTTATGTCTTATGTTCTTACACACCAAATGTGGAAAGCACTGCTCTTTGAACCAATTCACTTTCACTTTCATTTTGATTGTTTAAGCCACATGTGTCAATCTCAGTTCCTGGAGGGCCACAGCTCTGCACAGTTTAGCTTTAACCCTCATTAAACACACCTGATCAAACTAATTAAGTCCTTCAGGCTTGTTTGAAACCTGCAGGTAAGTGTGTTACCCCTTTGACTGCCCCTCTACCAAACGGTTTTTACTGTTTTAAATAATGACTGTTAAAGTCATTTTAAGAATAACTGTTTTAAATAATGGCTTACACACACAGCATTGTTGGTTTACAAAAAAAATCTAACAAACATCCTGTTGCACTACTACACTTGATTTTGATTTTATTGTAAAAAACAAAACAAAAAGAAAACATGTTAAATGAGAATCTGATATATTTTATGGCGTACTTCAAAAAAAAAAAAGGTGATTTTAGTATTCAAACATGTTTTATTTTGAATATTTGTTTAAGTAAATTGGTCTTACACTTCATATTTTCAGACAGTATATGTATTAATTCCGGTACTTTTACCATAAACCGACATATCAACCATTTGGTAGAGGTTGATATTTTAGAAATTATGGGATGTGTTGAAAAAAAATGCATTGAGTGTTTTGACAAGTGACATTAGAATTTAAGAAATGCAATCCAAACATTTTTTTTTTTGGTGGGGCAGTTAAAGGGTTAAAGCAGGGTTGGAGCTAAAATGTGCAGAGCTGCGGTCCTCCAGGAGTTTGACACCCCTGGTTTAAGCCTTGCCGTCAAGTTTGTGTACCCACTGCAGTCAAAGCTCAACATTAGTGCTGTCAATTGATTAAATTGATCGAATTAATTAATTTGATCAAATTAATTATATGGTGTTGCGATTAATTAATCGAATTAAACGTATTTAGGTGGCACGGTAGCTCAGGGGTTAGCACTGTCGCCTCACTGCAAGAAGGTCGCTGGTTTGATTCCTGGCTGGCTCAGTTGGCATTTCTGTGTGGAGTTTGCATGTTCTCCCCGTGTTGGCGTGGGTTCCCTCCGGGTGCTCCGGTTTCCCCCACAGTCCAAACACATGCGCTGTAGCGGCTTTCCAATTGCCACTATTGTTGTTATAGATGTAAATAAAACGTCTTTATTTGTTTTCCAAAACAACATGATTCAATCATCTGCATTGCACGCTACTCTTTAGTGTGTACGGTCAAAAACTGCTTCCTACCAATGCTCTTTCTCAATGCAGTGATACGACCTAGTGGCCAAATACCATTGTACAATTTGGCTTTAACATGCACTATAGGTGAATTGGATGAACTAAATTGTCCATAGTGTATGAGTGTGTGTGTGTGTGTGTGTGAACGTGAGAGTGTATGAGTGTTTCCTAGTACTGGGATGCAGCTGGAAGGGTATCCGCTGTGTAAAACATATGCTGGAATAGTTGGTGGTTCATTCCGCTGTGGCGACCCCTGTTAAATAAGGGACTAAGTCGAAAGGAAAATGAATGAATGAATGAATGAATAATGCAACTAAATCAAATGTTCTGTCTCACTTTGGAGCTTAAGTGACTCAGTTTGGAGAAGGCGGAGGAGCTGAATTAATAATATAATAATTATAATAATATTTTTACATTACATATGAGGGATAGGCGTTAAGAGAATGCAATTTAAATTGGTTATTTAATAAATAATATGAATAGTACTCGGTGTAATTACTGTTTTTGCATTACTGTGATGGTTGGGTTTAGGGTTAGGGTGGGATTGACAACAAATGATCCTGATTGCATTACAAGCTAGGTGGCGATATTCACAAACAATTCAACTCTTCATAAAACCAAGAAGAAGAAAAAGCGTCGAGTCTTCAGAGCTGAGGTGAGTCGTTGACGCTTTTTCTCGTGTTTACACAACAATAAAACACACTTTACAGTTTATTAAAGCGACAATCTGCGACTAGTTTCTGCATTGAGTTCACCTCTATCTGTGTGTCTGCTGACCAAAACAATACAGCAGGCAGCGAGTAGCTCTGAGAGGACGATATGACGTGTGATCTGTTACTAATGGGAATTTAGTGCGCCATATGACGTTTGACACTGAACATATTACATTAGAGGTTGGTGGTGCTTGTTAGTTTTTAAGTGATTTAAAATTGTCCGTTTTATACCGCATAGATGCGTTAGCAGTCAAGTTTCTGTATTGCTATCAATACATATGAGGTGTTTAAACTATAAATAGATTTCTTGCAAGAACAGTTGCTAAACTATAATAATAATTAGTTTATCCTGCAAACGCTCAGTATAAATGTGCTGATCCTGAATCGCTGTTTAATGAGTGTTTATAGTCTGAGGCTCATCAATATTATAGGAGCTGCTAAAATCCTCTTTATATAATGTCAATAATTCCTATTTTTACTTCATTTATTATACTGATGTCTCCAGATCTACTAATTGTCAAATTAACTACCATATTTAGTCAATCCTGATAAATTATGCAATTTTTTCTGTTTATTCTTGCAGCTCGTCCTCCTTCAGTTCAGCTGTAAATACTGGAATATTCCCATCAGTCTACAAGTGAAGACGAGCATCAGACCATCAGGAAGAAGTGAAATCTGCAAAGACAGAGTTTATTGAAGGACAGTGAGAAGATGAGTGATCCAGAACCCTGCAGAATTAAACAGGAAGAGACTGAAGAACTAATAGGTTTGTGTTTATTCATCACTCTTCAATAATGAGGCTGAAGAACAATCACAAACACAGATCTTCGGATGTGCTCAATTTTAAAGCAGACCTTTAAAACTCTTGCCACATTAAGAACATGTTTCTATGTTACCCCTTTTCCTGCATCACAAACCAGGTGCTAGTTCAGAGCCCGTGCTATTGCTGTTTCGTCTAAGAACCGCTAAGAGCCACCGTAGAGACAGATGTGACTTCACTGAATACTTCTCATCTTTCCCAATTGCCAAATACAAATGCGGCATTGATGATGATGATGCATTGCTATTAAGGTTAATTATTTGATAACCTACATCAGCATCCTAACAAAGCGAATCCAATGTGTTCATGTAGTGCGTCATTTGTATAGATAGATTACGAGCAATAATAACATGTTCATGCAGCATACCATAATTTGTAAAGACAGAAAATACAAGGGAGAATAACATGTTCACACAGTGAATTTGTATAGATTAGGCATTCTCTGATCAGGATTTTTGCACCGATACGAGTACCGATTCCTTGTCATGGTGATTGGCCAATACCGAGTACCGATTCTGATACTTCAAGCTGTATAACTCATAAAGCACATTTTCCCTCTAAGTATGATACTTAAGTGGAGATCTTGCCTTACCTCAGAGAATAAATTTAAGATCTTGCATATATTTTCTTAAACATGTCACTTATAACCATTTAGTGTGGACATTTCATGGTCAGAAGCAACATTACAGAACAAAATATGGCAAGAAAAATCACTAATAAAGCAATTTGGAAACATTGCAAATCATGAAAGAGGAATTCAACATGTCTCAATGAAGTTTGGAGAGCATATTTGATGCATAAGGAGTTAAAATGCACACCTATAAATCCATTACTTCTTTACTAGACGGAAATAGGTTCATAAACTACTGCTTATTACAATATGTATATTACAATAAGTTATATTATTATATATTTTAGTAATTTTTTATTATTATTATTATTTTTTTATTTCCCTAATATTTTCAGCCAGGATTTAATGAACTTTCAATATTGCTGAAAACGCAGAACATTCAGTTCTGATATGTAAAACGATTTCAGTTCTTATGTGTCCTCTGCTTGTAAACTCATTAACAAACAATTGTGATGAGATTGGCCAGATTAGCGAGTACCGATCGAGTCACGAAATATGATTATCGGCCGATACCGATCTCTGGCCGATCGATCGGAGCATCCCTAGTATAGATAGAAATTGTTAGGCTGCTATTTCAAATATGGCACTTAAAGCTGTTTCAGTTTATCTTGTTATTCACTGTAAAGCAGTTCAGATGCTGCATTCCAGACTATTCAGAATTGGGAGTTTTCCTAATTGGAAATAATGACTAGAATGCTGCTAGAAGTCAGACATCCGACCTGTGAGTTTGGGGCGCTGAGCCTATTTTCTGCTGAACATGTAAATAATAAATAAACATATAAATAAACTTTATGTTTACAGCCGAAAGTGAGTTTTCATGGGTGGGAACCCTTCTAATAAAGACCATTTTTAAGATTATTTTAGCTTGATAGTATAATATATATAATGTTCCTTTTGTTTATTCATTCATTCATTTTCTTTTCGGCTTAGTCCCTTTATTAATCTGGGGTCGCCACAGCGGAATGAACCACCAACTTATCCAGCATTTGTTTTACGCAGCGGATGCCCACACACACACTACGGACAATTTAGACTACCCAATTCACCTATACCACATGTTTTTGGACTTGTGGGGGAAACCGGAGCACCCGGAGGAAACCCACGCGAACACGGGGAGAACATGCAAACTCCACACAGAAATGCCTACTGACCCAGCTGGGGCTCGAACCAGCGACCTTCTTGCTGTGAGGTGATTGTGCTACCCACTGCGCCACCGTGCTGCCCCTTCCTTTTGTTTATCATCATCTGTATTCTTGCTATACACTTTTTATACACATAAACACTTATTTAACAACATACTTTACATGCTAATTTGCACATAACAGCTGCCATATAACGTTGTATATAGTAATATTCCTGTACATACACTTGTCAATTTGTATATTTGCATTCACTATTACTTTTATTTTTTAAATATATTTATTATCTGTTTTTGTCCTGTCTCTGTAATTCTGTTGCACTGTAGAAGCTCTGTCACCAAAACAAATTCCTCATATGTGTGAACATACCTGGCAATAAAGCTCTTTCTGATTCTGATTCAAAGGACAGCTAGCATTTTTTTATTGTTTTGGTTTTATATATAATTTACACAATAATATGAAATGTTATAAAACAGTCACATGCGAGTTAAAGACACTGGGCTCCTCTGCTCTTGCACTTTGGTCAATCCAGCAAGCCATTGAGATGAATGGGTTTCGTAGTGTAGCATTTTCTGCCTCTGGTGTGAAAGCAGCTAATTATACGTGAATGATGTGAGTGAAACCACTTAGAAAATGCAGCAGGGGTTCATTTTTCTTAAAGATACAAAACTTTTTATTCGCACACATGCTCCTAAAAACATTTTACAATTTGCACATGTCTATTTTTAGTTGGAAATGTAAGTGAAATGCTCACACTGTTGAGCCCTGCTAGAGCACTGTCTGCTGTTAATAAACTGTTAAAAACTAGCTTCTTAAAATTAACTTATTTACTCAATTTTCAGGTGTGATGGTGAAGGAGGAGAGTGAAGAACTGAATGAGGATGAGGAGAAACATCATGTCAAAAGTGAAGAAGAAACCCAATCAGAGACTGAAAATAGTATTTCAATAGAAAGAACAGCTGTTAAAGGTTTCACCTGCACTCAGTGTGGAAGGAGTTTCAAGAACAAAGTCACTCTCAAACGTCACATGAGGATTCACACTGGAGAGAAACCTTACAAGTGTTCACACTGCGACAAGAGATTCAGTCATTCAGGACAATTGAAAATACACGAGAGGACTCACACTGGAGAGAAACCGTATCACTGCACTGCTTGTGGGAAGAGTTTCACACAATTATCGTCTCTAAGAACACACACAAAGCACATTCATAGTAAGTAGATCATCTAAAGATCCAGCCCTTGTTGTTTTTTTTAAATGGTTGTATTATTTAGGATAATTGTGGAGTTGATCAAACATATTTAAAAGTTTTATGTTGTCCTTTGTCTTGGGAGTGTTACAAGTTGTTTGTTTTTGTTGTTTTATATAAGATCTGTAAAGTCACAAAGACTAAAGCCTTGTTTCCACTGAATAGTTTAGTTGAGTTCAGTACGATTTGGTACAGGTCACTCTCATCAGCTTGTGTTTCCAATGCCAACAGTATCCATACTTTGTAGGCATAGTGTACACCAGAAAGTACCGATCAACGTCATTCTCGCACAAAGAAGAAAGATTTTCGGGACGTTCACATATTAGATCTTTTGCGAACTCAAGTTCATTATTTCTAATGCAGAAATGCACAAATACAGAGAGGAATTGTTGTAAATATATGCTTTGACGCGACATGTGTATGGCTTCATAAATAGCAATCTGCAACATTTGCATCACGCAACGGTAATTTGCCTATATTCGTGCATCTGCGTTGACTTTGTGTGGAATACCTAATTCCGTGTTTAGTGTGAACCCACTATAGCATGTTTGTGCAGCGATCAGCCCTGTCGCAATTGGTTCTTACTTTTAGCCCAGAAATGTTTTGATGCTACATAAAAAAGCACTTTTCCTGGTTCAGAGCCACTGCTTTTGGCGTCGAAAGAAAAGTAACTGATTTATAATTAGACTCTGGCTCTGAACCAGCACTCGAACTGCCTTAGTACCGACAATGATGAAGCAATGAGAGCAAGTGATTTACATGTTAAAGGGCACCTATGATGAAAATCCTCTTTTTTAAGCTGTTTGGACAGTACTGTGTGTAGGTATAGTGTGTCCACAGTCATATTGGGGTGATATAAAGACAATAAGTCTCTTTTTTTTAAATGTCCTGACGTTAAAATAGCATCCAAATCCCTCCCATTTTGAGGCCGACCGCAACTTGACGTAGGAGTGCGGTTTCCCCGCCCACCAAATTGATTGACTGCTGTGTATTAACATGTCTCCGTAGTAACGCTTATAATCATATCAACAAGACAGGACGTGTGCAAAGCAACCGGGAATAAAAGATCTGTTCAGCTCACTGTGATCATCAATCATCATCAAATGTGATCAAGAGGGAGTTTAACATGTTTAGAGCATGTTTGTAATGAATTACAGCGATGTACTTCAGCTTTACTTCATCACCACAGCCGCGTGTCAGTACAATTATAAAAGAAGACGCTTCAATCCCGGGTTGTGGACGTTAATTCAGGTTTATTTTGTGCATTATCATAACGGATATCCATACAGCAGTGGATATTAATGTGTATCCTGTCACATTTGCCGTGCAAAAACAGTGCAAAGCTAAACGCGTGCGCTGTATGTGTGTGTGTGTGTGCGTGCGTGAACTTTGTAACGACATTGTGTGTGACTCATCGTTGCAACTTCACAACAAATACATCAAATAATCATTAGTATTTCTCACAAACGTTACGTGAGATCTGCTTCCTTCATGTCTGTCTGTTATCTGAGGCAGCCGAGGGCGGAGATTGAGGCACACTGACAGGCACGTGGGCACGGTGGGCGGGGAGGACTAGCATTAAAGGCACAGTCCACAAAAACAGCTACAAGACGCTTAGAGCTAAAAATGACAAACTTCTGAAAGGTCTAATAAATAATCTGATGGGTGTTTTGAGCTGAAACTTTACAGACACATTCTGGAGACACAAAAGACTTATATTAAATCTGGAAAAAGTGGTAAACTATGTGCCCTTTAAATCTATGCAAAGACGTGATAGACATCCTGTGGCACAAATGACGCAATTCGAGCAAATGACACGGTGCGAATTGACGTGCATAACACGTGAATAGCACAAATCACTCAAGTTTAAAAATCTGAAATTTGTGCCAACCAATAACCGGTAACCAATCAGGAGCTTGCTGTAGTAGTGGCTATCATCCAATCAGGAGCTTGCTCTTGTAGCGGCATATGTTTAGTTGTTGATTTAATGTGTTGGAGTTGGAGTAATGTATTCCAAAAAATGTTGAAATAAAACATAAAACAAAGAAGTCTGTCTGTAGACTTCTATTAAACAGGCTAAAAAGAGAGCATTATTCCCCCCTAACAAATTGTCATGTGGTGCTTAAGTAGGTCAAAAGAAATATAATACAGATTTGAGAATTTGATTACAAAATATTAGTGTTTAACTGCACATTATGCCATTGTATATAGGCCTCTGAATGATCTGATGGACCCAGATATGACGCCGAAAAGGTCTACGCTGTTTTCCCGCCCTTCATATCAACTCAACTCAACTCAATTTATTTCTAGAGCACTTTCAACCAACCACAATGGGTACCAAAGTGCTGTACATAAAAACACATAATACATGCAAACATATAAGGAACCAAAGTACAAAGACTCACAACACATGATTAAAAGCTAAAGAAAATAGGTGTGTTTTCAGTGACCTCTGAAAATACTCAAAAATTGGAGATGTTCTTATGGAGAGTGGAAGATCGTTCCAAAGTCTTGGAGCTGCTACTGAAAAAGCTCTATCACCTCGACAGTTCAACCGTGATCATGGAACTTGCAAATAGAGTCGATCCTTAGAGCGAAGAGATCTCATGGGTTGGTTTATATTAATTAGCTCAGAAATATACTCAGGGGCCAGGCCATGGAGGGATTGAAAAACATACAGCAGTACTTTGTACTGAATTCTAAACTGAATTGGTAGCCAGTGTAGGGAAACCAATACAGGTGTAATGTGCTCTCATTTTTTTGTGCCTGTTAAAAGCCTGGCAGCTGAGTTCTGGACCAGCTGCAGTCGCGAGAGAGAGGCCTGACTCACACCCAGATACAATGCGTTGCAATAATCCAGATGAGAAGAGATGAAGGCATGAACAACCTTCTCCAAATCACTGAAAGAGAGGACAGACTTCAGCTTGGCAATATATCTAAGATAGAAAAACTATTTTTGACAACCGCATTAATTTGGCGATCAAATTTAAGCTCAGAGTCAAAAATAACACCAATACTTTTTACAGAGGAATGTATTTTTCCAGGAAGCAATGGCAGATTGCCATTTAGAATCTGAATCTATCACATCACATATCACATAAAGCACAGCTACCCTTTCAACAAAATCCATGTTCACCATTTTACAACGAAACAAGTGTGATTTTGAGTCTGTTGTGAATTCACGTTCGAATGAAGCAAGTAAACTCAAAATGTTCAAGCATCTATTTACGCATGAATATCACGATTAGCTTGCACAAGGCACATCCGGTGATTAGTCTAAACCAGTGGTCTCAAACTCAATTCCTGGAGGGCCGCAGCTCTGTGTAGTTTAGCTTCAACCTCCTCCAACTCACACCTGCTTAATAGTCTCTAGTAGTCTTGAACACCTTGATTAATTGGATCAGCTGTGTTTGATTAGGGTTGGAGCAAAACTGTGCAGTTCTGGGAATGGAGTTTGAGACCTATTGTCTAAACCAGGGGTGCCTAAACTCGGTCCTGGAGGGTCGGTGTCCTGCAGAGTTTAGCTTCAACTTGCCTCAACACACCTGCCAGGACATTTCTAGCAAGCCTACTAAGAGCTTGACTAGCTAGCCCAGCTGTGTCTGATTGGGGTTGGATCTAAACTATGCAGGACACCGGCCCTCCAGGACCAGGTTTGGGCACCCCTAGTCTAAACCCTTTGACTTGTTACTGTTTCAGCTCACATGTAATGTCTAGAGGGTCATCAGCAATTAATTGATCAATGTTTAATCCTTTGCGTCCTTCATATTACTCTCATAAAATCTAATTTTTTCTCTTTACTTGATTTTCAGACCTGATGGTGAAGGAGGAGAGTGAAGAACTGAGTGAAGCCGAGAAGATCCACCGTAGCATCCATACAAAGGAGAAACCTTATTCATGTTTTGTGTGTGGAAAGAGTTTTAAACATCAGTCAGGTTTAAGACTGCACCAGAGGATTCACACTGGAGAGGAGTTATTCATTTGTCTTGAATGTGGGAAGAGTTTCACTCAATCATCACATTTTAATCAACACATGCTGATCCACACCGGAGAGAAACCACACAACTGTGATCAATGCGGCAAAACATTTGCAAGGGCTTCAGACCTGAAGGACCATCTTAGAGTTCATACAAACGAGAAGCCTTATTCATGCTCTGAGTGTGGAAAGAGTTTTGCACATCAGTCAAATTTAAAAGACCATCAGAAGATCCACTCTGGTGTGAGAGAGTTTGTGTGTTTTGAGTGTGGGAAGACTTTTATTAGAGATGGACACTTGAAACAGCACCAGAGGATTCACACTGGAGAGAAACCTTACCAGTGTTCACACTGCGGCAAGGGATTTGGTTGGTCACAATCCCTGAAAACACATGAGATAACTCACACTGGAGAAAAACCGTACACATGTGCTCAATGTGGGAAGAGTTTTGGACAATTATCACACCTTCATCAACACATGCTGATCCACACTGGAGAGAAACCACACAAATGTGATCAATGCGGCAAAACATTCTTGAGGGCTTCAGAGCTGAAGATCCATCTTAGAGTTCATACAAAGAAGAAGCCTTATTCATGCTCTTTAGCCCCATCAGAAACTTGCTCAGTCCCTCCAAGGATTTCTTAATGATTTTCCTATTTCCTATCATGACATATTTTGTATCCACAATACAATCATTTTTTTGTGAAAAAATTGATGCATCGCAATTCATTCTCTTAACAATTCTGGATCGATTCTCAAAAGTTAAAAGTGGTTCAAATTCATGTTGACCTTGAAAATGTGAAGCACTGAAGATGAGAAAATGAAAACCGCACTGACAGATTTTATTTTTGAAAACACCTTAAGTTACAAATAATGGCGCTTCTGATGGTGATCATGTGGTGAATGTTGATCCACCATCTACACTTATCAAAGAGTGGATAAAAGGCTTCCAGTGGCTTCATGTTCACTATGAAAATGACTAAAGCCGTTCGCTGTAAAGCCTGTGGGACGGGAGTTTGCAGGTAACAGCTTTTGTCACATCTAAACGTTTTAAGTGTGCAGGTTCTATTTAATCCTTCGTTGAATTATTTATTTATTCTTAACAGTGACAATTGGGCGAAAATACTATTGCAATTTAATTTAATAACTCTGTTAATATAAAATCCACATATCTATAATACCCTGATTTTTCCTAAATACAGTGGTCCCTCGCTATAACGCGGTTCACCTTTCGCTGCCTTGCAGTTTCGCAGATTTTTTTGTGCAATTTGACTTTTTATTTTATTTTATTTTTTACACAGCGCCTTGTGTTCTGCGTCCTGACTGGCTGTAGACCATTGTCAATCAATCTCCTCCGTGTCTCCTGCACAGTACAGAATGCGTTCAGCTTGCCAAATTAACATAAATCTTCGATCGCTAGCAGTGTCAGTTCCAACAACGATGCGAAAAGGGTTGTAACTGTCCGCAGCAAGACCATCGTAAACGGGGTCGCACACCGGATGCGCCGCGCCATGCAGCGCCATGCATTTTATATTTGTAAACATAGGTTTATATCAGTGTACGCACACCGGCGGCTGTCTGCTGTGCCATAGAGCGCCATCTGAATAATTTCATTTTAAATAACATGCGAATATGCGCATCTGGTGTGTGTTACTTCCAACTGTCATGTGCACGGCGCATCCAGTGTATGGATGGATGGAGTCTGCTTTTGCTTTGTGGATCAGTGACTGCAGGAAAAAGAATATTACGCTATATGCCAATATTATCCGCACAAAAGCTAAAAAGCTTTATGAACCTTTTGCTGACAGCGATGAATGTTTGATGCGACGACAGGTTTTGATCTTTGGTTTCATTCTATAATACTGGACTTATTTGACTACTTTTAAACTTTGAGAGTGTTTAAACAAGAGAGAAATGTTAATGTCTGTCTGAGAAAAGTGTATAAAGCTGTGACGGGTTTTACAGCCTTAAAACATCTGTAATAATTACTACTTCGCGGATTTCGCCTATTGCGGGTTATTTTTAGAAAGTAACTCCTGTGAATAACGAGGGATCACTGTATGTGTATGTTTCTTTCTAACATTGTTATTTTATTAAAATTACAAAACCCAATAGAGCTATGAGTATTTCTACCTTTAATTACCATAGCGGTCAAAATGAACGCATGCGTTTCAGTTGTCTGCTACTTTTCACCATGCCTTTGAATAAGCGTGTCTCTGTTGCCTAGCAACGAACTACAGGCCCGTAGCCAGCCTATTAAAAGGAGTGGTTCTGTGTTCTCAAAAAGTGGACCTTTTTGCAGTTATAAGCCTCAAATTATGAGGTTCAAATACTGTTAGTGACATTTTAAGCACTGGATTAGTTTGTAAATACTTCCTACATTTTTGTCAAAGTGCTTATCATACTATTTTTTTGTTTTCAAAAATGTATGTTTATTTATAAATGTGCATTTAAACTGTGAGTTATCACAGTTTTATATATCATGTTATGAGATTAGAATTTTAGAAATATGATTAAATACTTTTTTTTTTATGCTAATTTATTATCATCCATCATAAAAAACAAAAACACATTAAAAATAAACAAAGAAATTGTGAATCTGTTAAAACTTGTTTTAAATGAAAAACTGTAGCCTATAGGAAAATAACAAACTGGCCAGCTCATTTCCTCCGTCAGAATTTGTCCATTTAAATAATAAAAGCCTTCTTTTATTGGTTATTCTTCTTAAAGCCTTCTTCTATTGGTTATTTTCACAATTTATGATGGCATAAATGGGACAAATGAGCTCATATAGAAGCCAAATTCTGGACTTTGTCAGAAGGGGGGGGATGGTCTTTCGAACCACCCGAACCTCCCCTGCCTACGGGCCTGAACTACAAACATAAACATAACTTTCTGATAGCAAAAACATAACTTCATATGATATGTCTTTCAAAACAGCATATTGAGTGCTGCGGAAAAGCCTTCTCTACCGTTTGAGAAAGTGAGAATGAAAGTGAGTCGTGGACATCCGCGTGTGATCTAGTAGCCTAACTACACGTTTATAGGCGGTATTACTAAAAAGTTTTTTTTGTGTAATGACTTCATTAAATATGACGTCGAAAGCTTAATTTTAATATCTCAATAGAAGCTTTGAATGTAAATAAGTGACAATATGACGTCTTGTATGAGAACGTTCAGAATGATCGCTATGGTAGTTATAGGTTTCGGACTGCGGTCACGCCAGCCGCGCTTTAAAAAACACGGTCAAGCCAGCCGCACTTTTTTTTGGGCTGCGCATCTAGTCGCGCTATTACGGTACGGGTGCTGCGAGCAGTCAAGATGCATGTAGGAAAGCTGTCATACCGGTGTTTCCTTTATACACTTGCCTATTTTAACTTTTTGATATGTTAACGTTTTGTGTGTGTGTGTGCGTGTGTGTGTGTGTAACGTGATTTACAAATTCTTTTTCTATAAAAATGCGTTTCTATTTTATTTCAATTTGCTCTTTCTTTCCTTTACGCTAATTTTAGTTTAAAGTGATCCTAACTATAGATGTCTTCATGTTGTGTCATTTTACTGTATTTTTATTAAAAGCTAAAATAGCTTTGAGCAAACCTATAAAGAAAATATTTATATGATTTTTTTGAAAATGGGAAATGGTGCAATTCACTTAGTGATTTTAACTACTTTTCTTCCAAAAACTGCAGTGAAATTATCTAAAACCTATTTTATCTAGTAGTCAGGGTCACTGTAAACACAAATAAACTGTAAGAATGAGCAAACCTGTAAAGGAAATATTTATATGATTCTTTGAAAATGGGAAATGGTGCAATTCACTTAGTGGTTTTAACATAATTTTTTCTCTAAAACTTCAGTGAAATGGGTTTAAACCTATTTTGTCTAGTAGTCAGGGTCACTGTAAACACAAATAAACTGTAAGAATGAGCAAACCTATGAATAACATATTTATATGATTTTTTGAAAATGGGAAATGGTGCAATTCACTTAGTGATTTTAACTACTTTTCTTCCAAAAACTGCAGTGAAATTATCTAAAACCTATTTTATCTAGTAGTCAGGGTCACTTTAAACAAACATCAATTGAAAGAATGAGCAAACCTATAATGGAACATTTCATGCATCTTGACTGCTCGCAGCCCCCGTACCGTAATAGCGCGACTAGATGCGCAGCCCAAAAAAAATGCGGCTGGCTTGACCGCAGTGAATTCGGGTACTAGTTTCAGTGTTCCTAGTTAACAGTATTTAACCTCACACATGATTGAGATTAAGATGTTTTTGTCTACATTAGCATTTGTTTTGGCTTGTCGGCAGTCATAGATATATACACTAGATATCGCATACGGACCCTCAGCATGCGTCAATAGCGCCGCCATATTTGTACAGTGCTCCCAGGACAAATGTCATTCAACCGCACTAGTCGAGACAGTGTGCCAATGTGAAGATGCTGGACTTTAGCGCTGCTTACGGGTGTAGTAATGAGCAAACAAAGAAAACAAAGCACAAAGGCAGAACATTTCATAGGTAAGATTTCGTTTTTTACATGTTACAAATTTTTGTGCTCAACAAGTAACATTAATGATAATACAGTCTCTTACTGCACTCATCATAAGGCAAAGTAGCATCAACTTGCACTGAATTCTAGGCTTATGCTAGTTTTGTTGAATAAAATCAGCAAACAATGTAAATGAAATATGACAACAAGACGCTGCGGTGCTAGAAATTTGTATTATTGTCGGCTGAGTGAACGAGTCGTTCATAACGGAGATTCATTCACAAACGAATCGCTTCCTCCGTTAGAATGAGAAGTGAAAGCAGGAGAGGGGGGGTGTTTCAGGACACGGATTAGATCAAATTTAACAGGGAGGGAGGATAATACATTTCCATGCACACAAACACACACTCTTTATCGGCAATGCCCGTGCGGTCACTGATCCATCGTGTCACGTCATAAGATGGCGCCGCGGATGGCCGCCTCGGTGTGGAGCTCTCCAGTTTTTGCACTGTTTTTGTTCGTTTGTCCTGTTTTATGTTCATCGTACGAGATCAGTTATTCCAGGGACGAGCTGCTGAACATTCGGCAGTACACTCCAATTAATCACCAACCGGTTTTTGATTTCTCTGGCGTTTTGCTGAACATTGTTGTCGGCGGAGCAGCTGCACTAGGGAAACGCTACAGGACGCGCAGGCGTGGGAAGCGAGCCGGCGCGCTCGTCAGGCTCAGACAGCGCGGCTTCAGAACGGCGCTGCCGAGCATCCATCTGGCGAATCTCCGCTCTCTTCCTAACAAAATGGACGAACTACTTCTGCTCGCACGCAGAAACAAGAACTTTACTAACTCTGCTGCTCTGTGTTTCACGGAAACCTGGCTGAACGAAGCCATTCCGGACAGCGCGTTACACCTACCGGACTTTCAGCTGTACAGAGCGGACCGTGATACGGAGTCAACGGGCAAAACGCGCGGTGGTGGGACATGCTTTTACATCAACAGAAGGTGGTGTACGGATGTAACTGTGTTAAAGAAGATGTGCTGTCCTGACGTGGAGTTTTCCTCGTTCATTCTCATCGGTGTTTATATTCCACCGCAAGCACACGTGAGTACTGCACTGCAACAGCTGGCTGATCTGATCACAGAGACAGAACAACAACACCCGGACTCTGTTTTTATCATTCTCGGTGACTTTAATCAGGCGAAACTCACACATGAGATGCCTAAATTCAAACAGCACATTACATGCCCCACCAGAGACAATAATATTTTGGACCATTGCTACACCACAATAAAGGATGCATATCGTTCCGTCGCTAGAGCAGCTCTAGGACTCTCCGACCACTGCCTGGTTCATCTTATACCAACTTACAGACAAAAACTTAAAACTACTAAGCCAGTATTAAGGACTGTTAAGAGATGGACCAACGACACAGAACAGGCCTTACAAGGCTGTTTTGAATGCACTGACTGGAGTGTTTTTTAAGCTGCAGCCACCGACCTCGACGAACTCACAGATACCGTAACATCATACATCAGTTTCTGTGAGGAGCTATGCATCCCTACCAGGACCTACTTATCATTTAACAATGATAAACCATGGTTCACACCAAAACTTAGACAGCTTCGTCGGGCCAAAGAGGATGCCTACAGGAGTGGGGACAGGGTCTTGTACAATCAGGCAAGGAACACACTGACAAAGGAGATTGGTGTGGCTAAGAAGAGCTATGCCATAAAGCTGGAAAACCAGTTTTCTGCCAACGACCCGGCATCAGTGTGGAAAGGCCTGAAAGACATCACAAACTACAAGACACCATCCCCCAGCATTGATGGCAGTAAACAACTTGCAAACGAGCTGAATAAGTTCTACTGTAGATTTGAGACCCCCTACCAGACACCCCACACCCACCCTGACGATCTCTCTACACAGCCATCAACACCTCCAGCCATCTCTCTCCCCCCCCCTGCACTTCAGATCAGTGAGGATAATGTGCGTCAGATCTTCAGGAAGCAGAAGAGAAGGAAAGCACCTGGCCCAGATGGTGTTTCACCAGCCTGTCTGAGAACCTGCGCTGACCAGCTGGCTCCCATTTTCTCACAGATCTTCAACAGATCACTGGAACAGCGCAAAGTTCCATCCTGCTTCAAATGCTCCACCATCATCCCAATCCAGAAGAAGCCAAAGATCACAGGACTCAATGACTACAGACCTGTTGCCTTAACATCTGTGGCCATGAAGTCATTTGAAAGACTGGTGTTAGCATATCTGAAGGACATCACTGGACCTTTGCTGGACCCCCTGCAGTTTGCCTATAGAGCAAACCGGTCTGTGGATGATGCAGTCAACATGGGACTGCATTATACACTACAACATCTGGACAAACCAGGGAACTACGCAAGGATTCTGTTCGTGGACTTCAGTTCTGCCTTTAACACCATCGTCCCATCATTGCTCGAGTACAAACTGACCCAGCTCTCTGTTCCTAGCTCTGTCTGTCAATGGATCACCAGCTTTCTGACAGACAGACAACAGCTAGTCAGAATGGGCAAAATCACATCCGACAGCCGCACCATCAGCACCGGTGCCCCCCAGGGATGTGTTCTCTCCCCACTGCTCTTCTCCCTGTATACCAATGACTGCACTGCAAAAGACCCCTCCATTAAACTCTTGAAGTTTGCTGACGACACTACTGTTATCGGCCTCATCCGGAACGGTGATGAGTCTGCATACAGACAGGAGGTGGAGCGGCTGGCTCTATGGTGCAGATGCAACAACCTGGAGCTGAACACGCTCAAAACGGTGGAGATGATAGTGGACTTTAGGAGAAACCCCCCTGCACTTCCCCCACTCACCATCATGAACAGCACTGTGGCTGCAGTAGAGTCATTCAGGTTCCTGGGCACCACCATCTCTCAGGATCTGAAGTGGGACATTCACATAGACTCTATTGTGAAGAAAGCCCAGCAGAGACTGTACTTCCTTCGTCAGCTGAGGAAGTTCAACCTGCCACAGGAGCTGCTCGTACAGTTCTACTCAGCTGTCATCCAATCCATCCTCTGCACTTCAATCACCGTCTGGTTCGGCTCAGCTGCCAAAACCGACCTCCGTAGGCTACAGCGAATAGTCCGGACTGCTGAACGAATCACTGCCACTACCCTTCCTACACTTTAAGAACTGTACTCTTCCAGAGTGAGTAAAAGGACTCGCAAAATCACTCTGGACCCTTCACACCCAGCACACTTTCTGTTTGAACTGTTACCGTCTGGTCGGCGCTACAGAACACCGTGCACAAAAACAGCCAGACACAGGAAAAGTTTCTTTCCTCAGACCATCTACCTCATGAACAGTTAATTATTCCCCTACTGTGCAATAAACATGTGCAATACTTTTTCATACGCATTTGTACACAGCACCTTATAACAGTATACAATGCAATACTTTCTCCTACGCATTTGTACACAGCACCTTATAACTTGTAAAACTTGTATATTTATAACAAATCTGTACAACAATTCATCATCCAGAGCTCTATTGTCTAACTGCATCTCTGTTTAATGTTTGTCGTATTTTATTTTATTTTATTTTATTTTATTTTATTTTATTTTATTTTTCCTCATATTTATTTTGTGTTGTCACTTGTCACTTTATGTACACTGGAAGCTTCTGTAGCCAAAACAAATTCCTTGTGTGTGTAAGCACACTTGGCAATAAAAACCGATTCTGATAAAACCGATTCTGATGTAGAAAAGTGATGTAAAATTATAATTTTCATAATTAATTTTTTTTTTTTTGCGTACTGACCACCGGGGGAAAATTCCCCATCATAGATATATGTATATATGTGTATATCTCTGGCTCTGGATGGCCACAGTCCTCCACTGCACCTTGGTCCTGCATTAATTTCAAAGGAGCGCTACCCTGTACTAAAATGGCGGCTCTATTGACGCATTCTTTCCAATAGACAACAACAGGCCAGGCGACATCTAGTATATCTATGGTCGGCGGTATTGTATTTTGGCGCGTTTTTGAGGATCCGCCTTCGCGTGATGACGTCAGCACTGACGCGTTCATTCAGCGTCGAGTCTTCAG